>PITA01000592.1:170711-239900 GCA_004023965.1 Spilogale gracilis
CTCAGTTGGTTGGGCGACTGCCTTCGGCTCAGGTCATGATCCCGGAGACCCGGGATCGAGCCCCACATCGGGCTCCCTGCTCGGCGGGAAACCTGCTTCTCCCTTTCTCACTCCCCCTGCTTGTGTTCCCTCTCTGGCTGTGTTTCTCTCTGTCAAATAAATAAATAAAATCTTTAAAAAAAAAAAAAAAAAAAAAAAAGAACTTTCTTTTTAGCAGAAGGTTGGAGAAATAAAATAAATAACAAAAAACCTGATGCGGTGCTCTCATTTGTGTCTCAGGTTCACAGCAAAAAATCAATATGGTCTCTGCCTTTTCTTTCAAAATATCAAAGCTTCCTACTTCAAAGTATATCATCTGCTTCGTTACTGACTTTCACAAAGACACAAAGAGAGACATTAAGTTGTGCAGCATGAACTGAATTTCCAAAAGGAAGATATGGGGAGTGTATATGAGGCGAATCCGCGGCTGCCGATGCAGAAACACAAACCACCCTGGCTGGATGATGTGAGTAATCACGCTCAGCGGATGTGGGTAGATTCTAACACTATTTCATCACACTCAAACGGACAGCACAAATACCAGGCCAGATGCATCATGAAGGAGCACCATATTTGCTTTGTACTTACAGCTGCTTCTACCCATAATGAAGTGGTTAAAAAAAAAATGATAAAACTGTGGACCTCTCCATTTTTTAAACCAAATACAACATAGTAACCACAGTGATGGAACAGGGAAGGGAAGGGAATCGCAATTTAGGGCATAAATTCAGGTAATTCAAAATCAAATCACCATCCAGAGGACCCAGTTCATCTTGCCTTATCACCAGGAGGGCAACCAACTCAGGGCAAAGAGAAGAAATTGATTTCTCAGTTTCTATTCACTTTACCATTGCCTTTCCCTCCGCATCCCATCAGGCTCCTCATCGGGTTCTTCTCTAACCAAATGAACCTCAGGGAACACCCTTTATCTTCATCTTCTTGGCCTTTCATCATAACATTTTACATCTCTCTGTCCTCAAGGCACTTGGCATGCTGCTGGATAAATTACTGGTGCTCCTTTGATTACAAATGACAGAACTAAACTTAAATTGGTTAAGCTACACTGGAATGTTTAGTTCTGACAATGGGGAAGTCCAGGGTTAAGCTGGCCTCAGAGAGACCAGCAACTTAGACAATGGAATTACATTATACCATCCCCTTCCACCTCCCAGCTCCGAGTCCACTTGAGGTCCTCCTTTTCTAAAGATTGGCTGCTTCCTAGTGTCCAGGCTTGGTGACTGGATGGATGAATTAGTGCGAATGCAGAAAACTCCAGGTTTCTATCCCTCCTGCTTAGTCATATGAGAGCATATCATCTCTTCCTTCATGGTTCTACATAAAATTGCCCGGACTCTGCTTGACCTGAACTAGGTCATGCTCTCATTCCTGCAGACAATGGAAACAGGTCATAGGACTGGCCAGGCCCAGTGTGTAGCCATGCCTGCAGACATAGGGCTAGGTCTGGTGACTAGCAACTCCTCACAACCAGATGGTTTCTCACAAAAGGAGAGGTGTGTTTGGTGTTCCCAGAAGGTAGATGGGAAGACAAAATAGCATCTATTCACCAGCTTGTCCCATTAGGCCTTTACTTCCAGGATATTCACACACTCTGACCCCCTTGCACCTTAACTGATGGCCTTTGCTTCCCATTAAGGATTCCCTATTATAACTTTTAAAAAGACAGACCTTTTGGAACCCGCCTTAAAGACCCACTTTATCACATTTTCATATTTAAAGAAATTCATCTTAGCAACCACAGCTAAATAAAAAGCAAATTAAATGTTTACTATATTCCAATAAGAAAAAAAATGCCAACTTAAGAATTTCTCTTCTACCTCCCATAAAAACATCCTCTTTCTGGGAATTCTCTCTTTCTCAAATTTCAAGATGAATGAAGGTACATCTTAAGGTCAGTCACCTGTGCCGCTCTAAAACCAATGATTGCTCCCCAAACCTCTACTGCTTTTCATTTTCCTCTTAAATTTCCCCCTACCATTTTCTCTTTGACCTTTCTAGATTAATTAGCTAGCATCTCCATACCTCACCATTTGCAGTGATGCAAAATAAACACCAAGAAGCCAGTGGAATCAAGACATAAATCTATTTGGTGGAGTAGGAGAAGCACTGGAAACAAGCTGGTTAAGTCAAGTTTTTCTTCAGCAGGTGAGGGAGGGACAGGTCTATGAATATGCATGTTGATGTATTTTTCCCTGCTATACTATTCACTTTAAGTCCTACTACTTATTTTACCAACTCACTCAGAACAAGACAGAGTTATACAAAGCATGTAGCATAGACTATATTCTCATGAGATGTTACACAAGAAAAGGCTTTGTAGTTAAATAAATTTGGAAAATATTTAATACTGTATCCCTCCATTTGAGATTTACAATGCATCTTAAAGGCTCTGACAAGGTCTGCAGCAAAGGAATATGTTTTATTTTTGCTTGGCATTTCAAAAACTAATCTACTGATTAAATTCTTCAGGGTAGTACCTATTAACAATCTCTGGAATATACTTTGAGCACGGTAATGCTAAAAGATCTTTAGGCAATAATGCCATCTTGGGAGAACTTTCATGTTTTTAAAGTCTCAAATGAGCAGCAAAGCTCTAATGTTAAAAGATATTGGCACAGCTGGCCAGTGTTCCATATGAGGAAGCAGGACCCTCTGATAATTAGTCTTCCACCACCTGTATTTGACTTGGAATTGCTCTCCATATGAATTGCTGAGATACTGGGCACCATGGGTAGAAGAAGAATTGTGAGCCCACCGCAAGGCCTTCCTCCCATCAAATCAATTTAATGCCCTCACAGCTCCTACTGCACCTTGGTCTTGTTAGCAGTTTCCTACAAAAAGTACCAAGTTCTGTTTATCAGTGTTTCAGGGAAATTCTCCAAACTCCTCCCTTTTTTCTGTCCTCTTAAATATGCATGTCCTCCATCTTGCCATTTCTGGTTGAGAACCTATGACTTTGGACTGTGTTGTCTATCTCTGGCTAGCCCATCTGATTTAATGATCTGTCTCAGGGGTCTAGCTCCAACTCCAGATTGACCCTCTCCACCTAAAACTCTAGGTCAACCTCACCCTCTTAAACTCGGATTCCAGCACCTTAGCTCAAGGATGAACTTCTAACCTACCACTGGTCTGTGAGGGAAATAAAAAAGTTCTTTAAAACCCCTATACATTTTACCTAGTTCTTTTGTCAGACTCAGTGCTTTCTACTTTCACTGTAGTCATATCTCTCTATCTATCTCTCTATCATCTATCTCTCTATCTCTCTATCACTCTATCTCTATCTATCATCTATCGCTCTATCTCTCTATCTATCTATGACCTAAATCTCTCTGCCACCACCTTTCAAGCTTCTTGAGAACAAACATCTCTTTATTTTTTTCATATCTTTCATAATGCCTAGGTAAAACCAGTTGCAGAGAGTAAGAATTCAATGAATGTTTATGGAATCCATAAATAGGAGAATGAACTATCTTCTATATAACATATGGAATCTTGCTTTTGAGGACCAAGAGAAAAGATAACAGATTTATACATGCAATGGACAAAAGTAAGATAACTACATCTATTCCCTATTTGAATTCCCTAATTCAAAAGATGTGTTAATTCCCATCCAGTGGTGATTTTGCTGCCTCTCTGCACCCCCAGATCCATCTGGCAATGTCTGGAAATATACCTTATTGTCACAACTGGGGTGAGGGTAAAAAACTATTGGCATCTAGTGAGTAGAAGCCCAGAACGCTGCTAAATGTCTTACAGTGCACAGAACAGCCCCTCTGCAACAGAGTACTGTGACCCAAAATATCAAGTACCAGGACTAAGAAATCCTGCCCTGGAGATCAGACAAAAAGCCTTCCTTTTCACTGCCCAACAGCAAAAGCTTTCTAAAGAAATTAACAGTCTAAAAAGATTGCAAATAGAATTTAAGCTTTTTCAAGGGCATATAAAGTCACCTGATTTGCTTTCATCAAAGAGTGATCTTCATTATTGTTATTATTATTTCACTCTGTAATCACCCGGAATGCTTTGCTGATGCTATGTGTTTGACCAGTTGCTGAAGTGGATTGCTTAAATGCTTTCTCTTCTCAGTGATGCTTTTGTCTATATTACAGGGTAGGAACCAAACTTAATTCCCCAGTCACAGGACAAATATTTACCACAAACAATAGCATTCCAACGATTTGAATCTCTAACTGCCAGAATGGCCTCTGTAAAGGAAATTGAAAGCACAAATGCCCAGTTAGTATTTAAAGACCCAATTGCTCATAAGCCAGACAGTACATGCACAACTTACTGCTTTCTTCCCTTGACAACTGCTGTTTTAATCTTGACACATCCACTTAAAAATTATTTCTGACAAGAATCTTAACAGCTTTAAATCAGTCTAATTAAAAGTAATACATTTTTGCTAGAAAAGTGTTTGAAATTATACAGTGTTGCAAAGTTGACTTTTCAAATCAAGCTACTGAGTGCATTAGCAAATGGCAAAACCATGTCCACTGACATATGGCCTCCTACCAAAGGAAAACACTTCTAGTATGCTTATGGAAGTTCCTAACTATAGAGTTAAAGGTGGTAAAAAATGCTTGGAGTTTGGTGTATCAACACCATGTCTTCAAACATGACTTGATACAGAGGTGGTAGGTAGCTTCTGACAATGATCACTGGGGTTTCTGATGATCCCCACCTCCTGACACCCACACCTCTGTATAACCCCTTTCGTGTCAGTGTATATGGGCCTTAGTACTCACTCCTAAGAAAAAAATGTATATAGCACAGGCAATGGGATGTCATTTCCATGATGAGGTTACAAGAGAGTCTAACTTTCGTCTTACTGGCTTTCTCTCTGTTGGTGACGTTTTCTCTTATTCCCTCGTGTCCTGGCTACCCTGTTGTCAGTTGCCCACGGAGAAGCCCACATGGCAAGGAACCGAGGGTGGTCCACAGCACAAAATAAGCCAAAACTCAGTCCAACAACCCACAAGGAACCCAATCCACCCAAAAAATATGTGAAGGAGCTTGGAAGTGAACCCTCCCAGATAAGCCTTGAAGATGACTGCAGCCCTACGAGAGACCCAAAGCCAGAAAACCTCACTAGTTGGCCCTGGATTCCTGTCCCACAGAAGCTGTGAAACAAATATATTGTCATTCTCAGCTGCTAAGTCTATGGCAATTTACTGTAGAGCAACAGGTAAGTAACATACAATATGACCTCTAAATCTTTCTCATTATTTTAAAATCTTTTCTCGGGGCGCCTGGGTGGCTCAGTTGGTTAAGCGACTGCCTTCGGCTCAGGTCATGATCCCGAAGACCCGGGATCGAGCCCCACGTCGGGCTCCCTGCTCAGCGGGAAGCCTGCTTCTCCCTCTCTCACTCCCCCTGCTTGTGTTCCCTCTCTAGCTGTGTTTCTCTCTGTCAAATAAATAAAATCTTTAAAAAAAAAAAAATCTTTTCTCATCTCCTGTTCCTTGCTGGATACTTTTTACGGTTCCGTCATTAAACTCTTTATGCTCTTGAACTAAACTTTGCTCGTCCTTACCCCCACACCAGTGTTTTGTCCTGATGTCTATGTTTTTCAAAAGCATGCTCCTTCACACTCTGTTTTCCCCAAATGAATGGAATGAGGACTGCAATCTTGGCCACCTGGGTTGAGAGTACTGGTATAATCATGAACTTCTCCATTTTCCTTCAGTGATAATCCCACACACAGCTGTGATGCCCTCAACCTGTGCCTTCTTTCTCCACAAAGTCCCTCACCTCCCTCCTTCCTTTACTATTTCCTTACATTAGAACTACTATAATTGTCCAAAATTGACCTCTTTTCCAATTCACTTTGTACATACAAAATCAGATTATACCCTTTAAAATACAACTTTTCTCATTTTACCTGAAGCTTTTGCTGAAGAATCTTGAGAAGACACATTCATATTTGGAAAATTGCCTTCGACTACGACATGTACTCTCAAAGTGCCCCTGGCATGCTGGTTTCTGTACCTTTTGTGACCAAGACCTCATGAAAACTAGACTTTCAAGGTTCAGTTTTGTCCAAGTCTCAGGGCCAAATAAAACAGCATGGCCATTTTGATAGATCCATCAAGGCTGCTGTTGCAGGTCAGGGTCCTGGGAAATGGACGGAAAGGTGGAGATGATTAACTTGAGAGAAGATTATTAGCAAGTCTTTCAAGATTGATGGCGGTGGGGGAGGGGAGGAGCAGGACTGTGCAGAAGGAAACACTGGGTGACAATGGAGTTACTTCCAAAGCCTCAGCCTCCTTCAGATTAGCATCTCTATTTATAGAAACCTAAAGGCTGGGAAAAATCCAAAATTGTCCCTCAACAAAATCAACTACTGTACATTCAGATGAAGAATGCTATGCAGCTAAAAAATAAACTATTGTTTATTCTACCACATGGATCATTTTCACAGGCATGACATTTATCAAAAGAAATCAGACACCAAAGGGTAACTACTATCTGATTTCAATGATATGAAGTTCAAGAAGTTACAAAACTAACCTACAATGATAGACATCAGAACAGTGGCTTCCTCTTGAGGGCAAGGGGGTTATAGACTGAAAAGGGACAAGCGTGAATCTTGGAGGTGTGGGGATGCTGAAAACATTCTGTCTCAGTCTTGGTAGTTGTTATATAGAATTTATCAAAATATACACCGAGTATTTGTATACTCTAATGCATTCAAGTTTTGGTATTTTTTATTTATTTATTTGAGAGAAATAAATTGAGAGGGAGAGGACGAGAGACAAGCAACCTTCCTACTGAGCACAAAACCTGACACAGGACTTGATTCCAGGTCCCTGAGATCATGACTGGAGGCAAAAGCAGACACTTACCTGAGCCACCCAGGTGCCCCATCCTCATGTTTAAAAGGGAAAAATAAGTATCAGGCAAAATAAAATAAGAATTATTTTAAGCAAGTGTGTCCAGCTTCCTTGGCCATCCAGCTACAGTTGCAGCCAACTTTTAAAATAAAATTTCAGAGCTGTACGGTTGTATGTATACCTCTACCCATAAAGTGTAGGGTACATGTGGCAGTAGAAAGGTAAGACACTTGTATAATGACAATAGTAATTTCTGGCCACCTCAATTGCATGTAATTTTCATTTCCTCTTTTTTACCTCTTCTACTTTAAAGAAAATGAATATTGATTGTTTTTTTATGTTAAGGAAATGAGCGATGATTCTTTTTAAATGCATCATAATTCATTGAAGGATGAGCTAAAAGAGAAAAGCAAAGCTGAAAGTGAGGTTATAAACACCGTAATCACTTAGAGTGGGTGTTAAACAGCAAGGTGAAAGAGAATATCTTTTTCAGGATGTGAGAGTGGAGATTGGTATAGAATTTCAATGGGGAAAAGGTGCCGTTAAAAACCAGTTGAAAATGACCCAAGCCAAAATGACCATGCATTCAACAGGAATACCCAGTTTGAAGGACCAGAGCCTAAGTGCTGACAAGCAGTTAGGGATTTCTGGCAAGTAGCAGGCAGAGACAGAAGGGTTGTCCCCACAACAGGGTGCTGATCTCCCAGAAGCCCAAGAGAGAGCCCAGTCCCTGTGACAGTGACAGGCTCTTTCAATGCCAGTGGCCTTGGATGCTGCCCAGAGGACAGGCTAGACAGATGCAAAGCAAGAAAGCCTTTCAGTCATTTTCAGATACAAGAGTAATGGGGGCGTCAGCCCTGTTGTCTGGGAATGCCTCGAGTAAGCCGCAGTGACAGGTAAATAAAAAGGGGTGTGAATTTGTCAGATTCCAAAGTCTTCCAGTCACTCTTAATCAGTGCCTACTGAAATCATTTCATAAGGATCAGACCCTTCCAGATCCCCCTACGTGGAAGCATCGCGTTCTCTGCCAGCACTACTCAGGATCATGAATCCCTGGGGGCGGCCAAAGGAACACAAACACTTCAGTGCAGAGTTTTTACAGTAGGAGGGATAGGAATCTTTCTTTAACAAGGAACACTGAAAGTTCACAAAAGAGAAGAGCTGACTTTATCACCTTTATCTTGAGTAGAACTAAAATACTAATAAAAATAATCACTTACAGATTTATATTTGAAGAAGGAAGAGAGGGAATGGGGGGTGACTGTGGAAGAAGCTATTTGCCTTTGTGGAGGCAAAAATAACCTTGTGGTTGAAAGGACTAGCGCTGGCTGCATGGCCTTGGACAAGTTAGCTCTCCATGTGCCAGTTAACTCCTGCATAAGGTAGAGAGAGTGACAGCGCCCATCTCATAGAGTACTGTGAAGAACGATGGGAATAGCCTATGTTATGTACACTTGGTACAATGCCCAGCAATTAGCAAGCACCTATTAACAACAATCTATGTTAGATGGCACACGCTACTGTCATGGATATGGGCAGTTCTTACTATGGCCTCTCTTAACATTTTGTTCTAGCTTTATTCCTAGTGCAAAGTCTTCTTTCATGCCTTTTATTGCACGCTCTTCTTTCTAAAATAGAATCCAGCCTTATGAAAAGAAGGCATGACAAGAGCTAGCCCAAGCCAACTGGCACAAGGTGACAGTAAATACAACGGATATAGTAGAGAAACAGAGCCTAGTTAAGACAATGATAGAAAGTCAGCTTATCTGTTTTTTCCCATTGGAGAATCATCAGAATCCTGTCCATAAAGTCTATTGTGATCCATTTGTCCAAGTAGCTATATATTCAAGAATATACATGGTTTTTTATCAGACAGGCTTACAGACAATGATAGACTCCATATTCTAGAAGGAAATCTACATTCTATAGCACTGGTGAGAAGAGAAAGTCTCTAGCTAGAACTCCTCACTAAGGAACTGGTGATAACCTCTAAAAATGAAGTTGAGGAAACAGTTCCCATTCTATGTCTGGTAACAGAGAAATTTTCTACTCTCTTAGGTATTGCTAGAAGCATAGTTAAAAGGTAGGACTTGGCATGGCGCTACCTGGGATCTTAAACCTAGTGCCCATGCTTGTTAGAGGTGTGACTTGGGCATGTTATTAATAGTCTCTGTGCATTCAATGGCAGCCTTTGGCTCAGGTTCCCAGGGTCCTGGGATCAAGCCCTGCACGGGGCTCCCTGCTTGACAGCAAGCCTGCTTCTCCCTCCCCCACTTCTCCTGTTTATATTTCCTCACGCACTGTGTCTCTCTCTGTCAAATGAATAAAATCTTAAAAAAAAAAAAAAGCACCTGTCTCAGAAGAGGATTATAAGCAATAAATAAACTTATTTACAAAAAGGGAAAATGACTAGTGTCTGGCATACAGTAGGTCATCTTCAGCTATTTTTCATTAATTTGTTTCAATAGATTTCTCCTGCTACTTTTTATTTACATCCAGTTTAGAAATTTCAGAAAATAAACGAAAAGAGAGAAAAATTAAAAATCATCTGCTATCCAACCTCTCCAAGATAATGACTATTACCATTTTGGAAAAGTTTTCTTCCAATTTGCTTTTTAAACGGACAATTTTGAACTAAGTCTAAAGTGTACAGGGTATTTTGAAACCTAATTTCTTTCCACTTAAAACCGATTATTGGGGGGAAATGTCATATTTTCCATTTAATTATACTTTGTGGAAAAAATTCTCATCATTAAATATTCTTCTAAAACATTATCGTGCCTAATGCAAGATATTACACTGCCTCAGAGTATTTATTTAATCATGCTATTACTGGATATTTAGAAGGTTTCCAAATTTTTGCTATTTTTTAAAAAAATAGTTAACCATCCTTGGCTCTAAGTGCTTGTGTAGATCTATGATGTTTTCCTTTAGGTAAATTCCAAGGAATGGTATTTTCAATATCCAAGGGGCATAAATGCTATTAAAGCTTTTGATATATTCAATGGATATCTAACGGAATGCATTATACTTTCCAAAACACTCCTTAAAATTTGGTCTGGAAATTGGGCTGCTAGAGTTCTTTGTTTCTCTAAGCATCAGGATCTTTTTTCAGTTCCATTGTAAGATCCACATTCTCTTCTGTGTGGCAACAGAAAGGGCTTTTTTTTTTTTAAGGCCATCTTGGTTTACATTTTTAATAGGAGGGCTTTTTAAAACTCTAATAGAAAAGAATCCTTTCCTGTTGCCTTTAAGCTGGAAATGAATTATGCAGAAATGCAGCACCTACAATACTTACCGTGCAGCCTCTGGCAAGAACATCGTTAGGCCTTCGTCACCCCTTGAAGGTCAGAATTTTGTATTGTTCTCTGTTTTCCAGTTCCATGTTTGGCTAAGGTGAAGAGCTTCAATTTCTCTTGATCATCGCTCTGCTTTCCTTTTTCAATGGTTCAGCTCTGCGGGCTTCCTCCCCCACTCCCGTCTCTGGGGGCAAGCCTCCAGGCCCTCCAATTTGTTTCTACCTTTTTGCCGATGTTCTTTGTCTCTCGTGGCGGTCCAGAAGTGGGAAATATCACATTTCAGGCTGGTTTCATGGGTGTTCACGGTGGTCTTGTAGTGGTTTTTTTTGTTGGAATTCAGCTCTCTTCAGGGAACTCCTTGAAATGCGGTCACCTGGCCTTCCGCCATCTTGACCCCACTCTGCTTTCCTTTTTCACTTTCCGAACTAGAACATTACTTTTCTGTAGGCCAAAAAAAATTTTAAATGTGAAATAGCCGAACTTCAACATATTTACAAACCCATGCTCTTGTCTGATCTCCTCTAGCAGTTTCTCCTTGGAATGGGAATAAAATTCAATCCCTCACACTGCCTTGCAAAACCCACAAAAGCTCTAGCCTCTGGCTACTTTTCCAACTGCCCTGTTGCCTCTCTCTCTCACCTACCAAACTTGGGTCACACCTTCTTCGAGTCCTTTAACACTCCAAGCACCTTTGGGGGCACCAGGGTGGCTGAGTCGGTGGAGCGTCTGCCTTCGGCTCAGGTCATGATCCCAGAGTCCCAGGACCTAGCCCCATGTTGGGTTTCCTGCTCAGTGGAGAGCCTACTCCTTCCTCCACCCCTCCCCCTGCTCATGCTTCCTCTCACTCAAATAAATAAAATTTTTAAAAAGAAAGAAGAACACTCCAATCACCTTCTGACACTAGAGCCAGTGTAAGAGTTGTTTCCTCTGCTCGGAATGCTTTTTGTTTCTTCTTGTCACTCAGATCATAGCTCAAACAACATCCCCCCACAGAACTTCCCTGGCGGTTCAACCTTAACATGCCTCTCATTCTCTTTCTCACATCACCCAGTTTAAACCTCTGCAGTACTCTTGTCATTTTCTGATCTTAAATAATATCAAGGACCTTAACTGTTCTAATTTCTGCTCTATCCCTAGGAACTAGTGCCTGGCACATAGTAGCTTCTCAAAAAATATTGATTGGAAAGTTTTGTCAAATGGATTATGAAAAATTTTTGAAGCAAAATTTTGAAAAGATATTCAAAAATATCCTTTTTGAAACTTCCAGCAAAAGTTGAGAGGAATGCTGTAATGAGAATAAGGTGAATCTCTGTAAAAAGAGCATCTATTATACAACTAGCCTTGGGAAACCAATTGCAAGCCAATCTGTACATACTGGATAAGAGAAAAGTTTCAGACCTTTAAAGTCCAGAGAAAACTCTTCCTGATTGTCAAAAACAGATGGAAAGAGAGAGAGGACAGGAGCTAGAGCAGAAGAGAGGAAGGAAAGGAAAAGAAGGGAAAAGAGAAAGGAGGAGGAAGGGAAAAAAAAGGGAACTCAAAGTGGATCTTCAGAATAAACATAGGGATGCATCTGTCTTTTTGAATTAGTGTTTTTGTATTCTTGGGGTAAATATCTGGGAGTGCAATTACCACATCATAGGGTAGCTCTATTTTTAATTTTTTGAGGAACCTCCATACTGGTTTCCACAGTGGCTGTACCAGTTTGCATTCCCACCACCAGTGCACGAGGATTCCTTTTTCTCCACATCCTTGCCAACACTTTTATTTTTTTGTGTTCTTGATTTTAGCCATTCTGGTAGATGTAAGGTGATATCTCATTATAGTTTTGATTTATATTTCCCTGATAAGTGGTGATGTTGAACATCTTTCCATATGTCTATTGGCCATATGTAGATCTTTGGAAAATGTCTATGGACTATTAGCCATAAAAAAAGAATAAGATCTTGCCATTTCTGAAACATGGATGGACCTATAGGCTATAATACTAAGTGAAATCAATCAGTCAGAAAAACAAATGCTGTATGGCTTTACTCATATGTGGAATTTAAGAACCAAAACAAACAAGAGAAAAAAAGAGAGAGAGAGAGAAAAAAAAAAACAAAACCAGACTCTTAATACAGAGAACAAACTGGTGGCTGCCAGGGGGGAAGTGGATGGGGGGATGGGTGAAATAAATAAAGAGTATTAAGAGTACACTTATCATGATGAGCACTGAGAAATGTATAGAATTGTTGGATCATTACACTATACATCTGAAATTAATATAACATTGTATGTTAGTTATACTTAAAAAAAAGAAAAAACAAAATAAAACAAGTGGGTCTTTGTAATTTTCTGTGGTTGAGTTCTTACAGAGGCACAAGCCACATGTAATAGGCCCAGAGAAAACAACAATGATGCATTACAGGGCCAGGCAACCAAGGAGAGTCTCAAAGAGGAATCTGAACCAAGCTTGTAGAATTAATACATTTTTTTCTAATAGAGGAAAAAAAAAAAAGAAGGAAAAGAAAATCATAACGGATTGAGCAAAGGCAATAAAAATAAAAGTACGTGGGGTGCCTGGGTGGCTCAGTTGGTTAAGCAACTGCCTTCGGCTCAGGTCATGATCCCGGAGATCCGGGATCAAGTCCCACATCGGGCTCCCTGCTCGACAGGAAGCCTGCTTCCCCCTCTCTCACTCCCCTTGCTTGTGTTCCCTCTCTGGCTGTGTTTCTCTCTGTCAAATAAATAAAAATCTTTAAAAAAATAAAATAAAATAAAAATAAATAAATAAAAGTACGTGACTGGCTCTAAGAAACAGGAGTCATTTTGCGGCACTGGTATGAAATGTACAAGGGAAGCCCGCCTCCCGGTTTCTATGTAGTAGGCACGTTCATTTCCCAAGTGCAGTTGTAAGGCCTGGCCAGTTCTGACATGTAGCAAGAAGAGAGACCAGTCATGTAGTCCTTGTTCTTACTGATTCCCTATCTCTTTTTTTTTTTCTTTTTCTTGACATCTTTATTGAGATAAGAGGCACATACCATCCAACTCATCCATTTAAGTGTATAAGTCAGTGGCTTTTAGTATATTCACTGAGTTATACAACCTCACCTTGTCTAACTCCAGGACATTTTCATCACCCCAGAAATAAGCCCTATAGTCATCAGAGGCAATCCTCACCCCCACCCACCACTACTGGGCAAATGTGAATCCCTTTCCATCTCTATGGATTTGCCTATGCATTTCGAACAAAAGGAATCCTATGAGGGATGTCTGGGTGGCTCAGTCCATTAAGTGGCTGCCTTCAGCTCAAGTCCCACATCTGGCTCCTTGCTCAGTGGGGAGCCTGCTTCTGTCTCTGTCTGCTGCTCCTCCTGCTTGTGCTCTCTCTTTCTGACCAATAAATAAATATATAAAATCTTTTTTAAAAAGGAATCCTATGATATGCAGTCTTTTCTGAATAGCTTATTCCACTTAGCATAATGTTTTCAAGACTCATCCTTACTGTATCAGTTCTTCATTTTTTCATAGCTGAATAATACTGCATTGTATGAATATATCACATTTTATAAATCTGTTCATCAGCTGATGGTCATTTAGTTATTTCTACTTTTTGGTTATTATGAGTAATGCTGCTATGAACATTTATGTATGTCTCTGAACATACATTCTCATTTGCCTTGAGTATATACTTAGGAGCAGAATTGTTGGGTCACGCGGTTAATTCTACATTTAACATTCTGGAGAACTGCCTGTTTTCCAAAATAGGCACACTATATTCCCACCTGCAATATATGAAGTACCAATTCCTCGACCTCCTTGCCAACATTTAATACATCTTCCATTTTAATTATAGTCTTCCTAGTGAATGTGAAGTGCTATCTCGTCGTGGTGTCTCATTATAATTTTGATTTGCATTTCTCTAATGACAAATGATATTGAGTATCTTTTATTGTGGTTATTGGCTATTTTATTCTCCACAAAGTAGCAAAATGGTAGTCTATCATCTATATGAGGTCTCAATATCCCTTTGCCTTACACTTCCAAAAGCTACCCCATGTCCCTTAAACTAAAATTCAAATCCCTCCCACCATATACTAGATCCTGCATGATGTTACAACTTGCAAATATTTTCTTAATTTGCACATTCCCCTTCAGGGTATGGGTGAGTCTTTCCCACTCAGAAGGGTAGAAATAATGTCTGCCTGTTCTCCGTGAATCCCCATGCCTAGAACAAGGGCTAGCATATGGTAAAACAAATGCTCACCAAATACACGAATACTAAGGAAATTAAAAAAATAAGTGACTCCCCCAAAATACAGCTAGACAATGCACAGTACTATGTGAATGAAAAGTGACATAATGCGTGTTCTTCGTTTATTTAGATGGAATAATAATGGTATATTAACATCTCTCATTAAAAAAAAATATGCACTAGCCCATCCAGAAGTAGAGAATGTAATGAAAGTAGACATACTTTTTGTAGTCAATCCAATTCCATCACTGTCCCTAAAAAGTGTTGTCTGCTGCTGCTGTTGTGATATTTTCAAACAGCATAACTCATATCCACATGCTGCACATTAGTCACTCAGCAATATAAAAAAAAGAGGATAAATTAGTCAGGCAACAGGCCTATTACCATTATGCAGATTTATAATGCAGGCTTTATTGCACAGACTGGTACTGATGTATTTATTCTGATTCTGTTAACAGTGAATGTGTAACAGCCAAATGAAAGTGTCAGCAGCTCTATTGTAAGTCTGTGTCTTAACACACTCCATGGGTATTGTGATTCTCCTGAAAGTCAGCCTTTGTTCAATAAAACATAAAAGTCATTTTGAACTATACTACAAGGTTCAAGTTATGTTGAGGTTTTGAGGTTGCTTTTGCCACACACCCTGAGAAATTAGTTTAAGGTAATTGGAAGTTAATAGAGAAAGAAATGATTCGTGCCATATGTTACATAAAATGAAAAACCATCAATTCGAAGGCTTGTGATCTTTTACATGGAAAGCAGCTTTTTTTCCTTTGCCTTTCTAAATATATGATTTTGAGGATTAAAAAGAATACAAAAAAGTAGTTCCCATGTAAGCCTCACTCACCTATTCCTTCTCGGAGTATACCTTTCTACAATTTGTCCCCAAGAACTCATCCTGTTCTTTAGCTTTGTCTCCCCTATAAAGATTCTGATCAGTCCATGCTTCTCATCCTGAGTCCTCCCCTTCTTGCTACCTTCTCAGCCACCACCCAGATTTAAGCCACTCTCACTTCTTTCCTGGTCTCCTCTGTCTCCTCCACTCATGACCCCTCCGAGTCAGCCCCCACCTACCAAGTCAGGCCCTGTCACTCCCCAATATTATGGAATGAATGAACGAATGAATGAACAATCAGCCCATTGGGGAAGAAGCAACAATTCTATGGTAAACTTTTCATGGGCATAAAGTATTTGTCCACACCCTCAAATCAGCACATTAACGAGGATGGGTGGGAATTATGATCCCCATTTCCATTTTGCGAATCAAGAAACTGAGATCAGGGCAGGATGATGTACTCAGCGTTATATACCTAGCTTGGGATCAGACAGAGCCAAGACTAAGTAGGAATTCTGAATTCCCTGTTCTGTGTTTTTTCTATGGCCCAGTGTTCGCTGTGCCTTCCTCGATCCAAACACACACATGCACGTGCGCGCGCGCACACACACACACACACACACACACACACACACCATTTCAAGTGAAATCTAGGGTTCCTAATCTGTTTCAAACAAATCTAAAAGCTGTTTATGTTTTTCTGTCTTCAGACCGAGGAAAGCTATTGCTGGAACATCTGTGATAGCAGAAATATACAAGTGGGAGATTATTTCATTTCCCAGATAGAACTGATCATGCTATCCCCAGAACCGCCCAAGAAGAAACTCCCAATATCCCAACGTGCATGCAATTGAATTATCAGGAAAGCCGCTGAGATAAGAAAGCCATGATCTCCTTTCTAAAGAGGTACCTCAAATTAATGTTCAGCTCAGTGTATCTAGAAAATGGGAAAGATTAAAATGCTCCTTGACACTTTTCTTCCTTTCAAGCAAGTTATTAAATGAGACAGAGCTCTTTATGAGGGCTATTTTTCTTGTAGTTCACAGAAGGAACTTATAAGATGAGGAAAGGATTCTGATTATGCAGGGCAAGGGACACTAAAGCTGAGAAAGGAGAATAGGGAAAATTGAACAACAAAAAGAAAACAGGTAAGAAAGGATCACAGGGTATCTCCTCCCAAAATACATGTCAGAACAGAAGACAGGCAGGGTACACAGTGCCACAAGACTATGCCACTGCGACATCGTATTTTTTATAAATCTCTTAACATCCTTCCTCACCCAGGGCAAACATGGCACCCACATCTCCTGGATAAGGTGGTGCACAGCTGAAAAGGAGGCTGGTTCCCATATGGTACATCTTCTCTAATGCTGGTCCAGAAGTAACTTCAAGAACTAATGGGAACTAAAGGAGGATCAAATAAAATTATCCCAGACCAAGGAGTCAAGTGCAAAAAACAAAAGGGATGAATCAGAGCTTGAGTCAGGAACACAGATGAAGTCCAAATTTCTTTCTCTGGACCACCCTTCTTGCTTCCACCAATGTGTAGTTAAGATGTCTGCACCCTTCCTATTTAGTTCTTCATTTTGCTCTTGGGTTCCAAGAATGGAAAGCTCTAAAAAGCAACTTTCAGAGGCCTGGGTGAATGACAGCAGTGAGGTCCTGATGCCAGGATCAAGTCTCTACTCCATTTCTGTCAAACATCACTGTCCCACTATTCCCGTCTGCTTTTGCCAGATGGAAGGACAAATCTCTTTCAGTTCTTTAAATACTCCACATGTCTGATTCCTTGAGACCTTCAAAAAAATGTTTATTTCCTCCTCCTGGAATGTTTTTAAAAATTCTTTTCCCTCTTTGGGTGCCTGCCTTGACTCTTCCCCATCTTCCCCTCCCCACCAGATCTGGTTAGTTCACTTTGTCTTATCCTTACCATATTTATCACAGAAACAAAAACAATGAATGAAGCAATTCTAATTACTTATTGTTTGTCTCCTCTTTTAGACTAGGCATTCTAAAGGAGCAGGAATATGACCCAATTTTCTTTACTACCAAAACCCCAATGCCTAACTCACCACTTGGCACATTATAAGTGCTCAGTAAAAAGCGTGTCATTTCTTTTGCTGCCTGTCATCTTTCAAAATATCCCCACTACACCATCTTTCTCAAGTTGTAGCTAGTACATATTGACTGGGAGATGAAACACATAAGACCAGAGGGAGGCTGTTAGACACTAATGACCAGGAGGCAGTAGGGTGTCTCCCCTTCAAAAATCACCTATCTTGCTGATATCTACCATCATCCCTCCTGGGACACAGCCAGAAATCTAGGAATCATGCCTGATATCTGTCTCTCCCTCACCTTCCCATTGAACCCATCATCTAGGACGATCATTTTCATCTCCTATCTATTGCTCTACCAACCACTCTCCATGTCCCCTGCAGCACACAAATCCAAGCCACCATTCTCCCCGATTTGCAGCTTTCTCTTAGCTGGTCTCACTGCTTCGCTGCTGCTCCTCTGCCTCCACATAGCAGCCAAGTGTCCCTGATGAACTACCTACCATGCCACAGCACCCTCTTCAGTGACATCTGGTGTTCTTAAGATAAAGAACAAAAGCCTTAATTGGTCTCTGATGCCCTCATAGAGATGGCCACTGCACACCTGACCCACCTCAACTGGAACCCTCCCCATGTGCTCGGTCAACTCAAGATCATCTCACTGTCCTATGGCCACAGCAAGCCCTTGGTGTCACACAGCCTTGTACACGTGCTTCCTCAGGCCAGAGTGCTCTCTCAACCCCTTCTTCTCCATTAACTTCTGCTCATTCTTCAGATTCTAGCTCAACTGTTCTGCTGGGAGCAGCCCTCTCTGACCACATCCCCTTCCTATATCTAGAAGTAGTTTTTTTCACTACAGGGTTCAGACATGTTTCTCAATGTTTCCGATTATGCGTTGACACAGTAGGATTGCTTGAGTGATACCTTTCTTTTGTACAGACCCAAGTTCCTGGACGCAGAGACTTGATATTGTAATGTTCACCATTACATCCTCAACATGTAACACAGTGCCTAGCAAATAGAAGGCACTAAGTAAAGTTTGGTGGATGGATGGACAAATGGATGGATGGATGGGTAAGTTAATAAATGGTAGGAGGTGCCATTTGTCTATCGCCTAAGCCAACCATGACAAAATCCCCACAGAGGCCAAGTAGGTAGCACACATGTGTGAATTAAGCAGCAGGTTAGTAAAATGGAGTGGTGGAGAAAATTTAAAATTTTCTTGAAACCCTGGCTAGGTTGGCCAAATACAACATTTGCTCACTTGCTGGCAACTTTTAATTAAGGTCTTTCAGGAGACCATTCCAGGCAGCTCCTCCCTCAAGTCCCACCATTTAGCCCTTGAGAGGAAAAAGGGCTTTGTTGCTGACAGGTTACAATGACAGACTCTCCCCATCCAGGACCTCTGCTTTCAGGAAGGCAGGTTCTATTCATAGGGAGCAAAGGCAACCCATACAAGTCCAACTCCCATACCCTAAGAGCTAGACACTGGGGTTTCTGCATATACTTTTTCTGATTCATTTCATGAAATTTAAATGACTGAAAGAGGTTTAAAATTTAAACATGTGGTATAACCCCGGCAATTCATTTTAAAAAGAAAGAAAGAAAAGAAAAAAGTTAAACTTTATAACAATAGCATGAACACAAAAACATTTCCTGGGAGCAAAAGAACTGTGGCTTTGAAATTCGGCCTTTTATCTTCATGGGAAAAGCAAGTGCTTACAGACTGGAAAAAGTAAGTTTCCTTTTGGTGAATTCACAGGACCTTGGCTCTTGCTTCCTCACAACCTCAACTATTTACCGATCTATGTCTTGACCACGTATAAATGTTCAACTGAAACATCAAGGTCATTTTCCTTCATCTTTCTTATTTTTTTTTCTGTGAGGAAGATCCAATCTATTCTATGTTTACATATGATTTTGCAAAATTTTTGCCATTACAAGTCTGTTTTCCTTTAACTGCAAACCACCTGATTCTGATTTTCTCTTGTCATAAATCTGAATTTTACTACATTTTATCTGAGATTCACAACAGATGGGCTATGAACCAAGAAAAAAATTGGGAGGAAAAAAAGATACAATATTGGGGCAAAAGCTGCACAGAAGATGGAACAGCTCTCAGGTAGGAGATAATGGGGATGGAAGAGTTTTTGGGGAAAACCAAAAAACTGATCACAAGTAACTCTAAATGATGAAAAACATTTTCTTAATAAAGCTATAGGAACTGCTGCATTATCTTTAGTGGTTATGTTATTGTAATATGTTATTGTAACCCAGAAAGAAAGCAGAGAAAGAGATACCTTGGCATTATTTCAACCATATTTTATTGATACTGTTGTCCTCAATTTCTAGAAGGATTTATCCCTTTTGTGTTAAAAGCTCATTTTGATCAGAAGTAGCAATAATTCTTTGAATGTTGCTGTGGGCTGAGGGGCAAAAATATATTGTGGAACTCAAGGGCAGGAAATAAGGGAGGATGGGACCCAAGAATTAGCCATTTGCTGGATCTCTTCCTCTTGCTGTATGATATTCTCTATCTCTGCATAGTCAGCTTTGGTCTGTATCTATAAACAGCTTTCTCTATCACTGTAAGCATGGTGATAAAACTGGCCATTCCTACAACTCACAAGCCTGCCCATTCCAATCCAAGTAATGAGAAAGACTACTTTCCTGACTGGCTTTTCAAATGGAATCCAACCATCAGTCTGCTTTCAGCAGCGAGGCAAATTTTTACTACAGAGCCATCTGAAAGTATTCAGATAAATTACATATATGCACTTCCTGTGACCTAGAAATTCAATCCCAAGGAAAATTTCACCCAGGTTCATAACAAGTCAGGAATAAGAATGTTCTGTGTACACTGTTTGTGGTGGCAGGGCATTGGGTGTCCACTACAGGGAGAGGAGATTAGGTCCCATTTAATGGGTGCATGTCGCAGGGGACTATGCAGCAGTTAGAAGCAAAGGACTACACACAGGCCCTGGGAAATCTCCGCTGAGTGCAGGTGTTGTCACATCATAGTCTGTATGCCTCATATGGACCCAATAGAAGTCCCAGGGGGAAGGGCTGCAGCAGGATATTGAACACACAGCTTACCTTTTTCATAGTCTCTCCTATAGAAATGTTCTTGGGCCAGAATACAGCCAGATGTATCACTGGTTGTGCTCCAGGAGGGAAATCGCCCTTATATTTCTTGGCCTTTGAAAGCTGCTTTGTATATAGGCAAAAGAAGGCTCAAACAGGCCACATGGAGGTGCTGGCTTTTCAGGGCAGTTGCACACCCGTGCGGATAGCACCTGGGGAAGATCTGGGGGAAATGAGGGTGGATGCAGCGCATCCCGCTAGGGACAGGGGAGGAGTCCCCAGGCCCAGCCAGCTCTTTTCCAGTTAATAGGAAGAAAACACTGGATCCTGAAGTTGACATGAAATCTTAAATGCACAGTGCTTCGTGATAAAGTAGAAAATAGAAAAATGATTTCTAAAATCACTAAGAGTATCATTTGCATAAATGGGAGTGGGCATGTGTAAATGAAATGGAGTGAATGATGAACAAATAGAACCAAAGAAGATCTTTCACGGAATAATGATGATAATGTGGCACCAACTGCTGAGTACAATTAACTGAAGCCTTTCCGCTGGAGGTGCAAAAGCAGCAAACAATTTTTTTTTTTAATAAATAGAAGACTTACACAGTTGCAGTTTTAGAAGGGCTGCGAGGTGGGGATTCTTAGGCTGACAAGAAAGCCTCGAAGCTATATGTGAACACCTGTCACTAATCATTTGCACAGACATTAAATACTGATTCTGAACCAGAGATGAAGGTTGTTCTACAGTGGAGCCAGAATGACCTTTCAAAAACAGCCTATCTTTGTCACCAGGATATTTTTCACTTAGCAGTGGACGGCTAGGAAATAAGATTGACTCTCCTTTTCTTTGAAGGTGGTAGTAATGGTGAAATCAAATATCCTCTTGACCTCAAAAATCATATAAATAACAGCTCGGCAATGTATTGCTTCATTGTTGTCAAAGAAAATCTTGTCTAGGAGCAGTTAAGCATTTGTAGAGAGAGAGGAACAAGAAAATATCTGGCAAATGTTTTGATAAATCACTACAGCTTGGAAATGTGTCTGAAGGCACATGGCATAAATTGATTTTTAGATTTCTGATCATAAACTTGTGAGCATGCAAGAACATATCTATTTCAATGCTCATCATTTTTTTCAAATCAGCTTGAAATGAGTCAAAGGTAGACTAATGTCAAAGCGTGTCCTTGATTAATGTGGGACAAGTCAAATTGCCCATGTCAGCATTACATGCTGGACTTTCCAGTATGAATTTTAAGTTATACACCAACTTGCATTTCCAACCTTTAGCTTATAGTAACAGACCAGGATTTCCAGAGAGAAGGTTTGGGGATGGGGGAAATGCTGATTAGAGCCAACCTGGGGTTAGAGAAGCACTTGAAAACAGGACTGCTTTTTTCCCTGGAACCTCTTAGGCTAACAGAGAAAATAGATTGGATCTGCAGGAGCAAGGCCCTGGCCACCAACAGGCATGCAGAAGGTCACTAGTTTAAAGATGTACACAATGTCATGGTGACCCTTCCCTTGGGTCGCAGGCTCTACAATTTATAGTTTGGCTGTTATGTGACTTGTAGAGTTTATTGAGAGCCATTAGTTCTCATTAAAAGACTTTTTTTTTAGCTCCAAGTTTTTTATGATTCATCTCTAGAATTTTTATAAAGGGAACTATGTTTATAAAACTTCTCAACAACTGGGAACTTGGCTGAACCAAAGCAACTCTAGGAAGTAGGTAACATCTGTTTCTCTATTCCAAATCTATCAGTCTAGTGCTATTAAACCCTATTTATTATTAAACCCTCCCCTCCCCATGGAGATAGCCAGTCCCATACCCTGCATCCTTGGTCCCTAAATACTCTTAACCGCCTTTTCCTGTCCCCTGACTGATTTTTGCTAGAAGACCACTGATAATAGGATGAATTCAGTGTGAAAGAGTCAGTAGGCATCAGTTTCCTGATACCCAGATTCTCAAAGTTAGGGGTATGCCAATGAGTGGCCCTAATACTAAGGAGCATCTGCTCTGCCAGTTCAGTGCCCGTGCCATATTGGTTGTTGAATACTTCACCATCACACTGCATGTGGAGTTTGTACAAGCTACGTGTGCCATTCCTTCTCTTCCCTGCAGTTTCTCTGTTCAGTGACCCCAACCCAAGATTCCACCTCATGAATCAATGCCAAAGTGAGTCACTGTGACTGATGAAAATGTGTGGTAATCTGCAGGTGTTTTGATTCAGAAAAGAATACCCAAGGACCAGAGTCTAAATCGGTACTGCAATGGTTCTCAAGCCTGGCTACAGATTAGAAAATTGTGTGGAAGAGATTTTTACAAATACTGATGCCCAGTTCTAGCTTCTGGCAATTAAATTATATTTCGTATATAGATACTGAAGGGCATAAATATTTTTTAAAGACTCTCCAAGTGATTCTAATATGGAACCAAGGTTGACAGCCACTGAGGTGTTGTTTCCAAATAGAATACCTTATCTGTGCTTTAGGGTCTACAGTGCTTCAGCTCAAAGGAAAATT
This sequence comes from Spilogale gracilis, assembly GCA_004023965.1. NCBI lineage: Eukaryota > Metazoa > Chordata > Mammalia > Carnivora > Mephitidae > Spilogale > Spilogale gracilis. The sequence continues at coordinate 193,639 of PITA01000592.1, forward strand.
TTACAGAGGAATTCAGGGACTCTAGCTGAGTGGAAAAAATATTTTGGATGTGTTTGATCACATGATGTAATCAGATTCTTCTTTTATGTAGGCATGGGATGCTAGCATTGTATCTTAAATCTCATTTTATTTAACCAAAAGGGAAATCTAACTGGCTGAAGGTTCTGGTGAAAGGTAGTTTAGTACTTGCTGGGCTGTGTCTGATGAAAGCCTTCTCCAGGCAGGCAGATGTGTTCGTGCATGAAAGCAAACTGTATGGTACTGTGCTGTTGAGTATTGAAATAAAAAAAAAAAAAGGCAAAATCTATACCTTCCTTAAGACACTACTTCTTCATGCTTGATTTACTCTACTTAAGTTTAGTTCATGCTAGCATTTCTATATTAAATTGTTTTTCCTACTGTCTTGCATTTTAAAGCCCTTTGAAAAGTCCGACATTAAATTGGCCACACAATAGTAAAATTGGGAAAGGCAGACTCCCTCCCACCCTCTTTTGTTAGCATGATTGTTTTTGATTAAGTCAAGTCCAAAATGAAAACCACAGGAGCCTTCCATCACAAACATCTATCATAAGCTATATTGAAGACATTCTCAGAATCCTATTAGAAGCCCTACTCAAAGATTCAGAGAAACCTGCTTGGAAATTCCGGTATCTCAGAAAAATTTCTAGGGAGTCAGGTTGGGGATGAGGGTACAGGCCAGAATCATTAAGCTAAGTGGTTCAAGATAAAAGAAATGCTTCCCTAAAATAGCACTTCTTTTTCAATTAGAGTTTTCCCAAAATACCACCACAGAATCCAAGTGATTGTTTAATTTTTTATGGGTTCAGTGTTTGTTCTCTCAGTTGTTCTTGTTTATAATTGTGAGTATTTCTATCCTGATCTCAAGGCCTCCATGCCAAAGATCATATACCATACATAAAGCAAAGTTTTTCCCCAGAAGGCATAGTGGTCAAGAGGATCTTTATTTGACACAGAAACTGCCATATATTTTCCTAATCATCAACAATAAAAATACTAAATGCAGCAATCACTCGTTCTGCTTAGCACAGATGCTTGCCCACAGTGTATTTTTGCCAGATTAAGCTTAGGGAGTCTAGCTCAAGCTTCTCTATAGAAGCACTACTCATTGAGTCTTCATAGGTGCTAGGCCTGGTTCTCTGTGTTTTCTATCTGTTTTCTTGTGTAGTCTTCACCATACATATTATTCCTTTCATTTTACAAATGAAGAAACCAAGTTCCCAGTACTTCTGTGAACTTGCTCAAGGCCATCTAGACAGTATGCAGCAGACTCAGAAAGCGGAACTCCATTTGCTCCACTGCAAAGCCTATTCACTCTTGGGATCAAGTCGGTATTCCCTGTAGGGCAGAGATTAAAGCAAATCTATTAAACAGAATCTTAAAACAAAACATTTTCTGTCCTGAACTCGCCAGGACCACCCTGGAAGACACCAGGGTAAAGGAGGCTGGAGTGGGTGGAGATCATCCATGTCAAGTGGAGTTTCTCCACCTCTAACTATAGACGTTTTGGGCTGGATAATTCTTTGTTGTGGGGGATTGTCCCGTGTTGTGTAGGATGTTTAGCACCCCTGTCCTCTACACACTAATACTAGGAGCACTCCCCTCCCAGTTGTGAACATCTAAAATGACTCCAGACATGGTAAAATGTCTTCGGGGACAAAATCATCCCTGGTTGAATTGAGAACGGGGGGCTTTAGAGTTACACCAAGACAGTAGCTCTGCTTCTTCCCAACCATCAACAAGAGACTCCAAATGAGAGATGGGACCCAAACAGGAGTCAAATCAAAAGTGAATGAGATGCTACTGGGAACTGAGAGGTTTGAGACTCCTCTAAACCATTTATGTGTCCAGCAGATCAACTGGATTAGAATCTGCACTGCTCTCCAGGTCAGTGAATCATCATTTATACAGACAGCCCCTGTTCACATTCTTCTGGGAGCTGTCCAGTTGATGTCACCTTGCTATGTCTGCTTTATGTTGCACCCGGATAGATCAATTGTCTTCGCTGTGCTGTGGTCTACATTTCCCAACTCCCAAAAGAACAGAAAAGAGAGACGGTAATAGACTCAGCAAAGGTAAAGTCTTGAGGTCTTTGTATAAAATCTTGTTACTAGTCTGGTTTCCTTCACAGCATAGATTATTCTTGTTCTACAAAATGCCCATGTATCATAGATACCTAGGGTTTTAACCTAGCATTATGCAAATCGCTGAGCCCCCCACCCCAGGAAAACTAGTCAAAATAAGCCACAAAAGGAAGTTTTTGAAATCTTGGGATATTAAGACTTAAGTTAGAATAAAGACCCTAAGAGGTTCCATGTGATGAATTTTAACCTGAGGACCAGGCCCAGTTTGCAAAACAAAGTCACCGTGACATGGCTTTAATTTATTTATTGGTCTTGGCGCCCCGGATCATCTTTATCTCCCCAGGCATTGGTCCTGGTAGAACTGCAGATAGTTTTCAACTCCAGTTCAATGCAATACCCAGAATGAATGCAAGCCATTGCATTAGCAGCTGATAACAAGTAAAGGAGGGGGGATAGGAATGTTCTAAGATTCCAAAGGCATTTTCTCCAGAGTGGCTCTTTCACAAATCCATCTGCAACTTATTGTCTGTTTCAAATAGGCTCAAAGACATCAGGTTCTACAGCATTACACAAATTGGAAAGCTTTACGCCTTGGTCCTTTAAGGGTCCTCTTTCCTCCTGCCATCCCGGGATGTCACAGGAGGTGTGGCTGCTTCATTGTCATGCAACAGGATGCTACTAGGTTGGCTACCAGCCACGTGGACCTGGAAATGATATTCATGCCACATGGACATTTCTCCCTTGGCACTCTGGGGTCCCAAACTGAACCAATGAAATTATGTGCCTGCTAGAAATAACTCCAAAGGTTTCTCTCAAGTGAACTGAAGCCCAGACACAAGCTTGGCCTCAAAAACTATTCCTGCCATTGAACTGAGCTGACAAAATGAGTTATTTCAAGCAGAAGATCCTCCTTTTAGCTCAGGACCTCTCTGCCCTTGCCAGATGACTCAAAGAATGAATCTGATTTTTCTTCCTTTCTGCTAATCCTCCTTCTGATGTTCAGGCCATATGCGTGTCTCCCAAACATTTTTAAAAGTTGGAAAGCAGGGAAAGAAACAAAGCACCTCATTCTCCCTTCCCACCCCTTGAGACATCTTCTGTGAAATAAGCCTCAGGGAACTGAGAGAAATCACTGGCTGAAACAGCCACATCTGAAGACTTGTGACTTTTCCCTATTCAGGGTCACCCTATTCTTTGGTTTTATCAATAACTGTGGGTCACCAAGTTCTTACCCCAGTGCCTGGCAAAGAGACTGATGCAATGGGAGTGTCTGAGGCACACGTAAACCAGAAAATCCCACCATTTGCTATGACCATCCAGAGTTTAGAGAATGGCAGTCAATGAAGCACAGCTCAGAAATCAGAAGGGCATTCAAGTACATGAATTCTTTACCCAGTCACCCAAAGAAATGCCAAATAGGAGCCCCCTAACTGGTCTCTCTGCTTCCTCCCTTACTCTTGTGCAGTCTCATTTCCATAAAGCAACCAGAATCAACAAATGGAAATTAGGCCATGTTACCCTTAAGCTGAACCATACAGTCCAAAATTTTATCATGGCCACCTCACACATCTCATCTCCTCTCTTCACACCCTCGCTGACCCCAATCCAGACCCCTGGTGGTCTTTCTTTTCTTTGCTTTTTCTTTTTCCTTCCTTTTTTTTTTTTTTTTTTTTTTTGTAATTGGTGAGTGTAATTTTTTTTATTACGTTCAGTTAACCAGCATGCAGTACATCATAAGTTTTTGATGTATTGTTCAATGATTCATTAGTTGCGTATAACACCCAGTGCTCATCACAACACGGCCCTCCTTTCTTTTCTCTAAACACAAAGAGCAAGCTCCCATCTTTAGTGGTTCAAATATCCACTGATGAGGGAAGTCTTTGCTGACTAATAAGGTCTTCTTCTAGCCTCTCATCCAGATTTTTCTGTCTGCTTTATCCTTACTTTGTTTCTGATTATATTAAATATTAAATGTCCATCAGTTTATTTATCACCCTCCCTAAAAGATCAGCTCTGTGAAAGACAAGACTTTGTCAGTAGGGTGGTCAAGGAAGGCTTCTCTGAGGAGGTGACATTTGAGCTGAGACCTCAGTACCCCCAAATGACACAAGGGAACAAGCTGTCAGGAAAGAGTTTCCTAGCAGAACATAAACAAAAGATTTTGAGATAGGACTCCATTTGGCAGTTCTGAGAAACAACAGGGAAAAATTTTTTCCATAATTTTATAATAATTTCTTAATGTTGGCTTCTCTTTCTTGAAACAAACAAACACACTTCTCTTTCTAGTGATGTTCATTATATTTGATAAAATTAGATAAAGGCTTTGTGTTCTTACAGATTTACAAATTGGCTCTTGTGAGCACAACCATTCTCTGTAGTAAGAAATGTGGGGCCAATTGGTATTTTATGAAAGACTGTGTCTGGGGAATAGAAAACCCAACTGCTAATCCATCCCTTTTCTAGCTCCCAGGAAGATTTTTATCTGGACCTTTTAAATGTTTTCTCCCAGTCTAAATTCATCTCTTAACACTTTGAAAAAATAGGGATTAAGCAAATGAAGTGTCATCCTGACCAATACAGAAAAACCTGCTTTACAGAGCAAAGAGGTGAAGGCCTAATTCTCTAGAAGAATTTAAAAAGACAGCCCAGAGGCCTTTCCTCAGAGCGGCTAAATGCTAATTCATGATTACTCTAAGTCTCAGGATTCCTGGATGCCTTTCCTTTTATTTGGAAGAGATAGTCTCAAAGGTGTCAGGAAACTTTAAAATTTATATAAGATACATATACCAAAGCTTACTTTAGAGCAAATGATTACCTGCCAGGTAATACCTTTGGGGTGGATGGAAAACTTTAGGTCACACATTTGTAATTTGATTATGCTGAAAGATCTTAAGGTGATCTGACCTCTTTATGTGCCTCTGAATAAGGATCTATAGGGGAAACCAGACCCATCTATCACCCAGCATACAGAAAGGATCTTATAAACTATTTCACCCCAAGATGATGACCACATTTCTGCTACCTCTCCCACACGTTTGCATGACAATTTCATTTTGCTAAAAATATTATTAAACGTCCGCTATGGACAAGGCTTACCAATCGCTGATTAAAACTGACTTATTTCAGTAATTCTTACTAGCATGAAACTGTAAGAAGCAGGTTAGATGGGGCGTGGGCATAAGCAGTTTGAAAAAGAATCTGGGTAATAACTCTATTATTTCCATGATATAAACTAGAAATTAAAGCGTCACCAAACTCTTGTTGCTTAGTGGTCTTGTACCAGTTGACCCTAAACCCTGAGGCTCAGTAATTCTCTCTTCTTTCTTTGTCCTTCACCCCTGGAGGAGGTTTAAGCTTCCTATTGCTGCTGTCTGGTTGCCAACTCCTATGGGCTTCTCAGCCTCTCACCCATATAACCAATTCTCTACTTTATAGCCCCTTGATTTTAAATACATAAAGTGTTCTGTTTTTCTGGTTGGATCCTAATTGATAGAGACCATGCATAACACATCCATAGTCATTGTTAAAAGAGGTGAAGTTGGGAAAGAAATTCAAGTCCGTGCACCTCCAATAACCACACTCTCCACTACTTATTGCTGCTTGGATAAATTAATTCAGTCGGAGAATATTTATTGAGTTCTCGCTCTCTGCTGGGCACTGAACTAGGAAGTAGATGAATAAGATTCTGAAAACAAAGGCTATGGCTGGCAAGACCTCCGAGACCCTCATTTGGACTCTGTTGTTTATAGACGAAAGGCATTAAGAGGATTCCCTTTCCAAGGGTCAGCCTGGTTCATTGTTCTCCCTGTATTTATGTCTACACACTCCAAAGGAAAACTCCAATACAAAGGTGATGCTTTACAGACTTCAATGTCTAAGAACAAATCACAAGAATATCCTAACTTTAGGAAATTACAATGTTTATTTACTATAACTTCAGGAGAGATCCTTGTCCTTGAGATAGTCGGAGAGTATCTGAACCCAACTCTCACCACCCTGATTCACAGACACATCCTGCTCAAGCCCACTAGCGTGTTCTCCTGTTTGGTTGGGTCCCCATCCGACATTCCCCATGGAGATACATGGGCAGTCTAGCCTCTGCCCTGCAATACTCTTCATGTTTTGACTGCTCCCATAGAAGGTAACCCCTAAATGATATCATGAAATAATCCAGCTTGCTTTATTTCTTCTTCATATATCTTACCAGTAGCGGAATGGAGTGATCATAAAATCCATCATGCATGCCCCATCTCCTTCTGTATCTTATCAGCAGGGAAAGGGAGGAAGCATATGGTAGTGTCACAGAGGCAGTGGGGAATTACTGAGAAGCTGAATGTGTCCATTTTAATGTTTATGGGCTTCTGGAACATCTAGAAGGAATTTGGTAAGATACATATATACAAGGGCTTTTTTTTTTTTTTTTAATGTAAGAAGCTGAGTGCCTGGCTTTAAGGTTTATGGATTTTAGAGATGAGCTCCTGAATGTATTACACTCCCTGCCCAATGTAGCCCAACAGAAGCTGAGGCAAAGAAAGATAACATAACTTGCCCAAGGTCACAGTCCAAACTACCACAAAAAGAATTGATAAGACCAGTCATTAAAGTATTTCTCAGACAGAAAGGGATATCTGCTTCATTTGGTTTTCTGAATAAAACATCTTAAACCATTTATTTATACACACACACACACACACACACACACACACTCACATACACACACAATTATAACTTTAGAAACCCTCAGGAGATATACTATAAATAATGACATGAAAGAATATCAGGCAAACTTAGACAGCAAAAGCAGTTCTACAATTCAGAAGATCTTCCCTCAATAAAAATGCCCTTTTACACACATACACACACAAACAAGCCCCTAAAGATATCTAGGAGCCTCTGTATGCACAGGAAATACAATGGCCTATAACTGACCAAGAACACTGCCCTCCCTTCAGTAGGATCACTGGAGTCAATAAATTTAAAAAAAGGAAAAAACCCACATACCCAGGTGTGTATGAATTTTCAATATTAAATCATATGCTTTAATGGGACTTGCAGGACTGATTAAGAAAATCAACATAATTTTTTTCTACTCTAGAAATTAAACATCTCAGTCCTCAGACTAAGTGCCTCTGTCACCTTCCTCTGTCAGACACGCTTAGGTCTCAGCCAACTCTTGACCTCAACTAGGAATAACTCACAATACGTGTTGACTCACACAAACAAAAATGATGTTTCGAAATTTGCAGGTGATGGTAAAAATGTGTCCACAAATTCCTTGATGCTCCTCTCATTAAGAGTGCAATCACTCCACTTGAACATGGCTCCCTTCTAAGGCAGAGAAGGCAGTGGACACTTCTGTGTGACTTCTGGAGATCGATCCATAAAATACACCTGGCTCTCTCTCCTCTTGTAGATATGGACTCCTCTCTCTTCTCCTTTTGGACATAGACCTCTAGAAGCCTGAGCCACCATGTTAGAACCTGGCCACCTTATAACCCCCATACTGGAGACACTGCAGAGGGAGAGAGGAGAAGAAATTCCAACTGTTTGAATCTTCCAAGCCCTGACACCAACCATGAGTGAGGATGCCTTTATGATGACCCCACGTTAGCTACAATCTGATTTTAACTGCTTTACTGACCCCAAGTGGGAAACATCTAGTTCAGCCTATCAGCCTGCAGGACTGTGAGAGAGATAATATAAATGATTAGTGTTGTTCTATGCCATTAAATTGGGATGGCTTATTATATAGCAATGCATAACCACAACATCCCAAGAAATAAATTGTTATTTTCCTACTTGGTGGATCTCTGGTACTCTTAAGCTGCCCAGTATTTTTTTTTTCTTTAAGGAACTCTTCCCCTCCACAATTCCCCATGATTTTACTGGAGTTGTCTACCAGGTAACCTGGAGTTTTCTGCCTCACGGACAGATAATAGCCCAACCTAATCAATCAGAGTAGCTCACCCTGCAGATAGTGATATAAGCCAGGGGATATGTGAGTCTGCAAAACCAATCAGAGACCTTTCGGGAATCACTGAAGACTCCAGGAAAAGGATATGTTGCCTTTTTCTCTGGATTCTCTGACTGTGGGATGACATTTTGCAGACAAGAAGAAAAGAATTGGCCTAGAAATGAAGAGGGAGCACTCTGAATACAGATATAGAAGTGGGGAAAGCAGAGACTTTGAGTTAATGGAGAGACAAAGAGAGCAACTGAGTCACGATGCCTGGAACCCTTGCATCTAGTCACAGTGAAGCCATAATCCACTTCCTTAGACTTTTCACACATGTGAATTAATAAAGCCTAATTTAAGCTTAAGTTAGTTTAAGTCTGGTTTCTGACACTTGCAAGAAGAGTTCTATTTAATTAAGTATGCCTTTCAAAAGAAAGGGTCAGGAAAGAGTTTAAGGAATGGATATGACTTTAGCAGAAATGAATTACAATTATAATTATTCATACAAATGCTACATGCCAATGTTGGAAAACAAAATACGCAATCCATTTTGAATACACATTAACATACTAAACCCAACTGAAAACAAAGGAATAGAAGTACATAACTGAAGAGTTAAGATAAAGATTGGAATTTGACTTCATAATTATTTAGGATGCAATGTTACTTTAAGACCCAGAACTTCGTGGTTTGAAACATTTATTATCTCACAGTTTCTATGAGTCAGGTATCCAGGAGCAGTTCAGCCGCATCTTCTGTCTTGGGATCTCTTAGGCTACAATCGAAGTGTCAGCCAGAACTGGGGTCTCATGTAAAGGCTCAAGTGGAGAGGGATCCACTTTCAACTTCACCTGTATAATCACCAGCAGGATTTGCATCCTCATGGACTCTGGGCTGGGAGTCTCAGTTCCTCACTGGATATTGGCCAGAGGACACCCTCAGTTCTTTGCCACATGAGCTTTTCTGAAGGGCAGCTCACAACATAGCAGCAGGCTACCATCATGACAAACAAATGAGAAGTAGAGTAAGAGCAAGACAGAAGTTACAGTCTTTTAAAAGCTAATCCCAGAAATGACACCCTACTCTGCCCTATTATACTCTAAAAAGCATGTCACTAGGTTCAGCCCAGTCTTAAACAAGGGCATGAATACCAGGAGGCTGGAAACCTTGAGAACCATTTCAGGAGCTAAGTATCCCAGCAGGGATATTCTCACTCCATGATGAAGAGGCAAACTTAAGGACAGAAGTGTCTTATGATAGAGTTCATGGTATAGAAATTGATTCTTAAAAAAAAAGAAATTGATTCTTTTAGGAAATGGGAGAGGATTTCTAAAACCTAGACTACTCCAGAGTATCTATATATTAGAGGATTTTGGTCAACAGTAGCTTTAGAAAGGGAAAACGAGATTGGACTCATTTCCTTGTAGTTTGTTAGTAAGTGGTTGAAGAGCAGGAATGGTGGATGGTATTTATGATGGTACTAGATCTTCCCCAAGCCTCAGGGATGCCTCAGGGATGCCTGCATCAAAATTTTCTTGGTCTAAAAGAAGACTGTATTTGAACCAATACCTTCCCATCCAAGACAAAAAGGTCACTCTTATCTGTCCCCTACTTAGGAATACAAGTATGCTTTCCCTCTGTAGGAATAGTAGCTATAGTTCAGAGTAGATGAATCTGATGGAATTAGAAGAACATCACAAGTTATCTGCTTATCAGAAGCACTTGATTCCCCCCTATTTCAAAAGAAAAATGTTTGTTCCTCCTTCTCCCTAGCCACTAATTACTCCATAAAACCGGTTTGGCTATTTTAAAAATGTTCCTCCAGCTAAATGAATCTGTAAAACCAAAATGACACCATTAGAGCAGCTCTTTGCTAAGCTATTAAAAAGGACTATCATGACTCGTATTTGGCACAAGAAAAAAACAATGAAAAAATTTGCATAAAAATCATTGAGTGTAGAATTTTAAAAGAAGTTTTAGATACCAGGGTGCTTTATTCTAAAAATAGTTGCACTTTTCCTAGGGGAGCATCTATAAAAGGAATTATTATTCATCATTTAGTTACTTTTTCCCCCACATAGAGAGGTACATTCTAGATTTTGCATGTTTGCTCCTTATTCTTGAGTAAGTGCCTTGGTTTTTCCACCTATGTAAAGACAATGTTAGATTGTCACTAAAGAACTATAGGCACTAGCTAGTAGCCTAAAGATCTCTCTTGTAAGCATGTTCCCTGTGTGGGAAGGCCAAACTTGAGGTAAAGAGTAAAACAACAACAGAGAATTTTCTCAGCTTGATTCAAGTTTTGCACATGTCAAATTCATTCAAGAACACAAAAAATAATCTGCCCTCTACCATTAAACCAAGATATGTGATCTACAGAGAAATACTGTATGTCAGCAGAAAACTCTGCTCTAAAAGTGTTTCCCATCACCAAAATACCAATAAAAAATTGACTACTTTACAGTTGGTTCTGACCTTCCTAATGGTCCTTCCCAAGCTGGATATGAACAGTCTAAGACTTAGAGTTTTTCTATGAGAAGTAGCTTGGATGTTCCTCTCTTTTCCTACAACCTTCAACCCAAAGAACACAAGCAAGGTCAGAAAGGTCAACTGTCTCCACTCCGTGGTCTTCACTCAGTGTTGTCCCTGAAAGGCACTTAACATGGGTAGAAGGTGATACCCTGGTTTTGTGGGTAGATGAGTAACACCAGGCACAAATCTCCAGGAACTCCAAGATGAAAATAGTCCTTGAAGCCATTTTGAAGTGTCCTGCTTGAATATACAGTTCCACTGTAAGCAACTGTGGCAGGGCACATGACAACCAAATAGTTGGCTTGTTGGTCTTCATTCTTAGTTACTCCAACTTGGAGAGAAGAGTCCTATCCTTTCTGCCTACCCATGGGAACACCACACTTGACATTTCTGTATTCTAGCTCCCTACCTTGATAGGTAGTTCTTAATTATGAACTACTGAGAACTTCTTATCTGGTCTTAAATTATTTTTAGCAATTTGGTCTAAAGATCAGCTTATATATTATGGGTATCTGTAAATATCCATTCTATTCCTCTCTGACTGGGAAGCAGATATACAGTTTGGGAAGATTTACCACATTCCCAGAACCCCCATTCAGGTTAGTTGCACTCAGGTTTTTCACTTCCCACAGGAGACAGGCTTGTAGGTGAAGATACAGGTTATGGTGTCAGAGAGCCTGAGTTCTAATCCTAATTCCGCCTCTTTCTCTCTCTTTCTCTCTCTCTCTCTCTCTGGTCTGCGTTTTCTTTATCTTGTCATATTGGGGATAATCATGGTATCCATTTTATAGGCTTGTTGCAATGGTTAGATGATATCATCTGTGTAAAGTGCTTTTAAGAATTCCTATAGTAGGTGCTGAAAACATAACACTGGAATATAGCAGGGTTCAATACAAGGCAGCAAGTACCACCGTTATACTGGCAGTACCAAGGTTTCAGGAAGTGAGTCTCTACATTTGGAAGCCAAAAAACCTCAGAAGGTAACAAGGCATGAAATTTCAAATGAAACTCTAGAAGCTGCATGAGGAAAAGTTTGAATGGGTCAGTAGCTGGACAAATTCCTTGTGTGTCCTGTGGCAAGAATGACTAAGAGACAAGGAAAACACCAGCCTCTGGATCTTTGAAGTTATTTTTCTCCCAACTTCTAAGAGTCTGATGAGGCCATAGCAAAGTCATGGGCCTAAGACCAAAGCAACTTAGGAGTATCAAACACAACCTCTTAATTTTACAGATGTAGAAATGGAAGTCCAGCAAGGCAGAATAACTTGTCCACAGTCAGGCAACTTGTTTGTGGTAAATGCAGTGATATAGTAAGATCTCCTGACAGCCAGGCCAATATTTTTCATCCACCAGCCAGGAATCTAATTAAGCTTTGATTACAATAAGTATCATGAAAGCACTCAAAGTGCAAGTCAATTTGATGCATCAACAAACTCCAGTCTAACTTTTTATTATTGAGAAGTAAAAAGAGAAATGTGGACCAGAAGTTTATTCCCATCAGTAAGGACAGAAAAAAAATACACTAAAATTTCCAAACAACCGAATCATTAACTAGGAGGTATACTTAAACTAGGGCATCAGTCTATACACCAAACAGGGTAAACCACAGCACGAAGTGGGCACTGGCAGAATGGGGAAAGATGGGATGTTGACAAAAATGGTCCATGCTAGAGGCACCTGTCGGTTAGTGGCTCAGTCAGTTAAGCATCCAACTCTTGATTTCAGGTCATGATCTCAGGGTTGAGAGACTGAGTCCATGTCAGGTTCCATGCTGGGCATGGAGCCTGCTTGGGATTCTCTCTCTCCCTGTACACCGTCCCCATTTTCATATGCATACCTTCTCTCAGAAGGAAGCAAACAAGCAAGCAAACAAGCAAGGAAGATCCAAACTAAAGCAGAAGATCTAAAAGGTACTCTCATCACCCCAAATTTACCACTTTGATCCTTAAAAAACTAAAGCAGAAGATCTAAAAGGTGGTCTCATCACCCCAAATTTACCACTTTGATCCTTAAAATTGCCACATGACTTGGGATACAAAGACCTAAATTTCAACTTTCTTCCACATACTAGCTATGTGACTGGGGTTAGTTACTTAAACTCTCAGAGCTCCAGATTCTGCTTCTATCAACAGGAGATGATAACATCTGACTCACAACATTGTTTGCATGAAGCAGTAGAGAGAAATTGTGTCAAGCATGGTGCCTAGCCCATGGTATTTGGCACTGCTTCTCCCAAATCAGGTATATCCAAAGATACTCATTTTCTGCAAAAGAAGCAATTATCTGTTATGGAGCAGGTCTTTCCTAATCTGGATCTTATTTTGTTTTGTTTTAATGATTTTTCCAAATTAAATAGAGAGCAAGGAACTGGTTTAGATTACAGGATCACCACAAAGTAACTGTGACTGTAGATATGACCTATTTTCAAGATGCCACAGTATAATTGAGAATATTTTCCTTGTCTTGGAAAGAAGCCAGAGATAGAAGCCTCTTCTCTGTTTTGTGGGTCACACTAACCAAGGCAGACACTTCTGATGACTATGAAGCCATAGCCCATGCCTGGGATCCCTCCCCAGAGGTCTTGCTTAGCACACTGGCTAGCATTACTGAAGCTTCCTCTAGTTACAATTAAAGCTCCAACAAATGTGATCATAAATGCTTTTGTGATGTTACTGATGCAAACTCTAATGCCATCTGTTGGTGATAGGTAGAGTTGATATGCTTCTGGTCCAGTACATGGCTCTGTTGAATTCTACAATAATTTGTGGTAGATTGTCTCCAAAAATGGTCACCAATTCACCTTATCAGAAATACTAAAGAAAGTTCATTAGGCTGAAAGAAATTATTCCCAGATGGTAATTGAAATCCATGCACAAAAAAGCAAAATATCCCAGCAAAGGTAATTATGTAGTTAGAAAAGACTACATGAATGATTATTTCTTTTACGCTCTTCTCTTAGCTAATTTAAAAAGCAGCTGCACAAAAAAATGTGCATATACTTGTACAGTTAGGCCTATAACACACAGAAGTGTAGAATATTTGACAATAATATCACAAAGATGGAGGGTCAGAGTAAAGCTGTACTGGAGTAAGGAAATCACACCAGATGGTAACTTGAATTCACAGAAATGAAAAGAACTACAAAATGGCAAATAGGAAGGTTAATATAACAAAATCTATAAATATATATTTGTTTCCTTTTTCCTCTCAAGTTTGTTTACATACATAAAATCATATAAAGTAATGATTATTACAATGTGTTGTCAGGTTTATAACATGTATAGACGTTATATGTATAATGACAATATCACAAACAGGGGAAGAGGAAACAGATACACAGGAATAACATCTATATCTCACTGGAATTACATCTGTACCAAATATAAAATAGATTCTGATAAATTCAGGTGTATGTGGTAAGCCCTAATGCAGCCATCAAGAAAACAATCCAAAAATACATAGTGAACAGATCATTAAGAGAATTAAAATATTTCCCTAGAAAATGTCCACCTAATGTGAAAGGAAAAAGTAAAGGAAGAAGAGAGGAACAAGGAAAGCATGCATTATGTAGAAACAAAGTAAAATGATACATATAAACTTTTTTATATAGTAATAACATTAAATGTGAAAGGATGAAGCAATCCAATTATACAAGGCAGACTGTCAGACTCATACAAGACCAAAATCCAACTATATACTGCCTATAGGAGACATACTTTAAATTGAAAGACATAAAAATACAGAAAGTAAAAGGATGGAAAAAAGATATGTCATATAAATAGTAACCATAAAAAGCTGAAGTAGTTATACTAATGTTAAACAAAATATATTTTAAAGCAAAGAAAAAAATGTTGCTAGAGATAAATAGGGATTCCTAAGAGTGACAAAGGGTCAATCAGGAAGATACAACACTTACAAACATCTATGCACCTAACAACCCAGCCCCAAAACACAGGAAGCAAAACTGACAGAAATAAAGGAGAAATAGACAATTCAACAATAATAGCTGCGGACTTCAATACTTTACCTTCAATAATGGATATAGCTATGATGTCAACAAGGAAAGAGCAGACTTGAACAACATGATAAACCAGGGAGACCAACAAAGAACCAACAAAGACACATTCTTCTCAAGTACACAGAGCATTCTCCAGAATAGACCATATGGTAAGTCACAAAGCAAGCCTCAATAAATTCAAAAGAATTGAAATAATACACTGTATGTTATCTGACTATAATTGAACCAAATTATAAATCAATGAAAGAAATTTTAGAAATTCACAAATATGTGGAAATTAAACAACCCACTCCTTAATAACCAATGGATCAAAGAAGTCACAAGTGAAAGAAAATACCTTGTGCTGAGTGAAACTGAAGATATAACACACCAAAACTCATAGTATACAGTTAAAGCAGTGTTTAAAGAGAAACTTATAGCTGTAAATGACTATATTTAGAAATAAGAAAAATCTGAAATGGATAGCATAACCTTCTACCTTAAGATACTAGGTGAGGGGAGAGTAAACTAATACAAAAACAAATAGAAAATAGGTAATAATAAAGATTAAAGAAATCTTTATTATTAGTGATAAGTGAAAGATTAGTGAAAATTAATGAAATAGAGAATAGAAAACCAGTAAAGAAAATCAATGAAACCAAAAGCAAGCCAATAATTTCTCCCTCCCTGTATGTACACATAGCTCCTCCCATCAAGGGGTGGAAGTCTACTTCTCTTCCCTTTAAACCTAAATTGTCATTGCAACTCATACTGATAAATCCAATATGGCATAAATGATAGCTAGAGACCACCATGCTACAAAGTCCAGGTTAGCCTGCTGTGAGAGAGGAGTCATATAGAGGTCATAAGGATCAGAAGATACAAGGTAAAGAATCAATCTAGGCTTCATAATCATTTGCCAGCTCTAAGACCACAAAAATGTGAGGCAGGACTTCTGAAGTCTTAAAGCCCAGCCTAGTCATTAGTTGAGTGAAACTTCATGAGATATCTGAGCCAATACCATATGGAACAAAAGAACTACTTGGTCAACAACAACAACAACAACAACAAAAATTGTAAGAAATAACATTGTTGTGTTAAGCTACTAAGCAGTATATAACTGAAAATAGATTTTTAGGTTTAAAGCTCATAAGTAGAAGAACTACTAGTATAGTAAATGTTGACTAACTCTCAATTCCATTCCTCTATAATGTTGGAGATAGAAGATACAGATCTTCAGGGTGCCTGGGTGGCTCAGTCGTTAAGTGTCTGACTTTGGCTCAGGTCATAATCCTGGAGTCCTGGGATTGAGCCCCACATAGGGCTCCCTGCTCAAGAGGAACTCTGCTTCTCCTCTCTCACTCCTCCTGCTTGTGTTCCCTCTCTCACTGTGATTCTCTCTGTCAAATAAATAAATAAAATCTTAGAAGAAGAAGAAGAAGAAGAAGAAGAAGAAGAAGAAGAAGAAGAAGAAGAAGAAGGAGGAGGAGGAGGAGGAGAAGAAGAAGAAGAAACAACAACAGATCTTCCCTTCCAGTGGTATTCATACTCCCATAGATGAAACTAGTTGAAAGTTTAGATTCTCTGGTTGAAGTAAAGATGGAGTGAGAAGCTACCCAGAAACCACCCATTTGCCCTCCCTAATTACCCCTTCAAATTTCTCACTACTAAAACCTTGGAATAGCCAAATATCATTAACATCATTTGAAGACTCATGATTTAAGTTCACAGTATCATATTACAGATGAGTCAAAGAAGAATAAAGGGAGCTACTCGATTCTGTAAAAAGTTACTGGCTGACTTGCAATCAACGTCAGGTCTTGTGAGTTTAATTCAGCACTTCATCCTCAGCACCAGGGCATTTCTGAAAACAGTTTTATTTGTGTTCACTTTGGGGACATTTCCCATTGCTACAGGGCAGATACCCTGTAGCTTAACCACATTCATACTATTCCACACAGCAGCTCTTCTGATCAAGGAACTCACTTCATAGCAAATGATGTAGTAAGAGGACTATGCTTAAGGAATTTACTGGTCTTACTGTGTTCCCCACTATTCTGAAGTGGCAAGACTGATGGGCCCAGAATCAATAAGGATATGTGCTAGTATCCATTCTTTCATTTATTCATTCAAAAATAATAACATTATTATAATAACATTATTATTATACAGTTATTAATAACTGTAATAATTTATTCAAAAATGAATAAATGAAAGAATGGATACTAGCACATATCCTTAGTGATTCCTAGGAAATTTTGGGCTTCCTGTCCCTGCAACCTTATCCTCTGTGGCGCCAGAGGTCCTAGTTCCAGAGGGAGGAATACTTTCACCAGAAAACGCTCTAATAATTGCTTTAATTGGAAATTTAGACTGCCGCCCAGCTGCTCTAGGTTTCTCATGCCCGCAAATTAACAAGGGAAGATGGGTGTTAGAATAGTGGCTAGAGTGACTGATCCTGATACCCAAAGAAAAACTGAACCTCAGCTTTACAGGGAGGTAAGGGAGGGTATGTCTAAATATAGGAGATCCCTTAGGGTGTCCCATAGAATTCTCTTGCTCTGTGACTAAGGTCAATGAAAACTAAAGCAAGTAAAGTCAAGCAAGACTACTAATGGTCCAGTCCATTCAAGAATGAGGGTTGGGTCACCACACTGTGTGAAGAACACAACCAGCTGAGATTCTTGATGAGGACAAAGGGTAGTGGTGGAAGACTGTTCTAAATACCAGTTGGAATGGGTAGTGGAATGGGTAGTGGTGGAAGAATGTTCTAAATACCAGTTATGACGATGACACCAGGTAAACAAACAGAAACTATAGCTGTCATTAATACTTCCTCGCTTTGTTACAAACGTAGTAAACAAATATCTTTTTCTTCCCTCTCTCTTTCCCTTATACTAAGGTTTTTAACTTTACATCATAGTATTTAAGTATTGTTAACTTTAGATCATAGTATTTAAGTTACATATTGAGGAGAAGAATGATCACCACCCGAGGGTTAGTGTTTTTTTGGATATAAGAAGGATACTTGTATCATATTAGACAGGAGTATGTTCTTGTTATTGCCTTTATTTGGAAATTAACTATGGTTGAAGGAAATGTGTATAGGTACCAAGTTGACAAAGGGTGGACTGTAATGGTTAATTTTGTTTGTCAACTTGGCTGTACCATGGTGCCCAGTTCTTGGTCAAACACTAGTCTAGATGTTGTTGTGAAGGTTTTTTGTTTTGTTTTGTTTAGTTTTACATGTGATTATGACTTAAATCAGTAGAATCTGAGTAAAGCAGAATTCTCTTTATATGTGGGCCTCAGCAATCAGTTGAAGGCCTTAGAAGAAAAAGACTGGAGTCCACAGAAAAAGAAGAAATTCTGCCAGCAGTGTGCCTTTGGACTTGAACATCAACTCTTCCCTGAGTCTCTGGCCTGCTTGCCTACCTGCCCTGCAGATCTGAGGCTTGCCAGCCTCTAACATCTTGTGAGTCATTTCTTTAAAATAAATCTATCTCTATCTTTCTCTATTTCTCTTTTCCTTTCTCTCTCCTTCCCTCCCTCCCTCGCTCCCTCTCTCTTTTAGTAGAAGATGATAGATAGATGATAGATAGATATTCTCCTACTGGTTCTGTTTCTCTGAAAAAGCCTGACTAACTGATATAAACAGTACATAAGCATGTGCTATTATAATATCTTTATATGTCATCTCAAATTTCCTTTAGACTATAATATCAATTCTTGTCCATGGAACTCTTCAAATCACATTATAGGTATCAATTGCTCTTTGTTAATATGAAAGACCTTGGGGACAAAAACTGTGGTATTCATCTTTGTATTCCTATAACAAACAGTAGATAATCAATA
The DNA here is from genome assembly GCA_004023965.1 of Spilogale gracilis. NCBI lineage: Eukaryota > Metazoa > Chordata > Mammalia > Carnivora > Mephitidae > Spilogale > Spilogale gracilis. The sequence goes on from PITA01000592.1 coordinate 212,081, forward strand.
AATTTTTTGAATGAATAAATGAAAGAATGGATGAAGAAATTCTGTCTTATATCAGACACAGAAGTCCACTTACTCATAGCTCATGTCACATAGGTTCGATCAATTCTGTCAGTGTAACTGATGGCTACATATTGGTTATGCTAAAGGACAAAAAGATTGAAAGCAGCTATTTCAGTGATGAATCACTTACTATAGGATCCATAACTGCCTTGACATTCTTTAGCTAACATCTATTAGGTAAAATTTCCCAAAAGATCTTAATCATAACACAAGAAAAATCTATTCAGGTTTCTAAAGTCAGTTACTACAATATAAGCTGTCTTCAGGTTGAGGGTGCTTCAGAACTACGAGGGCATGCTTTGAAGAAATGTGAGCAGCTCAAGACTTCATGACTTCTCAAAACCAAAGAACCACAGAGCTTGATAATCCTCAATCTATCATCCCTCTTTAACTTAATGCTGTGGAATCAACATGGCGAGTGCTTAACTTACTGCAACCAGACTACCTTTCTTAGTGGCTTGCTCTATCTTCCAATTTTAGCATATATTGAACTGGTGCAAACCAGAAAACAAGCAATATATCCAGAACAATGAGCATATACTTCTATGGGTTAATGAGAGTCAATTGCTGAAATTTCAACAGCAACAGTCCAATAATTAACACTGTAAAAATTTATAATAATAATAAGTAATTTTCTAACCAACATGGGTGAACTCACACAACACTGAAAATTGACACATATTCTCAGCCAGGATTAGAGGCTCAACTTTTTAGCTGTTGGGGAATCCAACAGTTCTCCAGCCTCTTTGAAGAACTGAGCTTGAGGACTGAGGAAATTTGGTTCATAAGGAGTCACAGAATCCCAGACTCTCAGAAGGTCAGACAGAGCTAAGAAAATGATCTACATTCAATCTCTGTAGAAGAGGTTGATATGGATAGACATAGAAATATGCTCAAGATAAACTGTCAAGCTGAAAACAGTAAGTTGTAAGACATTATAGGTATCAATTTCTCTTTGCTAATACGTAAGACCTTGGGGACAAAAACTGTGGCATTCATCTTTGTATTCCTATAGCAAACAGTAGATGATCAATAAATATTTTTAAATAAATAAATACAGTATCCATTTTTCATAAACAAACACAAAATTAAAAACAAAGAGAAGATATGCTTTCTGGAAGATATGTATTCTCCAAAATAAAAATACACAGAAAATATGTGTTCTGAGTAGAAGAAAGTACATTAGAACATTAACAGTGATTATTTCTGAGAGACTATAGTTATGTAGTGATTATGAAAACAGCACCTATTATTCCCCATTCTTATGTGTATGCTGCTTGCAATGTAATTTTGCAACTCCTCCTACTGAAATGTGATGTCGGTTTCTCCTCCCCTTGAACCCTGGCTGGCCCTGTGACTTGCTTTGGCCCCACAGAAGCAGCCAGAGTAAAGCTGTGACCGCGACAAACCTCAGCCTCAAAAGGCTTCCCCTGGGTATTATATAAGACTGATTAATCACAGACCTGCACCCCTACAACAAATAATAACAAATAACAAATACACATTATATGTTGAAAAATATATAAATACAAATATAAATATAAATAAATAAATAAAGGCTTCCCCTGGGTATTATATAAGACTGATTAATCACAGACCTGCACCCCTGCAACAAATAATAATAACGAATGAACGTTATATGTTGAAAAATATATAAATACAAATATAAATAAATAAATAAATAAATAAATAAATAAACGCTTCCACTTGCCCTTTTAAGGCCCTGCTCAACAACTACAAGAACAAGCCTCAAACCAGCCTACTTTATGATAGGAGAGAGAGAGCCCAAACATCCCATGGCTCTCCCTGACACAGCCCACCCTCCAGATTTGCAAATGAAGCTATCCCATACCAAGTCAGTTCCCAGCCCATATAGACCACAGACATGTAAGAGAGGTGAGAAGCCTCCAGTGTGATCTCCTAAGCTTTGACCAGATAAGCAAAATTAACTAAACATTAAGAGTCATGAGCAAAAAAAACAGTTATTATTTCAAGCCACTGAATTTGAGTGCATTTAGTTGCACAGCAACAATTAATGGATAAATGTGGACACAATCTAAAAATCCTCACCTATAATGTAAAAATTGTCAATGACCAGATATTGCTTTTTTTCATACATTGCTTTTTTAATCAAATGGAAAAATAAAGTTTTTGTTTTCTTTTAAATTTATAGCCCTTTAAAGAGAAGAAAGCTGAAGTCCTGAGGGGAATTTCCCAGTAAGTTAGGAGCTCTGGCTGCAAGAGAGAAAAACCTATTCAGACCTGAAGCAAATTAACTAACATACTGATTCACAGGACCCTGAGGCCCTGAGTAGGGCATTTCTGGTTTCAGGAATGATTGGGTCTAGGTGATCAAACCCTATTTGTCCCTTTCCTTTAAAAACATGTCTTGAAAGAAGTTAGTTACTATGGCCAATGTCAAAGAGGTTTCTGCCTATATTTTCCTCTAGGATTTTGATGGATTTCTGCCTCACATTGGGGAAACAAAAGCAAAAATGAATTTTTGGGACTTCATCAAGATTAAAAGCTTTAGCACAGCAAAGGAAACAGTCGGCAAAATTAAGAGGCAATCCATGGAACTGGAGAAGATAGCTGCAAATGACATTTTGGATAAAGGGCTGACATCCAAGATCTATAAAGAACTTATCAAACTCAATGCCCAAAAAAACAACCAGTCAAAAAATGGGCAGAAGATCTGAAGAGACACTTCTCCAAAGAAGACACACAAATGACTAACAGACACATGAAAATGTTCAACATCACTAGCCATCAGGGAAATACAAATCAAAACCACAATGAGATACTACCTTACACCAAACTGTAATGGCCCTACACCAAAATGGCCAAAATGAACAAGACAGGAAACAAGTGTTGGCAAGGTTGTACAGAAAGGGAAACCTTCTCACACTGTTGGTAGGCATGCAAACTGGTGAAACCGCTCTGGAAAACAGTATGGAAGTTCCTCAAGATGTTAAAAATAGAGCTACCTTATGACCCAGCAATTGCACTACTAGGCGTTTACCCCAAAGATACAGATATAGTAAAAAAAAAAAAAAAAAAGGAGTTCATATATTCATGCCAGCAATGTACACAATACCCAAACTGTGGAAGGAACCAAGAAACCAAGATACCTTCAACTGATGAATGAATAAAGAAGATGTGGTACATACAGTCAATGGAATATTACTCCACCATCAGAAATGATGAATACCCACCATTTGCATCGACACAGATAGAACTGGAGGGGATTATGCAAGTGAAGTAAGTCAAGCAGAGAAAGACAATTATCATATGGTTTCACTCATATGTGGAACATAAGAACAGAGGACCACAGGGGAAGGGAGGAAAAACTGAATGGGAAGAAATCAGAGAGGGAGACAAACCATGCGAGACCCTGAACTCCAGGAAACAAACTGAGGATTACAAGAAGAGAGGGCATGGGGGGATGGGTAACTGGGTAGTGGGTATTAAGGGGGTTACATGTTGGGATGAACACTGGGTGTTATATGCAACTAATGAATTGTTGAATGCTACAACAAACACTTATGATGTACTATACGCTGGCTAACAACATAATAAAAAAATCTATTTGTCTAGGATCTGTTTTTCTCTTCTTGTACAATTCTTCTCTTTTGGTTTGGCTTCATTCTGAGGCAGGTGATTCTCAGGGTGAGAAGACAGCCATCAATAGGTTTAGCAGCCTCCTATATAAAAGAGAATTCTCCCCTAAAACTTCTAGAAAAGTCTCAGTCTTCTCTAAGTGGCCCAGTTTGGGTCACAGGCCCATCTCTCATTCAATTACTGTTTTCCTATAAGTCATGTGTATTCATATCTCACCTCTCAATCAGGAGTGTGCACTGAATGGAGAAGAGGTAGTTACCCCTGAAAATTGGGGTGCTGTTACCCTAAGAAGTGGAAAGTAGAAATTTGACAGGGAAAAAAAAAGAGGTTCACAAGGACAACTACTCAGTGGCTAAATTGGCATTAAACCCCAGGTCTTTGAACTCCCAACACAGCACCATTCTCCATCCTGGCATTATAGGGTGCATGCATCTGTGCCCTTCTTGCTTCCTCCATCTGGCGAGCAATCCAAAAATACTATGAAATGTTCTGCAGTTTGAAATTTCACGTCAAAATCCTGTGCTTTTATAAATTAAAGTGAATTAGCTATAGCCCCACTATTGGGAAACAACACAACTCATATTCATACATTCAAGAGCCGTCTTGTCACCACCATTCTTTGCCTAGGTCTTATGTCTCTTATCAGCATATAAATGAAAAGCAATACAGACACCCTAAAGGGGGGTTAAATTTAATTATTATCCTACAACCTATGGTTTGGCAACCTTCCCAAGCGAGGTGGAAAAGATGCCTATCACAGAAGACCCATGGCGGGGCGGGTGAGTGGGTATTATTTGAAATGTGGGATAAGTGGAATTCCTGAAAATAGAAGTTGCTGAAAATAAAAGCTCTAAAAGCTCTATTTATAAATAAAATAAAATGCAGTAAGTGTCATGCCCTTCTCCTACAGTTTCAAAATATTTACATGTCATCACATTTGCCACACCCTCTCACAGCAAAACCTCCTGACTGACTTTAAAGTAAAAGAACATTAAGACCCAGAGAGAGAAATGAACACGTTCAGGGTCACTGTTTAAGTAGAGGTATGGGGCACCTGGGTGGCTGAGGTGGTTAAGTGACTGCCTTTGGCTCAGGTCATGATCTGGGAGACCCAGGGATCAAGCTGCATGTTGGGCTCCCTGCTCGGCGGGAAGCCTGCTTCTCCCTCTTTCACTCCCCCTGCTTGTGTTCCCTCTCTCACTGTGTTTCTCTCTGTCAAATAAATAAAATAAAATCTTTAAAAAAAAATAATAAGTATAGGTGTGTCAGCTTTGACCATCTAGGACTAGAAAGGAATCTGACCTACAAAGGAGGAGGTGGAAACATTTTCTTCCACATATTTTGACATCACATAGACAAAGTTGGTACATACTGGAAGATATCTGATGTTCTCACCATCCCAAAATAAAATGCCCTCCTCCTCTGATTCATTTGATAATTAATCACAGACTGCCTTCTGGCATTTCTTCTTTGGTTATTTTGAACTGGGAGTTAATCTTTATACTTTGCTTTTCTCATGTTTGCTGTGTCTCCCAATTACAGTGCCTTAGGGGTAAGGACTCTATATTAAGCCAGCAAAGACGAGCAGATTCCTCCCTGTGTGCCGTCTCCAATCAACTGCTCATAACTACTGGGCTATTGGGACTTTTGATGCCAGAGCTCTGTGAGAAAGAGGGCTGGAGCTGTTGGTAATGTCTGCAGCAGGCTTCATGTGGTGGGGTGGGGGTGACTCCAAGTTGGCCAGATACTTGCTACCCTGCAACCACAGACATAGCTCCCTTCTCATTGGACCCAAAGCTGCATATCTTTCATGAAACGTTGATCTGTATTCTTTATCTAAGACTTAAACCTTTATGGTTTGGATAAATGTTAGATAAGTATCCAATGTGTACACAGATAGTCTTTAAAAAATATGTTTTCTGATAAAAAAGTTATTATGAGCTTTGTATAGTACATTTAGAAAATAAAGGGGAAATTACAATAAATATAATAAGATCAACAAAAATGACTATCATTATGTTATCCAGAGATAACCACTGATAATAACTTGGAGTGTTCTTTGCCAGCTAATTTATATTTCATTTTGGATTCCTCCCTAGGATATTGTGATTTATAATAAAGAAACTACAGTAGTCCCTCTTACATGCGGGGAATATTACAAGACCCCCAGTGGATGCCTGAAACTGTAGATGGTACAAGCCCTATATATCCTGTGTTTTTTCCTATACACACATATCTTTGATAAAGTTTAATTTATAAATTAGGCATAGTAAGAGATTCAGAGTAAGGACTAAAAATAGGGGTACCTTTGTGGCTCAGTCAGTTAAGCATCTGCCTTCAGCTGAGGTCATAATTCTGGGGTCTTGGAATCAAGGTGCATGTGGGGCTCCCTGCTCAGTGGGGAGTCTGCTTCTCCCTCTGCCCCTCCCCTTGCTTGCGCTCTCTCTCTCTCTGAAATAAATAAATAAAATCTATTTTTAAAAAGCACTAAAAACTGGGGCGCCTGGGTGGCTCAGTTGGTTACCCGACTGCTTTCAGCTCAGGTCATGATCCTGGAGACTCAGGATCGAGTCCCGCATCGGGCTTCCTGCTCGGCGGGAAGCCTGCTTCTCCCCCTCTCACTCCCCCCTGCTTGTGTTCCCTCTCTAGCTGTGTTTCTCTCTCAAATAAACAAATAAAATCTTTAAAAAAAAAAAAAGCACTAAAAACAGAACAATTATAACAACACACTCACATAAAAATTATGTGGTCTCTCTCTCAAAATATCTAATAGCACTTTACTCACCCTTCTTCTCCTGACCACGTAAGAATAAAATGCCCGTATATCAGGATGAAGTGAAGTGAATGCCAGAGACATGGCGACATACGTAAGTAACAGTAGGCTTTTATTGATCTTCTGATGATTTGTCAGAAGGAGGATCACATTAGGCTTTTATTGACCTTGTGACAGGGAAATTCATCAGAAAGAGAATTGTCTGATTCCAGACCACTATTGCCCACAGGTAACTGAAACCATGGGAGATGAAACCACGGTAAGGTTTGGGGGAGACTGCTCATATATATTTGGTCTCTGTCCTATTTCTGGCACCTGAAACCCTTGAAATTTCCTATGTTAAGAGCCAAAGATGTGTTTTTGTTACGTTAATGAAGTAATTTTTGGAAAGGCCCTAGGTAAAACCAGGCCTCAGCTGGTTGCCAGGGCAATCATCCTTGTGAGTAGAGGCTTGGAACTGTCCCATCTCATCCCCTGACCTTTTGGGAGGAGATTTGATCAATAACCAAAAGCCAATGAGTCAATCAATCATAACTATGTAATGAAACCTCCATGAAAGGCCAAATGATGGGATTTGGACAGTTTCCAGACTGCCAAACACATAAGAGGTTGTAGGAGAGTGGTATGCCTGGTAAGGGCACAAAAACTTCCCATTTTTCCCCATTTTTTCCCATACCTTGCCCTCTGCATCTCTTTGATCTGGTCATTTCTGAGTTATATCTTTGTATAAGGAGCTAGTGATCTAGTAAATAAAATTTCTCTTTGAGTTTTGGGAACCATTCTAGAAGATTAATCAAACCTGTGGAGAAGGTCATGGGAACCTCCAATTTGTAGCCCCTCTGTCAGAAGCATAGGTGGCATTGGTGACTGGCATCTGAAGGGAGAGGGGGAGGTCTTGTAGGACTGAACTCTTAAGCTGTGGGATCTGATGCTATCTCTAGGAAGACAGTGTCAGAATGGAAATGAATTATAAGACACCCAGTTAATGTTAATGTCATTGCATGTTGTTGGTATGAGGAAGGCCCCTGCACCCCCCCAATACACACACACACACACACACACACACACACACACACACACACACACACACTGGAATTGGATTTAGGAACCCAAAAGACCCCCAAATGTGGTTTAAGCCAGTATATATTTTTAACTTGATTTCATCACTTAGCATTGAAACTTCAACATTTTAAATGTAATCATTCTTCCAAAAAATTTTGTTTACTCCAAATATTCCTTTACATGGATTTCCACGTAATTGATTGACTCATTGGCTATTGGTTATCTCCATGTGTTTATCTCCAATTTAGTTGTGGCTCTATTTGTAATAAAGTATATTGGTTTTGATGCTTTAGATAACTATTTATAACTTTCCCCATAGCAATAGGACTTCTCCCTGCATAATAACAATTAAATGAAACATTTTCAGGGGTTCATCTTCCCAACTGGAAAATATCCTGAATTCAAATCCAGCAAAGATAAAAGTCTTTCTTGCTTATACTATTATAAAAACAAATGATCTAATAAGAAGAGAATAATAGCTATGTTAATGTATCTCTGTTCACATAAAGTCTGGAAGCAAAGTATATATTTTAACTGAATTATGAATGTATACCAAAGCCAGCTGGCCAATCTTTCTCCCCCCTCCATAAATGTCTTTAGAATCTTCACATCCTTCTTAAAAAATGTTTTCAATTGAAATACAGTTGACATATATTACTTTCAGATGAATAGCATACTTATTTAATATTTATGTACATTATGAAATGCTCACCATGATAAATGTAGTGACCATCTCTCACTATATAAAGTTATGGCAATATTATTGACTATGTTCCCTCTGCTGTACTTTTCATCTCCATGACTTATTTATTTTAAAATTGGAGGTTTGTACCTCTTAATCCCCTTTACCTATTTCATTTATTCCTCCCAATCATCTCCCTTCCTACAACCACCAGTTTGTTCTTTGTATTTATGAGTATGTTTCTTTTTTCTTGTTATTGTTGCTTGTTTCTTCATTGTTTTTTTCAGATCCCACATGTAAGTGAAATCATATGCTATTTTTCTTTCTCTGTCTGATATTTCACTTAGCACAACACTTTTTACATTCATCCATGTTGTCACAAATGACGATTTCATGGTTAAGTGTATGTATGTATACATACATACATACATACATTTTAGTGTGTGTGTGTTTGTGTATATGTGTATACACATTGTGTAATATATATATATCACATCTTCTTCATCCATTCATTTATCAGTAAGCACTTAAGTGTTTTCCATATCTTAGCTATTATAAATAACATTGCAGTAAATATAGCAGAGTCCTTATATCTTTCTGAAGTAGTGTTTTTTTATTTTTTTCAGGTAAACGCCCAGAAATGGAATTACTGGATTGTATGGTATTTCCATTTTTAGTTTTTTGAGAAACTTCACACTGTTTTCCAGAGCAGCTACACCCATTCACATTCCTACTCACGGTGCACAAGGCTTCCCTTTTCTCCACATCTCCTCTAACCCTTGTTCTTTCTTGTCATTTTGAGACTAGACATTTTTTAGACACTCCACATCCTTGAAGCCAGGAGGAAAGAAGTCATATTGTCAACAGAGAACTTCATTAATCTCATGACAGGTAACACAGTCTTCACATTTCATTTAGGGAACATTCAACAGAAGTTGCCTTTGAGGGTAAGATTAGGGTAAAAGAAAAGCCAACAAGGGCTGGAACATTCTAGCAATTATCCAAGGTAAGTCCCTTGTAGGCATCTTTATTCTTTCATAGACCTGAAAATAAATTTTAGACCTAACTACTCTTTATTAAGTTACTTAATTTTGGTCTACATTAGCAGTTCCTAAATTTAACTGTGCATAATAATTACCTGGGGGGCTTGTTGAATTCACATTCCCAGACGTTGCCCCAGATCTTCTAAATCAGAATCTTGGGGTAAAGAAGAAGAAAGCTGAAGAGCCTATAATATAAAAGTTCCCCTAGGTGATTCTGACGCAACTTACAGGAAACCACTGTCTCAAAACAAACAAGTGGAACTGAAAAGCTCTGCGAATAACTCGCTATTCGGTCTGCTTGATTTAATGTCAAACAAAGTGATTAACTTGTCTTGATGAAATAGGCTTCCCCAACTCCCAAGCCAAATAATATATATCAGACGTTAACATTGTGTTCATCTATGTCCTTGGCCAACGGTCTGTAATTCTTTCACTATCAGACTATAGGGCTCTGGTGATTGGTCCTCCATGCACATCTCAGAAATTTCTATCCCTCGGCAGCCAATTGGCACAGCTAGGAAACAAGAAATAACGAAGATTACCATTCTGTTTATGTAGTTCCAGGCAAAGGCAAAGAACACTACCATTTTAGTTGCCCTAACTGGTTCTAGGAAGGGAAAATATACCCTGTCTGGTCGACAATTTGAAATACTAAAAATAGGTCAAGAATCCTTATCTACTACTCTCTACTTATGAATCCCTAGCTGAGTCTTTTCTTCTTCTTCTTCTTCTTCTTTTTTTTTTTTTTTTTGGCTAGGAAAGAACATGTAAGGCATATCCTTGAGAAAAAGACAACATGATGAGGAAAGTGAAGTGATTCCAAATAACAAGAAGGGAAGAATATAAGACATCAAATAATCAACGGCTAGAGCTTCAGTACCAGAGGAATTTGGTGAAGAGGAAAACTGTGAGATTTGGTCTATATAATTACATTAGCCTTGCAGATGGCATCTGGCCTGCAATTGTAGTTTCCTACGATCTCTATTTTTAAATGTCTCATTACAATACCATCCCTGGAGCCTGGATGCATTAACCATTTTTATCTGTGGATATATTTGAGAGACTTTTTTGGAAGCCTGATTTTAACCATGAATCAATCAGTTAGACCTCTCCACATAATATCGATCTAAAGAATTATAATTCACCCTCTCCTTCTGTCCATCCTAAGATAATTTTTCACCCCAGCAATCCAATTCTGAATCGTCCACAAGACATCATTTTCAGAAGAGTTGGGCACAAATGATAGAGAGCAGATAATGATCAGTTGCAGCCGATTCACTGTCATTTCAGGAAAAAAAAATTGTCTTAATGTAATGGAAATGTGAGCATTCAGAAAACAAACCCTACTGAACAGTGCTATAGATGCAAATATATTTTAATAGTAAGCATAAGTCCAGAATATTTTTATTACAGAGAAGGGATTTTATGACTGTAGTCCCACCCACCAGAGAGAAGCACTGTCAACACCTTGATACATCCAAATCTTTTCCTAGTATCTCTCTATCTCTCTCTCTCACACAGATACACACAGATGTATTTAACAAATATGATAAAAATAAAAAATACTATAAAATTACATATATTTTTGTAAATAAGAGATCACACTGACATACATTTTATAATTTGCTTTTCTTACTCTGCGTATGAACATATTTTTCCTACAAAAAATGTTCATCTACAATATTTTTAAAGGATAAGTTGAATTCTATTATATAGATGTGTGATCATTTATTCAACAATTCTTCATTGTGATGCATATAGATATTTTTCATAAATTGTTTGCTAGTATATAAAACACAATAATGAACATCAGTAAGAAAATATTTTCACCAGGATTGATTACATTCTCAGGATAAATTTCTTCTGTGGAATCTGAGGGTCATTTGTATGCTTGTGATACATACAAGGCCAAGTGTTCCCTAGTCCCAAACCAGGCCGAACCCATTTGCCTGAGTTCCGTGCATGAGAAGAGAGTAATCATACCGCAAGCCAATCTTCCTAAATAATACAAATCTCCTATCCTAACATACATTACAGTGTTAACAGCCGAAAGAACTCCTCTCTATCACAAGTGAGGTCGAGAAGATCAGTGAGGTGAAAGTGGGGGGAATCCCCACCAGGCACATTCCATTCATTCATTCCATATGCATGTATTAATCATCTACTTTGTGCCAGGCACAGTGTATGGGGCTGGGAAATCAAAGTTTACTGACCAATGTTTTGCACAGTGATAATCACAGATTCTCACAGATAATGCTGGAATGATGTGATATGTGCTATATGAGAGTCAGAGGCAGGGTGCCCAGGAAACACAAAGTCAAGGCAACAGGTTCTACCTGAGAGGTCAGAGTCCCAGGTTATAAGGAAGTTCACTTGTTCTGACCCTAATGGAATAAAAGGAGTTTTCCAGGGGAGGAACATTACAATCAGAGGCAACAGATACACAAAGGCTCAGAGGCCTGTGTGAGAATGGCACTTCTCGAGAAATGGCAAAAAATGATGGTTATGGTGACAGAACACAGATCATAGCTATACATAGGACATGAGGATGGAAATGGGGCCTGGGTCAGATCTCAAAGTTTCCTAAATGTCACACTAGGGACCCAAGGCACCAAAAGACTTTTGAGAAATCTTTTTTTCTGAGAAAAAAGTCTTTGAGAAAGAGAACTTTTATCTGTATAGACATCATCTCCTTTGAGCAGACAATGAGTGGTTAAACATAAGGCTTTGGAGTCACATTTAGCTGGAGACAGTATCTATCTCACAGGATTGTTGAGATGATTAAGTATGTTGACGTTTGTAAAAACCTCAGCACAAGGCCTGAGCTACGTCCTGCATGCCGTAGATAGTAGATGCCGTAATAATAGACAAATACATTGTTCTTAATCCCTGCCAGCAACCATTTGAAGTATGCATGGGGGGGGGGGAGAGTTCAAAAGGACTAAGTGACTTGCCTAAATTCCAACAGGTAGTTGGGGAAGAAGCTTGAGCTCCACATCCAAATTCTCTGACTCTAAAACCAGTGCTCCCTTTTTAAACATCACAGTGGACAGCCTCCACAATGTCTGAACCGACCAGTATATTTTCCCCTGACTTTCAGCCCTCCATCTGGAGGGAAAAAATAAGAATTAAAAAAAAAAAATATCTTTCTCTCCAAGCTCTCCAGGAAAGCCAAGCTAAAAGAAAAACTAAAGTTGGGCTGTTAGCCTCATTTAGGATAATATCAATCAAGATTAACAGTGTTAACAGCAGTAGCATTAACAACCACTATCTTTACTTGAGCATTTACTAGGTATCAGGTCCCACATTTCACATACATTATATCATGTAACAAGCCCCCCCCCAAATTAAGTTCTATTCTACAGACAAACTGTGGACCAAAGAGGTTAACTAACTTGCCCAAAGCTACAAAAATAGTAAGCAGTAGAGTCAAATATGAGCCACATCTTCCCTAAGCCAGTATTTTTATCCCCTGTAAATATTTTGTTTAAACAAGGCAGAGGGCCCACCCTTTAACAAAAAAGAATATTCTACATTTTGACAGGAACCGTCATCATCTATGAGACCGGTCTCTTCCCAGAGCTGATGCTTACGTATTGGGTTCAGGAACCACTAAGTTCTTAGCCCAGGGAGAGACCCTGGCATGTCACATGACCCTTGCAGAAGGACAAACTCCCCTTAGAAAGGCTGCTTCAGGAAAAGGCTCTTTGCTATTGCGGTGGGCTGATAGGAACATCTGCAAATGAGTTTCACCACCTGGCAGTGTGTCTAAGGCTGGTGATGAATGGACGGCAAGAGTGACATTTACTAAATCAGGTTATATCCTCCATGCAGAGGAGTGAAGAACTCCAGTAAGCAGGAGTGATTCACTGAACCTGCCTTGGCAATCTGTGAAGACTTTATTCCAGACTCACAGCAAGGAAAAACATACTTAAATCTTGCCCACAGAGCTCTCCCAGAATGAAAGCTATCCTAACACTGGAGGGAGAGAGAGGAAATCAGCTCTGCAACTGTGCGCTGCATCCAGCGACCAGTCCCTGTTGTTGGTCCTCAAAGCTCCCCTGGGTGCATGGTGAGATGTTACCCACGTGGTCTGGTCATGCAACACAGGCCTGGCTCTTGGGCAGGAAAGCTTCCACTGGGCAATGAGCAGCTTTGAGGAAGAATAAAATAGTCTCAGTGTCCAGAGAATGAGAGAAGGACTTGGTTTATTGAGGGCACGTATTGCATGGAGCACTGGGTATGGAGCATAAACAATGAATCTTGGAACACTGAAAAAATAAAATAATGTAATAAAAAATAAAATAGAATAAAGGCTATAAACTGTCAGGACAAATAAAAGCAGGATTCTAAAAGAGAGAACTCATTGCCTCCATCTTACCTTGTGCTCGGCCACAGTCTCCCGAAACTAAGTGTGTGTTGACACGGGGTCCAGGCTGTTGTGAAGCAGAAGCAGGTCCAATGCATAGTGGTACTCGTGAGTAGGGGGAGGTAGGGGAGCTTTAACAACTCCTTAGCACCCCCCTCCCCTTTTCTAACCTTATTCCTATGTAATAGTGAGTCCTAGTGGTTGCCAAGTCATCACTACGCACCAGTTGTCATCCATCTTTTAGTCTATTAACTAATTTGTCAGACAACCCTCTAAAGTAGGACTATTATTATCCCTGTCCTGCAGAGGAGGTCTTCAGGGACCCACGTGGTGTCACCCAAGTCATAAGTGCCTTTACCAGGGCTTACACAGACCTCATAACCTAACCACGAGGCTTTATCATTTCAAGTGCCTACCCTTGGTTCTTTTCAAAGGTCATTTCTAAATTACTTTTTGTCCAGAAGGAGCTATTTTGAACCATTTCTGATTTCCTAGTCCATTTCCTTCACAATATTTATCATGATATGGGCATATCTTATTTCCTTTTTGTATACTTATTATTATCCTGTTACGTCCAATAAACTGTAAGCTCCAGGAAAGCAGGGATCTTATGTATCATATTGGCCACCCGCTCACCAGCACTCAAAGCCACACCTAACAGGCGCAAGGCTTTCACTACACATTTGTTGAGGGAATGGTCTATCATCAATACTCCTAGTTTAGGTAGGTATCTACGTAATAAGCTTCTCAGAGGCAAGGTCCTGAGATTTCATTCACCTTTGTGCCTTCCAGTCTATTTCAGGGCCCATAGTAAGCATACAATTAATTCTTGCTGTCAGTTGGTATCCCAATCCTCTTAGGAGCAGACGTTTTATTTTTTTTAAGCATATAGACCTGAGCTCAACTACTCATTAATTGTGTGATTTTGAGAAAGTTACTGAAGCAATCTTTTACCACCATTTCAACTTGTATAAAATGACAGGATTATAGAGAGACTTAAATAATTAAAATCCTGGCACCTGGTCATGTCTGGACATAACTTGTTTAATTCTTTGTCTTCTGCATCTTGGGTAATATCAGGCATATAGTAGACATTCCAAAATGGAGAATGACTGAAGGGAAAAAAATAAGTGTTACAGGGGATGGGACCCTTGGGACCTTCCATTTCATGTGGCCAAGGGTATCCAATGCAGGGCTGTGGACGGTCCAGCCCACTATGGTTGGTTGAATAATGGCTCTCCTCTCTCCCAAATTCATGTCGACCCAAAACTTCAGAATATGACCTATCTGGAAATAGGATCTTTGCAGATATAATTAATTCAGGCCTTCAAGAAAAAAAACCTGGATTTAGGGTAGGCTTTCCTCCTTTTAAGAAAAGGAAAAACACAGAGTGACAGAGGGCAGAACACTAAGTGAAGAAGAGGTTGAGATTGCAATTTTACTGCCATGAGCCATGGGATACCAGGAGCTGCCAGGAACTGGAAGAGGCAAGGATTCCACTCTAGAGCCTTAGTAGGGAGTATAGCCCGGCTGACACCTTGATTTTAGATGGCTGGCTTCCCAGAACTATGAGAGAATACATTCTAACCTAGCTAGCTCATAGTGATTTGTTAGGGCAGCCCTGGAAAACAAATACACTAGTGCATATAGATGCTATGTGAGAATACAGCTTCACTTAAAATAAGTAAATAGGAAGATAGGTAAATAAATAAAAACAGGGCAGCAGCAAATGACCCATATTTGA
Source organism: Spilogale gracilis (assembly GCA_004023965.1). Classification (NCBI taxonomy): domain Eukaryota; kingdom Metazoa; phylum Chordata; class Mammalia; order Carnivora; family Mephitidae; genus Spilogale; species Spilogale gracilis. Next base: position 227,435 of record PITA01000592.1, read on the forward strand.
AGCCATTCAGGTGCTCTTCCCTGGTAGCAAGCTTAATGAATAAGAGTCTTAATTCATAGACAAGATAAATTAGAGAGCAAGGACCTTCTCAAATTGACTCATCACAGAGTCTCCTTAAAAACCAAGATTCAATTTAGCAAAACGTATTTACCCACAAATTTTCATCTCACATTTAGTGAGCAAAATAAGATATAATTATAAAACCCATTGTCCTTGAATCAATCGCAGTCCTTTTTCTTCACCAAAATAAGATGACCTGTATATTTCTCAGGCATCTCTCTTTGCGACCTTTTTCTTTTTGTATCAGCAAATAATTTTAATGAAGTGTAACTTACATACAGAAAAGTGCCCCACATATATGTATATGGCTCAATGGATTTTTAAGAATCACTCATATTCATGGAATTGGGCAAGAAATAGGTTGTAGGGCATCTGGGTGGCTCAATGGGTTAAAGCCTCTGCCTTCAGCTCAGGTCCTAATCTCAGGGTCCTGGGATCGAGGCCCGCATCGGCTCTCTACTCAGCGGGGAGCCTGCTTCCTCCTTTCTCTCTGCCTGCCTCTCTGCTACTTGTGATCTCTCTCCCTGTCGAATAAATAAATAAAATCTTTTTAAAAAATTTTTTTAAAAAGAAGTAGGTTATAACAAGAATTCTAGAAGCATTTTTCCTGCTCTCTCCCAGTCACTACTGCTCCCCCATGAAAGGTAGCCACTATCTTGACCTCTAACACCTTTGATCAGTTTGGGCTGTTTTGACGATATATAATGGAATTAGGCAGATATATAACGTCGGCTTGCTTGCCCCACATGACATCTCTGAGACTCACCCATGTTGTATGCCCAGTACTTTGGATTTTTGGATTTCCATAGAAATGTAATGTGATGTTTTAATCCATTCTAGTGTTGAACAAATTTGGGTTGATTCTAATTTTTCAGCTATTAAAAAGAGTGCTTCTACGAGCATTATTATATCTGCCTTTCAATGTACATGTAAACACATATCTTTGGGATATTCAACATATTTAGTGAATAAATGTTTTATTTATTTATAAATAAGCCACCAGACATACAACATGCATTCAGTTTCCTGACATGTAGTCACCTTTAGCCGTTTTGGTGGATTTGCAGCGGTATTTCACTGCAGTTTTAAATTGTACTTCTATGGTAATTAGTGATGTTGGACACCTTTCAAATCCTTTCAAAGAGTGATCCTCCATTTGGTCATCCTCTTTTGTGAAGTGCCTCACACGTTTGCTCATCTAACAAAAAAAAATGAGGTTGCTATCTCTAACACATTTTTAGTTTGAGGTTTTCCACATAAGTATTTTGCAAAGATCACATGATAAATGTCTTAGCTGGCCCACTATAAAACAAGGGGCTGACAACAGGGATTGCCTTTTGCTATGTGATTAGATCATCTGTGTTTGCTGCTGGGCAGCCAGAGCCTTAAAAAAAAACACAAGTCAGGGTGCCTGGGTGGCTCAGGGGGTTAAAGCCTCTGTCTTCAGCTCAGGTCATGATCTCAGGGTCCTGGGATCAAGGCCCACATGCCCTCTGCTCAGTGGGGAGCCTGCTTCCTCCACTCTCTCTGCCTGCCTCTCTGCCTACTTGTGATCTCTCTCTCTCTCAAATAAATAAGTAAATAAATAATCTTTCAAAAAAAAAAAATAAGTCAGCTGAGCATTGAAGCTAGAGGTCTACTTTGGGCCACAAAACTAGAAACCCTGCTACAAAAATGTTGCATGAATGAATCCCACCCCCCACCCGAGAACCGTTGGAGAAGATTTTAAATCCTTAATTTCCAAGTCAGCAGATAAATTTATCCCTCTCCTTTCTCATAAATAACTTGCATGCAGCACAAATGATCGGAGGTCCTTATAACCGAATTGATTGAGGACCTCCATGATCCTCATCTTTTTCCTCAGCTTGTGGAGAACTCATCCATCAGTGATCATGTTATCTTGATAGACAGAGGTGAGGTTTTTTCCGATGGTAAGTTCCATGATGTTCTTCTATGTTCTTTCTTCTCTGAATAAAGAGAATTGATTTTCTCTCTCATTTTCACTTTGCTTTTAGAGAAAATAGTTTGTTATAAGTGTGACTGGTTGGCTTAGATCTGGCTTCTATTCATACTGATGCTCTATCAATCACTGGAATGACCAACTTAAACTAGTTTGTCTTGTTGATGGTAAAATGATATGATTTCCCAAAATTCAGACTGTGTAAAATGTACCTAAAATAGTAGTTTGAGTTCTCTTGAAGGGTGAAGAAAGTTTTATACTCAACAGAGAGATCACGGTTCCTACTTGCATTTCAGACCTTGAACCTAAAGGCAACTATGCAGAAAACCCTGAGGGGAAAATCTGCAGAACTGAAAATGCAGTCCTTGGGCATTTTTATTAGGGGAGCTTTCCAAACACCATTTTCAAATGTTACTGTGAGACACTCCAGAGCAGAATGAGTCTCAGGGAAAATTAGCTATAAACCAAGAAGGGCACATTTTCACTATGTAACAAGTCATTTCCTGCAATGACAGAGGTAAGTTTCTACCTGGGGTTATACCCTAAATCTAGTGCTAAAGGGCACAACCAAAAAGGGGTGACAAATGGCTTTGTTGGTTCTGTTTGCAAAATATATCCTAGTGAAATAATAAAAGATATGCACAAAGATCTGCACATGAGGATGGTCATATCAGCACTATATAGTAACATTGCCCATTACCTAAATACTAAATGATAAAAGATTAGAGTCATAGGTTTTCTTAGTATTTGCTTATAGGTGTTTCTATTTTTCCACAAAAGTGTATACTTCTTGTTTAATGAAAATATATGTTTAAAAGTCAGTGATATTAAAGGGGTGCCTGAGTGGCTCAGTCATTAAGCGTCTACCTTCAGCTGAGGTCATGATCCCGGAGTCCCGGGTTTGAGCCCTGCATCAGGCTCCCTGCAATTGCAAAGAAGTATTTTGTAATCTTTGATTTCAAGTTTTGATTGGTGCTGGGTGGGGCTGAGTTTCCAGTTTGAAGTGATGTTCTTTAAAGGAGGTGGATAATGGCAGGGGGGTGGGGAGGTACCTGGGTGGCTCAGTCACTTTGGCATTCAACCCTTGATTTCAGCTCAGGTCATGATATCTCAGGTGATGAGATATCCCTCTCCCTCTGCTCCTCCCCCACCCCAGCTCATATGCTCTCTCTCCCTCAAATAAATAAATAAATATCAAAGAAAGAAAGAGAGAGAGAGAGAGAGAGGAAAGAAAGAAAGAAAGAAAAAGAGAGAGAGAGGAAAGAAAGAAAGAAAGAAAAAGAAAGAAAGAAAGATAGATAGAAAGAAAGAAAGAAAGAAAGAAAGAAAGGAAAAGAAAGGAAAAGAAAGGAAAAGAAAAGAAAAGAAAAGAAAAGAGAAAAGAAAAGGGTAGGACACCTTGTGTCTCAGTTGGTTAAGCGTCTGCCTGCCTTCAACTCAGGTCATGATCCCGCAGTCCTGGGATAGGGTCCCACATCAGGCTCCCTGTTTGTGGAAGTCTGCTTCTCCCTCTCCCTCTGCCCTTCCCCTGCTTGTGCTTTCTGCCTCTCAAATAAATTTTAAAAATCTTAAAAATAAAAATAAAAATAAGGATAATGGGATAACAACAGGTAAGACAGCTGGTTTCTACAGAGGCTCTTATTTGATAGAAAACAATAACAATGTCCTTCTATCCTTTGACAGAAGGACAAAAACTCACCCTTCGGTCTAGTGACAGTGACCATTTAAGCGCTATTAGATGTCAGTCCATATGCCATACATGGTAGTTACACATATTACTCAGGCAAAGACCTAAAGCAGGCATGTTTCGAGATCAATACCTCCATCTTTCCTGCAACTTCATCCATCCTACCTACACTATTTCCCCCTACTCCCAGCCTTCTGAGTTGGAGGTTGAATGCCACCATGCTGCCCTCCTATTTACAAGAATTATTACTCGATCTCTGCTAGTTAGCTGGAGTGTTATGGAGCTTCTCTCCTGCCTCATGGTCATGTTATATACAACAGAGTCTTCCTTCCTTCTTTCTTTCCCTCCTTTCCTTCCATCCAAAGCTCCCTCCCTCCCTCCTTCCTGCCTGTCTGCCTTTCAGTGTTGAGTCAACACCCAACCCAGACAGGCCAACTCCAAAATCAGGCTCTTCATTTATTTGCTTTATTAACCTTGGCACACACAAAAGCTTTGATCTACATCGGCATGGGTTCAAATCCCTGTGCTGCCAATTTCTTGCCAAATGGGACCTTAGACAAATCACTGGCCTCCCTATGTCATGCTGCTCTTATATGTAAAAATGAGTTTACTGATGATAACTCTTTCATAGGCTTAATGTGGGGGTTAAATTAGACAGTATAGTAAAATCTCTTGCGCAAAACCTAGCATTCAGACAATTTAGTTAGATTAGCTATAATCAAACTAAAATATTGGCCCATCAAGTCAGGTTTCTGAAAGAAAAATTTATTAAGTGTTAATAGCAGTGTTTGGAAAGTATCTGAAAATGAATCACATAAATGGAGCCATTTTGGTAAGTATATAAACACAGGGTTTCTGTTGAGGTCAATTTGTCCCAATAGTCCCAAATTATCATTTTATAAAGGCCTAATTGAGGGCCTTCTGTTCTGGGAGGTAAGCAATTCCTCTACCAAATTTTTCTCTGAACTCCCTCTCTCTCTGAGGTATAATCTTCTGGTCTCCTTGATTCTTCACAATAAGATTTAAATTATCACATCATACTAAAACATTTGGCACAGTATTTGATATAAAGACCCTCTGAGATCATCCCTCCTGGTGTTTCTCAATCTTTAATGTACACACAAATTACCTGGGGTGCTTGTTAAAAATGAAGCTTTTCATTCAGCAGATCTGGCCTGGGCCTGAGATGCTGCATTTCTAAGAAACTCCCACGTGCTATGCTGCTGGTCTAAGGATCATACCTTGAGTAGTAGGGCAACAGAGTTCTCACATGTCCCCATGTGGCTGAGTCACCTTGGAGTTTTTCAAAAACTGATACCTGGCTTTCACCCCAAGAATTCTTATCGCCCTAATATAGCATACGGCCTGGGCAGTGGGTGCGTTTATTGTTAGTCTATACATACAAGATGCTTAGGTGGAACGAGAGCACATTTATACTGAAGCATTCACAGAAGTGCACGGAATGTACTATGATTCCCAGAAACAAGGAGTAGCTGTTTACACATAAGAGGTAAGCTGCCTTCTGCCAAGTAAAATCCCCACTCCAGGACAACTGCCCCTTAATGGTATCACATATAACAACTACTTTGTTAGAAGGCACATATATTTCATTTGCCTGTCAGACAGCCTTCCAAGGTAGGTATCATATCCATTTCACATTTGACACTCAAAAACTTAAGCAATTTCCCAGGCTGACATTAATAATGAGAGGCAAAGCTGATATTAAAAACCAACTCGGCCTGATGGCAAGTGTTGGCACTATGTGTGTGTTTTTAATATTTTTAACAACTTTATTGAACAATGATAGATGTATAATAAGCTGTGCTTATTTTAAAGGGTATGATTCGATGAGTTTTAAAATATGCCTACATCCGTGAAATCACTGCCATTACAATCAAGAAAATGATTTTATCCTTCTCCATAAAACATTTTCTATGCTTTTTGTCATGCCTCTCTCCCTGAGCCCATCCCACCCCCAGGCAACCACCCACCACCTTTCTGCCCCTACACCCCAATTTGCATTTTCTAGAGCTTTATATAAATGCAATCAAAAACTGTGTACCTTTCTTGGCTGCTTTCTTTTACTCAGCAAATTGCTGTTGAGATTGATGTGTTTTGTTGCATTTATCAATGGTTCACTCCTTTCGACCGCTGAGTACTCATCCATTATACTGTTACACCACAATATTTTCATCAGTTCACCTGTTCATGAACATATGGATTATTTCCAGTTTGAGATGATGACAAATAACACTGCTATGAGCATTCACGTAGTATCTCTGTGTGAATACATGCTTTCATTTCTCTGGGATAAATACCTGGGAATAGAATGGCTGGGTCATACATTAATTGTATTTAACTTTTTTTTTTTAAGATTTTATTTATTTGACAGAGAGAAACACAGCTAGAGAGGGAACACAAGCAGGGAGAGTGAGCGAGGGAGAAGCAGGCTTCCGCCAAGCAAGGCACCCGATGTGGGACTCGATTCTGGGTCTCCAGGATCATGACCTGAGCCGAAGGCAGTTGCTTAACCAACTGAGCCACCCAGGCGCCCCTGTATTTAACTTTTTAAAGAACTACCTGACTGCTTTCCAGAGTGGCTGTGCCATTTTCCATTCTCACAGCAGGGTGTGAGAGTTCCAGTTGCTCCACATTCTCACCAACACTTGTTGTATGTTAGTCTTTTTAATTTTAACAGTTCGAATAGACATGGGATGATACCCTGTTGTTGTAATTTTAATTTGCATTTCCCCAATAATTAAGGATATTAAACCTCTTTCCATGTGTTTACTTGAAGTGCAAGCTTTTACATTCAATGTCACTGTTTCTCAAACAAACACAGTATGGGTCATTTTAAATGAAAAAATACAGTCCTACCAATCCCCAAACTGCACTTAAAAAACTTCTATAATAATAATTAATTTTATTATAATATTAATAAAGTATCAACATAAAACCAAGCAAACATTTCTTTTACTTACAAATTCATAGGACTATAAAAATTTAAACCCCAAAAAAACTAAAAAGTCATACTAATATAAATAATAATATGAGAGAGAAGGATTTTGCTGACCCTACAACCCCAGCTGTAAATCTACTTGAGTTGTCCATGCAGTACCCCATGATATTCTTAGCCTTTTATTGGCAGGAATTTATAACGTATGGGTAAAGTCTGCCTTCACTCTTCAGCCTGGAACAATCAAAGTAGTTCTTCTTGGCTCCAACACAGTCATAAACACCAAGGCAAATGTGGGCACTGGCACTGCATGGCAATACTTATTCATAAGGAGAACCAGATGATTTAGAACAAGCTTATATTGTTTTGTCAGATTTTCATCAAAATGAAAAATACAATACTGAAATACCCTCATAGGAAACAAATCATCCCCTCAAGCCAGGGCTATGAATCCCAGGCTTTGGTACACATCCCAGTTAGAAAAGCCCCATGCTGTGACAGGGTGTCCTGTGCTGTCGTGACTTCACCACACACTCCCTCTTACCCTATGCCAATCCTCCTTGCACTGTCCCACAGTGCTAATGACTCTTCCACTGGGGCACTTGGTTTCCGCACCCCCACCGCCACAATCCTGCAAGGAAGGCAGAGCATCACCCCAGATTGCCCGTGAGGAAACCAAGACCGACAACTCTAGGCAAGTCCTCCCATATCTGCAAAGCAGAACCTGGTGGGGTCATAACTAAAGCTAGTTCTTCCAAGTCCAAATTATATCTCTTTTCCTACATCACAGCCTAGCATTATTACTAGGAAGAAACATTTTGGAGAACATACAAACCTGGGACTTTTTAAATAGCTCTTCTTATGATCAAACAACTAAATGTTTTCCACCCATTTCATCCCCACTAATCCAAAACAGACTCAGTACCCTTTTCCCTATAATTCATGTCTTTTACTTTAGTTGTCTCTGTCCTCTCCAATAGGAAACACAAAGTCTTGAACACACAACTGAGTATGACACAATCCAGCTGCCACCCACCATGCAGCTACTACCCATCACATAAAAACAGGGACCTCTTCGCTTCTCCTGTCCTCATCCTGGTGTTTTTATAATCACACACCAGACTTCGGTATCATCAGGACATTCACAAATGTCATTAAGGATGCCACATCTCTTTTCCAGGTGCAACTCTTCCAATAAAACTCTCAAAATAATTGCAACAAAACAATAACATCTGCCATCCACTGTTTCATGCCGGGCATTACACTGAAAGCTCACACGTGCCTCATTTCCTCACCATGTCCCTATGAGGCAAATGAGGAATACTATCTTATTCCCATTTTAGAGATAGTGAAATGAGTTCAAAGAGTGTCAATGTTGCACAGCTCGTAACAGTGGAGCCAAAATCAAACCCTGGTTTTTAAGTGCCAGTAACACATGCATTTCATCATTATTCTAATAGTATCTCTAAAAAGTCTTTCCAAATTTCTCCTAGCTGTAGGGAATAGTTCCTCTAGCTGAACAGTCATAGGCTTTCAACTATCTCTCTTACCCTACTTAGCACTTCTGACCTTGTACTGTCTTGATATGTGAGTTGTGCCTCACCGTCCTTGGGAGTCTCAGACATGGTTTAGCACATTGCCATGGCTATAATACACTTTTAGTAAATGTCTGTCTACCTGCTTGGCTAGCTGGCCGCATGGGTAGGTGGGCGGATGGAGAGGACCCAGTTGCTTTCATCTGCCTAGCATCCTTATTTCTGGAACTGATACCCACCACCATCACCACATGGTTCACGTGTGGTCAGTCATGTTGTCTGCTCCCTCCCTGTTCACAAGAACAAAATTATTCCACAATTTATCTGAAGTGGACCCAGAAGGGGTAAGTTATCCAAGGAGATGCCTTCCCTGTGCTCATACATGGACACAGGTAGATAGAGGTACCGCTTTCTTCTGGGATGGCTTAACTGGGACAGCGTGACTCTGACATGGTCAAAGCTCATTTTTTCCTTACCTCGAGGGGAGAATCTGTGTATGGAATAAAGGAAACATCATTTGAACCCCTGGGTTCAACTAGTCATGCCTAGTCATGCCTGAAATATGAACCTCCACTACACTTAACAGTCAAATGAGCAATGTTTGACTTGCACTCATTTTAAGTATTGGCCATTTCCAATTTCAAGTATCCTAAAAAATATAAGAAATCAAAGGCCTAGATAAAGAAAGTTTCCTTTATGAAAATTATAACTGTATTATCATGAAGTTGGTGATGGTAGGTGAGAAAGATAGACATGATGCAAGAGTATTATGTAGTCTGTCATCATTCACAAGTCAAATAACATTTAATGATATCATTAGGTATCATCCTACTCACAAGGGTTTTCTCCTCTAGTCTCTTGTTTATATTCTTATACACTAAAAAAAGCAATTTATTTTCTCACTTACATGAAAAGGCCAGAGGTAAAGCTGCCTTCAGAGTAGACTCAAACAACACCATCAAGGACCTTGTTCCTTCCTATCTCTTCAGTCTGGTTTCCTCCATTTACACTCAGGCTTGACCCTCAGGCCTCACCTGCTGGGCCCTGAGGTGGTGGTTCCCAGTTCTCTCTTCATGGATGCAAAATGGCTGCAGCTGTTCCAGCATCACCTCCTCATTCTGTACAATCCAGAGAAGGAAGAAAAGACTCTTCCTGCAGCTCTTACAAGGGAGCTTGAGAGATGTCAAGTTATCAGTCTCCAACACTCACATAATTAAAAAAGGAAAATTAAATTTTCCCAAAGTAAAACTCATATATTTTACTATAATGAGCAGATAGGATACACATTCACATACACATACTTATGCGGAGAGAAACAGACCAACAGAGATACAAAGAGAGAAACACAAGAATGCCAAAAATTAAACACTGTTGAATCTAGAAGTGGAAGGGATATGAATGTCCACTCCAGGATACAATTTTTCAATAATTCCATGTGTCTGTAATTTTCATGGTAAAAAGCTGGTGGAAAAAAGAAAACATGGAGGCCATTAGCACTGTGCACCAAGTATTTTAGCTTTCTGCCTTCAAAGTACTGGGTGAGTTTATACTGCCTGGTTTCTTTGAATTTAGATATGGATAAGTGACTTGTTTTGGTCATTGAAAAGTGAGCTAGTGTCACTTCTGGAAGAAGCTTTGTAGGGCTACATCTGACTCTCCTTGTTTCATTCCCACTGCTACAGTGACTAAGGGAGCATGTATTGAGATGAAATCTCCCCTACCCTTGGTCTCTAAGAGAAGGTCTGGGAACAGTCCCCCAGACAAACCACAGCAGACATGCATCTAAGCAAAAACTAAGCCTTCCTTGTGATGCATTCCTGAGATAGTGGGCTGTGTGCCACAGGAGCCACACCTAGATCATACTGAGGGATGTAAAAGAGAGCCTGTGCAGGAAAAAAATACTCCATCTTCCAAATACAGGGAGCTCTAACCATAAAGTTTTAACTCCTAGACCATTCTTAAATAGGAGCTCTCAGGCACATAATCAGAGCTGACTAAAAATATTGATTTTGTTATCGTTTCAAATGATCAATTAAATGTGTGGCCCAACACCAAACACAATGTGCTCGCCCTTTTAAGATATTGGTGCTGTCAAATTATATAGGGAAAATGATTCTAATCGCTGCATTTCCTTCTTTCCTATCCACCAAGAACATACCCTGGTGTTGAAACAGCTGGCATGAACCTTGGTAAAGGCTAGAATGTGTCCTTTACTGGGGAATTCTACCAAACATTCAAAGAAGAAATAACACCTATTCTCCTGAAGCTCTTTCAAAAAATAGAAATGGAAGGAAAACTTCCAGACTCCTTCTATGAAGCCAGCATCACTCTAATCCCCAAACCAGACAAAGACCCCATCAAAAAGGAGAACTTCAGACCAATATCGCTGATGAATACGGATGCCAAGATTCTCAACAAGATCCTTGCTAACAGGATCCAACAATACATTAAAAAATTATCCACCATGACCAGGTGGGTTTTATCCCAGGGATGGTGGTTCAACACTTGCAAAACAATCAATGTGATAGAACAAATCAATAAGAGAAGAGAGAAGAACCACATGGTACTCTCAATTGATGCAAAAAAGGCATGTGACAAAATACAACATCCGTTCCTGATCAAAACTCTTCAAAGTATAGGGATAGAGGGAACATTTCTCAACCTCATAAAATCTATCTACGAAAAACCCACAGTGAATATCATCCTCAACGGGGAAAAACTGACAGCCTTTCCTCTGAGATCAGGAACAAGGCAAGGATGCCCACTCTCACCACTACTGTTCAACATAGTGTTAGGAGTCCTAGCAACAGCAATCAGGCAACAGAAAGAAATAAAAGGTATCCAGCTTGGCAAAGAGGAAGTCAAACACTCTCTCTTTGCAGATGACATGATACTCTATGTGGAAAACCCAAAAGACTCTACCCCCACACTACTAGACTCATACAACAATTCGGTAATGTGGCAGGATACAAAATCAATGCACAGAAATCAGTTGCATTCTTATACACTAACAATGAAAAAATAGAAAGGGAAATCAGAGAATCGATTCCGTTTACTATAGCACCAAAAATTATAAGATACTTAGGAATAAACCTAACCAAAGAAGTCAAGGATCTATACTCGAGGAACTACAGAACACTCATGAAAGAAATTGAAGAAGACACAAAAAGATGGAAGAGCATTCCATGGATCGGAAGAATAAACATTGTCAAAATGTCTATACTGCCCAGAGCAATCTACACTTTCAGTGCCATTCCGATCAAAATTCCACCAACATTCTTCAAAACGTTGGAACAAACAATCCTAAAAAAATCCTATGTAACCAAAAAGACCCAAATCGCTAAAGAATTGCTGAAGAAGAAGAGCAAAGCTGGGGGCCTTTTATTACCTGACTTCAGGCTTTATTACAAAGCTGTGATTACCAAGACACTGTGGTACTGGCACAAAAACAGAGAAATAGACCAATGGAACAGAGTGGAGAGTCCACAAATGGACCCACAAATCTATGGGCAAATCATCTTTGACAAAGCAGGAAAAAATATCCAGGGGAAAAAAGACAGTCTCTTCAATAAATGGTGCTGGGAAATTGGACAGCTACGTATAGAAGAATGAAACTAGACCATTCTCTTACACCACACACAAAGGCAAACTCGAAATGGATGAAAGACCTCAACGTGAGGCAGGAATCTATCAAAATCCTGGAAGAGAACATAGGCAGTAACCTCTTTGACATCGGCCACAGCAATTTCTTTCAAGACACATCTCCAAAAGCAAAGGAGACAAAAGCGAAAATGAACTTCTGGGACTTCATCAAAATAAAAATCTTCTGTACAGCAAAGGAAACAGTCAACAAAACAAAGAGGCAACCCACAGAATGGGAGAAGATATTTGGAAATGACACTACAGACAAAGGGCTGGTATCCAAGATCTATAAAGAACTACTCAAACTCAACACCCAAAAAGAAGATGAACACATCAAAAAATGGGCAAGAGACATGAAGAGGCACTTCTCCATAGAAGATATACAAACAGCTAACAGACACATGAAAAAATGTTCAGCGTCACTATCAGGGAAATTCAAATCAAAACCACTCTGAGATACCACCTTACACCAGTCAGAATGGCCAAAATTAACAAGTCAGCAAACAACAAGTGTTGGAGAGGCTGCAGAGAAAGGGGAACCCTCTTACACTGTTGGTGGGAATGTAAACTGGTGCAGTCGCTTTGGAAAACAGTGTGGAGATTCCTTAAAAAATTAAAGATAGAGC
>PITA01000592.1:240000-259024 GCA_004023965.1 Spilogale gracilis
AGGGCCATATGTACACCAATGTTCATCGCAGCAATGGCCACAATCGCCAAACTGTGGAAAGAGCCAAGGTGCCCATCAACAGATGAATGGATAAAGAAGATGTGGTACATATATACAATGGAATACTATGCCTCCATCAGAAAGGATGAATATCCAACTTTTGTAGCAACATGGACTGGACTGGAAGAGATTATGCTGAATGAAATAAGCCAAGAAGAGAAAGTCAAGAATCGCATGGTTTCACTTACTTGCGATGCATGAGGGGTAACCTGGAGGACAGTGGAAGAAGGAAAGTAAATGGGAAGTAGGGTAATCCAGGGAGAGAAACGAAACAACAGAGACTTTGGACACAGAAACAAACTGAGGGACTTGGAGGGAGAGGGGTGGAGGGATGGGAGAGCCTGGTGGTGGGTACTGGGGGCACCTAATGCATGGAGCACTGGGTGTGGGGAATGGGGAATGAATCTTGGAACACTGGGGAAAAAAAAATTTAAGTAACAATAAAAAAAAAAGAATGTGTCCTTTAGCAGATTACTTATGACTCAGCAGGCGGGATGCAAGCAGCCAGCACACTGTAAGGCAGACCACTGCCCATTAATCTAACTGTGACATGCAAGAAAGGGACAACTGTACCTGGCTTATAGGAAGTTTCCAAGGAGAAGTTCTAATTGTCAAGTAGAATCAGAGTGAATTCACCAGAAATAACAACCAGAGAAGTAAATGACTTCTCTTCACTACTTAGAGAAATCTTTGTTAACTACTCAAAACCCTTTGCACCAACTCTGTAAGCATTACCTGTTGTAGAAAGTGGCACCTGGTAAGTCAGTATTGGATTTTATTTTAAGAAGTTCAAGTGACCTCTCCAAAGAGAAATCATTTCAAAGTGGAGAAGTCACTTAGAGTCCAAAGTATGTGGAAAAAAAAAATTCTCTGAGAACAGAGAAAGAAGAAGTAAATGACTTGATGGATTGGTCTGTATTTCTTAGAAGGAAATGATCTTAGAATTTTTGGTTAATGATGGCTCCAAGTTAGCTGCAGCAGAGGAGGGACCCTCACTGACACTTGAGGGTCTGTACCTTCTGTCACCTCACAGCAACTCCTTCAGCAGCTGTGTCTGAAACTTTCACATTTGTCTACATTATTTGGGCAGCCAAAGGATTTGGGGCAAGTTGTCCAAAATACCTGGGACTCCATCTCCCCACTTATAAAACTGGAATAAGACTGTTGTAAAAATGAAATGAAATCACAAGTTAAAGTACTTTGCAAAGTCTGGCACATAGTAAGAGCTCAATAAATGTTCAGTTGCTATAATTACAGTGTTTATGTCATCTTTGGAAAGATCTTGTATCTATTCTGTGTGTTGGTTAGCCTTTTCCTTTCTAACTCTTTAAAAACTTACATCATGATTTTCTTTCCCCTTTAATTCAAGAACATTGAACTCTGTGCCAGGCGCTGTCCCCGTAAGTTGGTGACAATGATGAATGAGACAGATGTCCTTGTCCCCAACAGACAATACATAGAAGGTAATGAGACTGGAATCTAATACAAAACATGGCACCATGGATGTGGGGCACTGAGCTGGCCTGAATTCCCACAGTGCCACCCTGAGTAGGTGATATGTGAATGGTATCCTCTCCCTAAGCCCAGGTCCATCTCCAAGAGGACCTGAAAACATCACTCTACAGGTGCTAAGAAACAAGAAAAACTTCCCATCCAGCTTTCAGAGCTATGAAAGCTGGCATGTAGAAAAGAGGGTGAAGAAACACGGACCCTCAACTCTAAGAAGCATTGGGACTGGATATTTGAGATAGGTATAGTTTTCCTGTTTGTACTGGAGATTTTCATACCAAAACCATAAGGATGGAGCTTCTATTCCAATGACATTGGGAAAAGGATTCCAATTGCTGTGCTTCCTTCTCTCTGCAATTTCTGTGTTAGACATTTCTCATGGTATGTTTGAGTTACAAAGCTTCATTGGACAGTCTCCCTGCATTTCTAATCTGAATTTATTGCTTTAGCAAAATTTGTGCATTATATTAACATGACCATATATCTTAATTTGGCTAGGATAGTCCTGCTTTATGCCTGTTGTTCTAGTGTAATTATTAATAGTGTTACTTTCCTTTTCAAAGGTGTCCCAGCTTGAATCATAAATTGGCAATTACACAATCAATCTAATTTTAGTAAATCTCTCTAAATTGTTTTTAATTAAGGATATTTTAGGGAGACCTAAATTTCATCTGGTCCCAGGAATTCAGCTAGATAGTTATCAAACCATTCTGAACACCTACAAACTCAATAGGAGACCGAAGAAAAGAATAAAAGCAATTCTACGAACAGAAAAGCAACCACTTACTGGAGGTAGGATATAGGGGACACACCCTATAGTGACAAAACCTTCCTCATGGCAATCGCTTCCCTATCCGCGGTACCGCCGAAGTGGCAGCCCGGGATTGTTCTATCTGACTTCCGCAGACGTGATCCGCTCGTGGCCGCTGTATATTTCTATGAGACTTCCGTCCTCATGTGCACTGCACGGACTGGTGACCTTTACAGCGATTGGGCCTTATCCTCTCCCCCTCCCTTTTCCCGCCTCCCCACTCGCCCTATATATTCTGTGGCACCGCCTTAATAAACGAGATCCTGCTTCGACAGACCTCCCGGCTCGGGTGTGTTTTTGGCCACCAACACTCATCATCCTGCTCGACCCCACCTTTTTCCCCTGGCTGGACCAGGGAGAAACCCCAAACCTCGTAGCCCAGGAAGGAGCTACAGTAGGATGTGCGGAGAAGTGGAAAATGAGGTGACATTTGGGAAGACGGACCTTGGAGGAAAGGCCAGCAAGTAGTAGAGCAGCGGAGCACAAAATCGGAACCTTTAGAAGTCTGCTCCACTGAGGGATGTTGCTCCAGAAGCTAAGGGGGGGAGGGAAGCTCATTGGAACAGTGTGGTCTCAGGACCACGGGGTCACAGAAAGACCAGGGGGACCTGAGTATGGCGGAATTCCCAGGTATTGAAGCGGGGAAGCCAGCTTCAGAGACAGAGCCGAGGAGGGGCTCTCAACTCAGGCTTACCTTAAACTGTGATCTGAGGTGCAGTCGGGCTGCGTCTCTTCAAGTATGGGAGCGCACTGCAGGAATTTGCTGGGTTTGGAAACTCCAAACGGGACCATGCGCCAGAGATAAAAATGTTCGGTCACAGGCTGGGTGAGCACACAGTGCAGCCAGAGACCAGGAAGAAAGGCGTGACTGACTGCTTTTCTCTTGGGGGTGCACTAAGGAGCGGGCCCAAGCTCTCAGGTCCTCTGGGCCGGAGCCTGGGGGCTGCTATCTTCATTCCCGCCCTCCAAGCTGTACAGAAAACTTGAGGGAACAAAAGCTCCCGAGAGCAAACCTGAGCGGATTGCTTAGCCTGGCCCCTGGCAAGGGTGGGGCAGTTCCGCCTCGGGCAAAGACATCTGAGAATCACTGCAACAGGCTCCTCCCCCAGAAGATCAGCAAGAACAATCAACCAAGACCAAGTTCACCAATCAATGAAAACGGCAAAACATCAATGCTAGGGGAATACAGCACATAGAATTCATGGCTTTTTTTCCCATGATTCTTTAGTCTTTCAAAGTTATATTTTTTTTTAATTTTCATTTTCTTTTTCTATTTTTTAAAAATGTTTCATCTTTCCTATTTTAACTATCTTATCTTATCAATATCATTTTAAAAATCTTTTTTAGTTTTCATTTTTATGGTCATATTCTATCCTTTCATTGCATTTAACCTATTTTTCATATACATATACATTTTTCTTTCTTTAAAATTTTGGGATACAGTTCTTCCAACAGACCAAGATATATCCTAAATCTAGCTTATGGCTTTTTTCTAGACTCTATCCAGATCACATATTTTTTTCTTCTTATCAATTCCTTTTTTAACTCTTTTTTAATTTTCATCTTTACAGTAGTACAAACACTTTGTGTTTACCATTATTTATTTATATATAAATTTTTCTTTCATTAAAATTTTGGGAGGCAGTTTTTTTTAACAGACCAAAATACACCCAAAATCAAGTGTGTGGCTCTCTTCTATTAACCAGTCTAATCATATTTTTTTTCCTTTCTTCTTCTTCTTGTTTTGGGTCTCTTCTAATTTTGTTAGTGTATATTTTTCTGGGGTCATAGTTACCCTTTTGGAATTTTGTTCTCTCAATCACCTATTCTTCTCTGGACAAAATGACAAGGTAGAAAAAACTCACCTCAAAAAAAAGAATAAGAGGCAGTACCAATGGCTAGGGACCTAATCAGTACAGACATTAGTAATATGTCAGAACTAGAGTTCAGAATGATGATTATCAAGGCGCTAGCTAGTTTCAAAAAAAGCATGGAAGATACTAGAGAATCCCTTTCTGGAGAAATAAAAGAACTAAAATCTAACTAAGTTGAAATCAAAAAAGCTATTAATGAGGTGCAATCAAAATGAAGGCAGGAGAGAGAATTAGTGATATAGAAGACCAAATAATGGATAATAAAGAAGCTGAGAAAAAAAATAAGGTCTTCTATATCACTAGGATATAGAAGGATAAATGAGGTAGAAAAGAGAATTCATGATAGAGAAGACCAAATAATGGATAATAAAGAAGCTGAGAAAAAGAAAGTTGAACAACTACTGGACCACAAGGGGAGAATTCAAGATATAAGTGATACCATAAGATGAAACAATATTAGAATAATTGGGATCCCACAAACAGAAGAAAGAGAGGGGCAGAAGGTATATTAGAACAAATTATAGCAGAGAATTTCCCTAATTTGCCAAAGGGAACAAGCACCATATTCCAGGAGGCACAGAGAACCCCCTTCAAAATCAACAAAAATAGGTCTACACCCTATCATCTAATAGTAAAACTTACAAGTCTCAGTGGCAAAGAGAAAATCCTGAAAGCAGCTCAGGAAAAGAGGTCTGTAACACACAATGGCAGAAATATTAGACTGGCATCAGACCTATCCACAGAGACCTGGCAGGCCAGAAAAGACTGGCATCATATATTCAGAGCACTAAATATGAAAAATATGCAACCAAGAATACTATATCCAGCTACGCTGTTACTGAAAATAGAAGGAGAGAAAAAATCTTCCAGAACAAAAACTAAAAGAATTTGCAAGAACCAGCCCTACAGGAAATATTAAAAGGGGTCCCCTAAGCAAAAAGAGAGCCTAAAAGTAATAGACGAGAAAGGAACAGAGACAATATACATTAACAGTCACCATATAGGCAATACAACAGCACTAAATTCATATCTTTCAATAGTTACCATGAATGTAAATGGGTTAAATGCCCCAAGCAAAAGTCACAGGATAGCAAATGGATTTTTTAAAAAGACCCACCGATATGGTGATTGAAAGAAACTAATTTTAGACCCAAAGACACCTCCAGATTAAAGGGAGGGGGTGGAAAACCATTTACCACGTTAATGGACATCCAAAGAAAGCTGGGGAGGCAATCCTTATAGCAGAGAAATGAGATTTTAAGTCAAAGACTAAAATAAGAGATGAGGAAGGACACTATATCATACTTAACAGGTCTGAACAACAAGGAGATCTAACAATTTTAAATATCTATGCCCCTAACATAGGACAGAAAATTATATAAACCAATTAATAACAAAATGAAAAGAAAAACATCAACAATAATACAATACTAGTAGAGGACTTTAACACCCCCCCTCACTGAAAGGAACAGATCATCTAGGCAAAAGATCAATAAGGAAATAAAGGTGTCAAATGACACACTCACCAGATGGACAAATATCTATATCTATATCTAAAATAGATATATTTGGAACATTCTATACCAAAGTAACAGAATACACATTCTTCTCTAGTGCACATGGAACATTCTCCAGAATAGGTCACATCCTAGGTCACAAATCAGGTCGCAACAAGTACCAAAAGACTAGGACCATTCCCTGCATATTTTCAGACCCCAATGCCTTGAAACTAGAACTCAACCACATGAAGAAAGTTGGAAAGAACTCAAATACATGGAAGCTAAAGAACATCCTACTAAAGAATGAATGGGTCAATCAGGAAATTAAAGAAGAATTTTTTAAAAATTCATGGAAACAAATGACAACACAACTGTTCAAAATCTCTGGGATGAAGCAAGCACAGTCCTAAGAGGAAAGACATAGCAACACAAGCCTTTCTTAAGAAACAAAAAAGGTCTTAAATACCCAACCTAACCCCACACCTAAAGGAGCTGGAGAGAGAACAGCAAATAAAGCCTAAATCCAGCAGAAGAAGAGAAATAATAAAGATCCGAGTAGAAATCAATGAAGTAGAAACCAAAAGAACAGTACACCAGATCAACAAAACTAGGAGCTGGTTTGCTTGTTTTGTTTTGTTTTTAAGATTTTATTTATTTATTTGACTGAGAGAGATCACAAGTAGGCAGAGAGGCAGGCAGAGAGAGAGGAGAAGCAGGCTCCCTGCTGAGCAGAGAGCCTGATGTGGGCCTCGATCACAGGACCCTGAGATCATGACCTGAGCCGAAGGCAGAGGCCTAACTTTCTGAGCCACCCAGGAGCCCAGAGCTGCTCTTCTGGAAGAATTCATAAGATTGATAAACCCCTGGCCAGACTTGTCAAAAAGAAAAGATAAAAGATAAAGATATTAATAAAATCATGAATGAAAGAGGAGATCACAATTGATACCAAGGTAATACAAACAATTACAAGAACATATGATGAGTAACTATATGTCAGCAAATCTGACAATCTGGAAGAAATTGGTGCATTCCTAGAGACAAATAAACTACCAAAAGTAAACCAGGAAGAAATATAAAACCTAAATAGACCCATAACCATTAAGGAAATTGAAGCAGTAATCAAAAATCTCCCAACAAGCAAGAGCCCAGAACCAGACGGCTTCCCAGGACAATTCTACCAAACTTTTAAAGAAGAATTAATACTTATTCTCCTAAAACTGTTCCAAAAAATAGAAATGAAAGAAGAAACTTCCAAACTCATTTTATGAGGCCG
Organism: Spilogale gracilis; assembly: GCA_004023965.1. NCBI lineage: Eukaryota > Metazoa > Chordata > Mammalia > Carnivora > Mephitidae > Spilogale > Spilogale gracilis. The sequence goes on from PITA01000592.1 coordinate 247,027, forward strand.
GTATTACCTTGAACCCAAAACCAAAGACCCCATCCAAAAGGAGAATTACAGACCAAGATCCCGGATGAACACAGACACAAAAATTCTCACCAAAATACTAGCCAATAGGATCCAACAGTACATTAAAAGGATTATTCACCACACCCAAGTGGGATTTATTCCTGGGCTGCAAGGTTGGCTCAACACAAATCAAATGTGATACAAATGTCATACGATCAATGTGATACAATACATTTATTAAAAAAAAGAAGAACCATATGACACTCTCAGTAAATGCAAAAAAAAAAAAAAGCATTTAACAAAGTACAGCCTCCTTTATTGATCAAAACTCTTCACAGTGTAGGGATATAGAAGGTACATATCTCATTATCATAAAAGCCATCTATGAAAAACCCACAGTGAATATCATTCTCAATGGGGAGAAACTGAGAGCTATTCCCCTAAGGTCAGGAACACAGCAGGGCTGTCCACTATCACCACTGCTATTCAACATAGTACTAGAAGTCCTAGCCTCGGCAAGCAGTCAACACAAAGAAATAAAAGACATCTGAATTGGCAAAGAAGAAGTAAAATTCTCACTCTTTGCAGATAATATGATATTTTATGTGGAAAACCCAAAAGACTCCACTCCAAAACTGCTAGAACTCATACAGGAATTCAGTAGGGTGTCAGGATATAAAATCAATGCACAGAAATCAGTTGCATTTCTATATACCAACAAGATAGAAGAAAGAGAAATTAAGGAGTTGATCCCATGTACAACTGCACCCAAAATCATAAGATACCTAGGAATACATCTAACACAGGCAAAGAATCTGTATTCAGAAAATTATAGATTACTTATCAAAGAAATTGAGGAAGACACAAAAAACTGGAAAAACGGTTCATGCTCATGGATTGGAAGAACAAATATATTGTAAAAATGTCTATACTATCTAAAGCAATCCACACATTCAATGCAATTCTTACCAAAATACCATCAACCTTTTTTCAAAGAATGGAACAAATAATTCTAAAATTTATATGGAACCAGAAAAGGCCCTGAATGGCCAGAGGAATGTTGAAAAGGAAAACCAAAATTGGTGGCATCACAATTCCAGACTTCAAGATCTACTACAAGGCTATAATCATCAAGACAGTATGGTACTGGCACAAAAACAGATACATAGATCAAAGGAACAGAATAGAGAGCCCAGAAATGGACCTTCAACTCTATGGTCAACTAATCTTTGACAAAGCAGGAAAGAATGTCCTATGGGAAAAAGACAGTCACTTCAACAAATGCTGTTGGTAAAATTGGATAGCCACATGCAGAAGAATGAAAATGGACCATTTCCTACACCACACACAAAAATAAGACTCAAAATGGATGAAAGTCCTCAATGTGAGACAAGAATCCATCAAAATCCCTGAAGAGAACACAGGCAGCAACCTCTCTGACCTCAGCCACAGCAACTTCTTCCTAGAAACATCGCCAAAGGCAAGGGAAGCAAGGAAAAAAATGACCTATTGGGACTTCATCAAGATCAATTTTTGCACAGCAAAGGAAACACTCAACAGAACCAAAAGAGAGCAGCCAGAATGGGAGAAGATATTTGCAAATGACATATCTGATAAAGGGCTAGTATCCAAAATCTATGAACTTATCAAACTCAACACCCAAAGAACAAATAATCCAATGAAGAAATGGGTAAAAGACATGAACAGATATTTCTGCAAAGAAGACATCCAAATGGCCAACAGACACATGAAAAAATGATCAATATCACTCGGTATCAGGGAAATACAAATCAAAGCCACAATGAGATATCACCTCACACTAACCAAAATGGCTAAAATTAACCAGTCAGGAAATGACAGGTATTGGCAAGGATGTAGAGAAAGGGGAACCCTCCTACACTGTTGGTGGGAATGCAAGCTGGTATAGCCACTCTGGAAACAGTATGGAGATTCCTCAAAAAGTCGAAAATAGAGCTATCCTATGACCTAGCAATTGCACTACTGGGTAATTACCCTAAAGATACAAATGTAGTGATCTGAAGAGGCACATGCACCTGAATGTTTACAATAGCAATATCCACAATAACTAAACTAAGGAAAGAGCCTAGCTGTCCGTCAACAAATGAATGGATAAAGAAGATGTGGTTTTTATAAACAATAGAATACTATGCAGCCATCAAAAACCTGAAATCTTGCTATTTGCAATGATGTGGTTGGAACTAGAGGGTATTATGAGTCAATCAAAGAAAAACAATTATATGATCTCACTGATATGAAGAATTTGAGAAACAAGGCAGAGGATCATAGGGGAAAGAGAGGAAAAAATGAAACAAGATGAAACCAGAGAGGGAGGCAAACGGTAAGAGACTCTTAATCTCAGAAAACAAACTGAGGGCTGCTGTAGGGGGAAGTGGGAGGGACAGGGTGGCTGGGTGATGGACACTGGGGAGGGTATGTGTTATAAGTGAGAAAAAAATAAATGAATACTTTTTTTAAAGGGGTATTTTATTTTATTTTAAATATTTAATTTATTTATTTGACACAGAGAGAGAGATCACAAGTAGGCAGAGGAGCAGGCAGAGAGAGAAGAGGAAGCAGGTTCCCTGCTGAGCAGAGCCCAACATCGGCCTCGATCCCAGGACCCTGAGATCATGACCCGAGCTGAAGGCAGAGGCTTTAACCTACTGAGCCACCCAGGTGCCCTTAAAGGGGTATTTTAATGCTGAAATACCTTAAAATTATAAAAGAAGTTGAACTCATTTTCAATATCATGCATATTACAGATTGAAAGAATCACAGCAATAATAAAATTATTTACCATTTATTAAAAAGCAGATGTGCTAGTCATTATACTAAGGACTTCCCTCATTTTAGTTCATATGTAAGCCTTACAGTTTCATTATGACCAGTTTCTACAGGTGTGGAAATGAAGCACAAAACAAAGACTTTTTGAGGAATCATCAAGCGAGGAGGTAGAAAGACCCTGGGAAGGGAAAACAAAGTCAAGATAACCAGAGGGAAAAGGTAAGATACTAGAATATGAGACAGGCAAATAGGGACAAAGCCCAATCAAGACAGTTGATTCAAGGCCAATCATAGCCCTTGGCTAGCACCCTGCAGAACCTGAAACACTAACGCATCTTGGTTTTGGAGCCTGAGTCAGCCATTCAGCTGCCCAGCTGTGTAAGGAAAGCCCTGAAGTCCACTGACCCATGAACACTGAGATACAAACCTTTGCAATAACGAAGTTTCTTCTCAAATATCTCCCCTGCCTTACCCTCAGCTTTTCCTTGGCCTGGCACTATCTCTCTAGAGCTCTCTGGAGTATTATCAAATTATAAATATAGGCATGATTTTTAAAATCCAAAGACTATTAAGTATGCATTAAGGAGTGCATGGCCTGCCAAATACCTGATATGGCTCAGGTGCTGAGGACTAGTTTACCACCTCTTCTCAGATTTGTCTATTGGCTAATGTGAAACACAGTCCATAGATCTGAACCCTAGAAGATGAGTTCGATCTTCCCCCTTTCATTATTCACATTCTTATGGACAGTAGCTCAGGCTTCCCATTTCCAGCATCATAATTAATCTAATCCCTCCAGATTCCCACAAGGAATCACATCTTCATAAAGTTTAATTTAATGTAATTTAACGTAACACTGCCCCCTTGTGCCTCACTACATGAGGGGCCTTTTGGGGGGAAAGATTTATTTTTAATTAAAAATAAAAGGTATAATTTCAGCCTCTTATTGAACATTATGCTGGGGAGGGCAGCATAATGTTTATCTCCCTTCATCATTTACCCAAGGCTCTTGTTACATTGGTTTCCATCATTGCTAACTGCTGGCCAAGGGAATCAGTTCTAAGAAACTTCAACATAAATCCACATGTGATTATTTTTAAAGTAGCATATGGACGGAAATAGCAAACAATAATCCAGCCTGCCCAGGAATGAGGAGTGCAGGAGAAACTGAGTAAGAAATCAGGAAATGAAAAGAAAGTTATTAAATAGACTTGCCACAGCTGGCTTAGTGATTTCAATAGACTTGGTTAATGGGAAAAACAATCAGAGAGAGCTCTTTAATTGCTTTTCTGCTGAGTTCCTTTCCACATCTCCATGTTGGCAGAGATTAATTAGGAGTTCCAATCACAACCTAAAACTAAACTCAATAAGAAAGATCAGAGAATTAAAAAAAAAAAATGGTGGCATGCTCTGGAGATTTCTGAGCAGTGTGTCTCATAAAATTGATGGTCAGTGCTTCTGGTTTGCAAAAGATTACTTGAAAAGAATAAGTAATGTAAGGGTAGAACCTAATATCAAATAATGCACAAATAACTTTGTATTAATCCTAGTTCAAAGACTGACTTGGTGTTTTCTCTTGATTAGCACTACTCGACTCTCCGGGCAAGATATGGGTAGAAAAGTGATCCAGAAACTTTGGATGTTCCATAAATCACCGAAGCAGAGAGGAGGCAGCCAAGGTGACCTCTGAGGTAAGGTGATACAGATGGAGACTGCATAAAGTGGCCTCTGAAGGTCTACTCTTCACTCTTTCAGGGACACAGCTTCTGATATTTGTTCCATTTCCATTTGGTTTTCAAACTCCAGCACCATCTCTGTGATTATCCCAGAAATTGGACACACTGGCCAGTGATAGATGTCTGAGGGGACAGATGCCAAAAAAATTAATCCTTGTGCTTTTTCTTCCCCACCCTTAACTCATCCCCTCCTAGGCCAGACTTTGCTTTCTGATGAGCTCTTTTTACCAAGTCCAGAAGTTTCTGCTTTGCTGAAGGCTGTGGACATTCCCCCTGTCTTAACTCCAGAAGTCCTCTTTCCATTTCCATTTATCTTTGATTCCTGAGTTTTGGTTTTGCTTTCAGTATTTGTTTTTGCTTTAAGTGTGCCCCCTGCTGGTCTGTTGTCTCACACAGAACCCCATCAGAATCCCATGACAGATAGTCAAAAGTGCTCCGAGACATTGTGATAGGTTCATTTTACCTAGTTGAGCAGGTAGGGACAGATTTCCCTGAAGAAAGTTCACTCCCTGAGGAAGGGGACCCTGAAGGTGGTAGGGAAGGAGACCTGAGGAAGGAGAGGAGAATTGTTTCCAATGGGAGGCACAGCAAAGGTGAAAATCAGAATGAAAGAAGGAGTTCAATGTGTTGGGCAGATTTTAAAATGTAGTTAAAACCAAATAAGCAGGAAGAGACTGTCACAAGATGAGACCGGGAAGATCCACTTTGTGATATTTTTCAGGACAGACTAAGAACTTTTCTCAATTATCTACTATCAGGCTCCCCTTTCTTGATCCTTGGCATCTCCTTTCCCGACGCCCACAAAGTCTGGCACCCAGCAACTCCCTCCACCCATCAAATTATATCTTAAAGCCAAGGTGCCCATCAACAGAGGAATGGATAAAGTAGATGTGGTACATATATACAATGGAATACTATGCCTCCATCAGAAAGGATGAATATCCAACTTTTGTAGCAACATGGACTGGACTGGAAGAGATTATGCTGAATGAAATAAGCCAAGTAGAGAAAGTCAAGTATCACATGGTTTCACTTACTTGCGGTGCATGAGGGGTAACCTGGAGGGCAGTGGGAGAAGGAAAGTAAATGGGAAGTAGGGTAATCCAGGGAGAGAAACGAACAACAGAGACTTTGGACACAGAAACAAACTGAGGGACTTGGAGGGAGGGGGGTGGAGGGATGGGAGAGCCTGGTGGTGGGTACTGGGGGCACCTAATGCGTGGAGCACTGGGTGTGGGGAATGGGGAATGAATCTTGGAACACTGGAAAATAAAAAACTTAAGTAACAATAAAAAAAAATTATATCTTAACCATGCAGTTGATAAAATGTGGTCACACAGAGAAGAGACTTTATTATGAAAGCTGATGAGTCACCATAGTTGCTGAAGTCTTCATAGACTACAGAGCCCATAAACTCTACAGACGGCCTGAGTTCAAATTTGATGTCTCACCCTAATTTGTAAAGCTTTCTTCACCAGGATTTGAGGGGACTTAACAAGACTAGGAAAGTGTTCAGAGTGCCTAGAGCATCAGATGGGACAACCTTAGTTAGTATTTGCCCTTCAGTCAGGGCACAAAGCTTGAGAATGAAGGAAGAAATCCTGGTGGCATTTTAGGTAAGAGTGAGCTGGAAAAGGGATTGTGTATTTTGTTCATCTTGGATTCATGTGCAGATCTCCAGGTTGGCACACTGAAAGGCCAGCTTTACTATCTCATGAAGTAAACCAACACACACTTCATAAATCAAGTTGCCTGCTTTGGAAATCAATGACAGTATTTATCTTGGAGGGGGCACTACATGTGTGGGGTTCTTTTGTCTTTCCTAAGTGGCTTGTGTTTACTTTTGTTAATGAACATGAAAGGCTTTTGTAATTCTTTTTTAAAAAAAGCATTTTTTAAGTTTAAACTTAAAAATTCACTGAAGGATTTTTCAATGAATTTTTCAGGGCTTGGATATTTACAATGTTTTCCTTTACTTGCAAATTTTGGATGTTAAAATTATTTCACTGCCTTTATCATATATTATGCACATTTTTCTTTTGCAGCAGTATATATTACTATTAAATGTAGGATAATAATCATGCCAAATAAATCATGACCTCTTACATATACAGCCCTGATAGAGACCATATGCCTGTGTTGGGGAAAGGGAGCACAGATAAGAGGAGATCCAGAGTTTTAAATTCAGAAGGAGAGAAAAGTCACATCCACAAATAACAGCTTCACAAGGGAAGAAAGAAGTACCATCTAAGAGGTAGGGACCAGTGGCTCTCAGCCATCAGTGTGCCTCAGAATCACCTGGAGATTTTCTAAAAGCATGCATGCAGACACCCCTGTTCACTGCTAAAGATCCTGATTCCATGTAGTGGGCGGGGGCAAATGCCTGCATATTTATGTTTCTGTGAAGGACCCACAGGTGATTCTGATGGGTAGCCAAGGTCGAGAATGACTACTACAGCTTGATAGGTATGGAGATTCAGGAAAGTACGGGGTTATTTGCTCTTGGGGAGATTCATGGAAGAAATGACATTTTACATGTATATAGTTGTAAGATGAATGTGGGCATAACAGATGTGATGTCATCCATGTAGCCAGCCCCAGATAAGCACATAAGTATTGGCAATCCTTAACTGAAGAACCAGAGAGACATGTTAGCCACCCATATAAGATATTAGAGATACTCAAAGACAATAACCAAACACAAATGCACAAGGAGGCACTGGATATTCCACCAAGCAAGCACTGTTCAATGGAAAACAGAAAGGGAAAGGGCTTAAAACTATTGCAAGTTTAGAATTTGTATGATCCTGTAGTTCTTGAATGACAAAATGACAAAATGGAAAAGCACATGCCATTGTTACTGGAAATGCTACTTTCAGCTGAGAAAAGGGGGCAGATGGATGACGATGACGTGAACGTCATCAGCAGTACTGATTACACCATGCATTGTCTTCCTGGGGTATCCCAAGTGAAAGAGGGAGGGAGCTCTGATGGCTGCTCTAGGCTTCTGCTTTGCTGAGACGGTGAGGCAACACTCCAGACTCTACCAATCAACACCTGTGTTTCTGTCTCTTTCCATTGGGCCTTCATCACACTTCTGCTTTCATTTGAAGTACTGGAGTGTCAATGAGCATCTTTCGGATGGCATTAATGATTTACTGAATTGTATTCCTGTAGTTTATAGTCATTTCCATGAAGTGATGTGAAGATACTGAGTCAGAGATGCTATCTCAATACAAACTTGTCCTACAGTAACCTGAGGGTCTTAATAAATTGTGGATTCTAATTCAGAAGGTCTAGAGTGGGGTCTGGAATTCTGCATTTCTGGTATTATAATTCACAAGCTCCAGGTGGTGCCAAGGCTCTGACTTCAAGGACTACACATCAAGTAGCAAGAGACCACAGCTTTTTCCTCTGAGCATCCTAAACATAAGACTCTCCCACCACATCACATGACACCATTGTTTCCTAGTAGATTATAGAACTACCTGCCTTAGAATTACTTGGGGCCTTTTCTTTAAACTGCTGGTTTCTTGGCTCTTACCCCAGATTTATTGGTTCAGAATCTCTATGATGGGTTCTATTAAGTGCATTTTAACAAGCCCCTTGTTGTGCTTCATAGCCTTAGCAGCCATTGCTCTGACTCCATCTGTGATAAACTACTCAAAGGATTACTAAGGTACCTTTCACTTTCCTGCCCCCAGGCCTTTGCATACACTGGAGCCTTGGATATCTTTATCCAATATCATTCTTCACCTGTGCAGTCTGTACATTCTACCTGCATTACTTCTAAGGCTTCAGAAGACTTCTTGATCCCCTGCCAATTGAGAGAGAGTACACTTCTGTGCTGCTTTCAAGCCTCCTGTGAATACTTTGATCCCAATATTGTGGCTACTTGCATGTCTCCCTCCCAGCCTGTGAGCTACTTGAGGGCAGGGAGTTATAATTTCTATACCATGGGCATTACTTAGTACCCCAGGAATGGAGAGTTGGATGAATGGATAGGATGGAGGGAAAGAGAAAGAGAGAGAGAGAGAGAGAGAGAGAGAGAGAGAGAGAGAGAAAGAGAGGGAAACAGAGAATGAATAATCACAGGTAATCAGTCCTATACCAATGATTATGATACCTTCCCAGTGGTTTCTGCCATTTCCCCATTTCTCCTTAACCCCAGCTCCTACATGTGTTCTGTTTCCTTCTTTGTCAGCTCAGATGAAAAATTTAGCCCTTTTCCTATTTCTACCAATATATCCTAACAACAAGGAAGAATTTGCTGGAAGACAAGGGACCAAGAAAGTAGCCATGTCAGAACTCCTGCATCATCAACAATCCACCTCTTTAGTCCCCTCTATAGTCATTGCCCAGAGAGGCCGACTTAGTTCCTCCCGAGTATGCAGAACAAATACACCAAACACCGAGACATGGGTAATCAGCAACATTTCCCTCTATTGCACCCTAATAGCACCCTGAAATTTTTAGGGATTCACCCATCCAAGCAACTGTGTGCTTCAGAGGACCTCCCCTATCCCCAGCTCTGGGGATAGGCTTGACTTATCAAAGGGCAAGTGATTGACAGGTAGGGACAGGTGACCCAATCCAGGCCAATAAAGTGGTAAGAGTTCCTGAGGGGCTTCTAAGAAAAGTGTCCTCATTCATAGTAGATAGCCCAAAAAAAAAAAAAAAAAGACTGTCCCTTTTCTTCCCTCAGTCATGGTGGTTTGACAGGACACCTAGAAGTGCCAAAAACTTGAGTCCTGACCAATGGATTATGATGGAAATTATATTTACAGTTTCTAGGCCTGGCCTCTAAAATGCCCTACTTGATCCTTCACATTCCTTCTCTTTCTCCATCTGCAGGCTGGATCATGCTAGGGTGCTTTCAAAGCCATGTTCAAGATAGCAGAGCTATAGCACAGATGAAGCCAAGGTCCTGGATGTGACAGAAGCATCCATTTTCATAAAATATGAATGAACAGTAATATTGCACTGTGTTAAGCCACCAAGATCTCAAGACTAGTTTGCTATAGCATGTTAAATACTGACTGTATCTTCCTCAAATTCATACATTGAAAACTAGTACTCACAGTGATGGTATTTGGAGGTGGTGCCTTTGGGAGGTGATTAGGTCATGAGGGTGAATCTCTCCTGAATGGGATTTGTGCCCTATTAGAAGAGACCAGAGAGCTAGCCCTCTCTCTGGAGTCTGCAACCCAGAAGAGGTTCCTCAACAGAAATTGATCATACTGGCACCCTGATCTTGCTCTGCCAATATCCAGAACTGTAAAAAGTAAATTTCTGTGGTTTTCAAGCCACCCGGGCTATGGTATTTTGCCTTTTCTCGTTAGCCAAGGACCTAAAGCAACGTGGGATTTAGCAGTAGGAATTCTGGAATACCTCTCCTAATAAATTGATCGATCAGAACCCCCTGAAGAGTCCCCTCAAATCGAATAAAACACTAGATTTCCTCCCAAGTCTTATCTTTTATGTTCTTGGTTCAGTGGCCTCCCTTAGGAGGAAAGCCTTTGTGACATTGCCCCCATTCTTTTGTGGTACATTTTTATCTGCCCCTAGACAAAGGACCACCAGCTTGGCCTTTCTGCCACTGCAAGTGTTCCATCCTTCTCAGCCTGCTGACTCCCATGTCCCACCTAGAACTGATGCATCAGTGGATCCGACCACCACTCCAAGGCCTACTGGGCTACCTTAGCCAGTCTTCCTGTGGATACAGCACATGTAGAGAGGAAACAAAATATTCTAAACAAATAGGATTTTCAATGCTTTGGATAGGTACAGGATTCATCTGCATATTCTCCCTTCTCGTGGTATTTTCCTTTACGAAATTAAATGATTTTTCTGAGCTCCAGTGCATTTCCTAAAACATCTCCTCCTCATTACCTTCCCACATTAAAGCTCACACTACCTCTTTTATGAATCCGATTATGGTGTCTACTGTCTTCTGACATGTTCATCAATGTAGCAGGGGTTAGGAGCTTGGACCTTGGAGTCAGAATGCCTTGGCTTGTTTCCTGGTTCTATCACTCACTGGCTTTGTAACCTTGGACAGAGTAACCTCTCAGGGCTCAGTCTCCTCTCCTATAGAAGGGGGATAATAAAACTGACTTCAGGGAGCCTGGGTGGCTCCGTGGTTAAGCCTCTGCCTTCAACTCAGGTCATGATCCCGGAGTCCCAGGATTGAGCCCCGTATGGGGCTGCCTGCTCGGCGGGAAGCCTGCTTCTCCCTCTCTCACTCCCACTGCTTGTGTTTCCTCTCTGGCTGTGTTTCTCACTGTCAAATAAATAAAGTCTTTAAAATAAATAAATAAATAAATAAATAAATAAATAAATAAAACTGGCTTCATCAGGTAGTGGTGAACATTAATTGCAGAAGTTTGCTTAAAAGAGTGTATAGAACAGGGGCACCTGATTGGCTCAGTTAGTTAAGCATCCACTTCTTGATTTTAGCTCAGGTCGTGATCTTAGGATTGTGAGATCAAGTTCCACATCTGGCTCTGTGGTAGGCATGGAGCCTGCTTAAGATTCTCTCTCTTTCCCTCCCCCTATTCCTCCCCCAGCCCCAGCTCTCTCTCCCTCTCTCTAAAAAGAGAGTCTCCAGAATAGTGTAACAGTGCACGTGCCCAAAAAATACCCATGTAGCTATTTGTATATCTCTCTCAAGTCTTTTTTAGGATAATAAGGCCCTTGAGGTGAAGAACAAAATCTTAGCCATCTTGTATTCCCAGTGGGAGGCCCTTCATAATGCTGTGTGTGTTGGTTGAATGAATGAATGACCTGAATGAATGGAAAATAAGTACCTGAGTGAGTCTCTAGGTATGTCTATGGCCAAGAAGCAATTATTTAGAGATTTTCCCACTGAAAATCATCACTTTAGAGCCAGGGAATTTGTCTTTGTGTCACCTGTTATAACCCAAGACAAGCTTGGCTTAGTTTTCTTTGTACCAGTGAGCTTTCTGATGCCTTTCCTGCTTCCACCTCCACCCCCAACCCCTGTACCCTGCTTCTTGGCAAGGGTGAAAACATCCCCCATACCCCCCCTCCACCACAAGGAAACAGTTAAGTCAAATCATACTAGGAGGTCAATAAAAAGATGGATATCTATCCTTCTATAGAAAGTTGTTTGAAATTAACTACTAAATGATAAAATCAAGTTATAAAACTTGGAGTGCCCATTTTGGTAACATATACATCTTATATACTATATATGGCTAGATGCATGGTTTTCAACTACACATCAGAATTTTAATGAAGCTTTTTATTTTGATGAAGTCCCAGAAGTTCATTTTCGCTTTTGTCTCCTTTGCCTTTGGAGACGTGTCTTGAAAGAAGTTGCTGTGGCCGATGTCAAAGAGGTTACTGCCAATGTTCTCTTCCAGGATTTTGATGGATTCCTGCCTCACGTTGAGGTCTTTCATCCATTTCGAGTTTGCCTTTGTGTGTGGTGT
>PITA01000593.1:0-258265 GCA_004023965.1 Spilogale gracilis
TTTTTTTTGCTACAAACTTAGTCTGCTTATATTGTATTGGGGATTTTTATGTTTATATTCCTAAGTTATTGGTCTGAATTTTCCTTTTCTATGGTGTTTTCTATGGTTTTATTATTAGGATAATACTGGTTTTATATAATGGGTTAGAGATACCCTCATATATTAACATTCTTTGGTGTGGCCTTGAGCCCCTGCAGAATCTGGGAAGGAAGTGGACTGGTTCTAAACTCACTAACCCCCATGGAAAACTGAATGGAAGCAAGGCTGCTAAGGCTCTGATGTTGCTTTCAGGAGGCTTACCTGTGTGTGTGAAACACAGCAGGTTATATTCTGAAAGCCAGTAGAGGAGATTGCTTGAGGGTATATTTCTTTTTTAACCAGACAGTTGAAAAGTTGAATAGCCAGGCTCGTCCCTCTTGGGTTCCGGGCTTCGATGGATTAAAGGTGGGTTGAGTGGATTTAGAAGGGACAAAGTTGACAGTTGCTGCAGCTCATAACTGGCCTCCACAGCCTAGAGAATGACCAGCCATAGCTAGCATATCTTCCTTTTCTGCCTTTTTCTCATCTGTCACTTTTCTTTTTAAATTGGCTTGCTCTTTTCAAATTATCATAGGCCATACTATCTTCCTTTTCAATCAAGAGGTAAAAAGAAAGGCAGGATGAAATTTTAAAATTCCTGTTTGAAGATGATCTGATGCCTTACTATGGTATTCTATGAGAGTCTAAGATCAGAAAAGAACTGTTTAATTAGAAGAGCCTTTAATCACACCCTCAGGGACACTGTGGCTATGGTTTCATTTTACCCTGCTATGTTATAGAGTCTCCAGATGACCAGTTCTATATTTTAATAAGTGGAACTTTGAGTTCTCCACAGCCCTGTTAGCAAGGCTACGTATGCCCTACACATGTACTTTTCAGTGATGAAAGCATGAGCTTAAATTATCTTTGTCTCATCTATCCCAACCATAGTTGTTGGTATGTAAATTGTCTTTTGATAGCACTGTTCAGATGTCATGATCTAGATTTTCTTTTGCTCTGTTACAAAGAGATGGCTTTCTTACTGTGGCAGAAGGAATTGTATCCAAGAACTGTGTGTTTTTGAATTCACCATATTGAAAATGATAGACAATAAACAAATATCGCGGGGCACCTTGGTGGCTCAGTTGGTTAAGCGACTGCCTTTGGCTCAGGTCATGATCTCGGGGACCCGGGATCGAGTCCCACATCGGGCTGCCTGCTCAGCGGGAAGCCTGCTTCTCCCTCTCTCACTCCCCCTGCTTGTGTTCCTTCTCTAGCTCTGTTTCTCCCTGTAAATAAATAAATAAAATCTTAAAAAAAAATAAAAATAAAAATAAACAAATATCGCTTGACCTTTGCAGCTTGTGTTGAGAGCCTCTTGCCATGTACCTGATCTTACTGCTGATGGCAGAGTTGACCCCACGTTTCTCTTTAGGAAGAGCCTCCCTCATCCTTTGGTGTCTAGCTTTGCTGCTGTCCAGCAGTCCCCCCTGTGCACAGTTGTGGGAGCTGTACTTAAGAATCTTCATATAAATTCAGTTTGACAGAACATTTATCTAGTGCCTTTTGAGTTTGAAGCAGTTCATAGATCTCTTACAGGAATTTAAGGCAAGTAGGACAAAGCCCCCACTCACTAGGAGGTGTGACCAGGTGGGATAAGAGTGCTAGAAACATAAATAAGTTAATGTAAGGTGTCCTCTGTTAAATGCTTCAGTGAAGGTCAAAAACAAAACGTCTGCTGTGGGGCCGAGGATAGCTCTGGTGGTTGTGTAGGGATTATAGGTCAGTTTTATATTGTACACTTCAGGAATTGAATTCACTTGAAGTGATTTGCCCTCTCCCTTCTTTGTCTTTTAGTTTGCTCTTATAAAATGGGATGCAATTATCCCTGCTCATTGGAAGTGTTTATAGATCTTTGACACAAACGCTATCAAATTGTGTCAGTGTGGTTGTACCTCCTCAAGCAAGCTTGCTCAGAGCTTCAGACTTGAGAAAGGACAGAGGGAGTGAGCCACTAACGGAAGTGGGAATGTGGAGAAGCAAGGCAGGCAGGAGAGAAGGCCGAGGGGAGGGGCTCTCCAGCAAATTCTTTTCCTTGTCCTGGAAACCCACTCACACCCCTGCCCTTCTTGCTCTATAGTTAGTGACCACATTTTGCCAGTTTTACCCTCACACTGCCTCTGCATTCACTCATTTTGTTATTTCTGGAACCTCAATTCTAGTTTTTAGCTATAACCTGCTTGAAAGCTTTCAGTGATGTCTCATCGCCTACTGGAAAAGCCTGAACCTCCCCATCTGCATCCAGCAACTGAGAACTGGCCCCGGGCCACTTTTCAAGGCGCTGTCTTGCTTTTCCCTGTGGCTGCTTACACACCAATACGACTGCTATGAGGCTTACTCTTTCCCTGTCCTCAGATGCCAACAATCATTGTGCATCTCCCTCTGGAATGCCCTGGAACCCTATTTTATGGCCTGATTTTCTTTACTGTAAGCATCTTGATGGTCTATGGTCAGACTCTTTTTTTTCTTTTTTCAAATAGTACCTTTTACAGAGCAGAAGCTCAGTAAATAAGTATTAAAGGAAAGAATGCCATTCGTGATACTATTTTCATCTCAGGTTATTGTTTACCTTCCCCTAAAAATAGGGAAATTTAGATGGTTAAGAACCATCAGCAGAGGTTTAAATGGCAGGATAGTATCTTACTTAATCTGATTGGGCACCAGGTAGGATTTACAAAAAGGCAGGAAGTCTTAAATAAATAAAAATCTGCCTGCCTATCAGAACTATAAAATAATTAACTTTTATGATGGCATCATCTCATGTGAATATGCCACCCATAATTTTTTAAAGTGTCACTGTTTAAACACATAAATCTCAGTTGTATAGTTATATTTAACTTATATAAACTTCAGTGAATTGTTACTACAGAAAGGGTCTCTGAAGGATTAGGGTTTTGGTGACATTCAGGTAATCCATGTATTATCAGTAAGACATTTGGGAAAGAAGGCCTGGAAGACTGGTAATGGAAAAATGAGCTGCCTTGCTTCATTTTGTTTTTTGATTGGTAGAGTGATTGGTAGACATCATGTTTAAGAATCTGTTGGAACAAAGAGTGGGAACACATATGGACTATTAATGTCTCTGTGTTTAAAGAAATGGTAGTTACAAATTTCAGTCAGTTATATATAAGTTGTCTTACATTCAAGAAAATAAAACATGCTTGAGTATATGTGAATTCTACTGAGTAGATTTGCTGGCTTAAAAATTCAGGTTAAATTCCAGAGATACTTAACCTGGGATCCCTGGGTCCAGCGGGTCTTGGATCTAGTAGCTCTGTGACCTCTCTTTCCTAAGTGTCCAGGTAGATGTTATGAATAGAAGGAATTCCTGAACTGGGTGAAAGGTTCAGCTGATCTCCTGCACCCCTTCTAGCTTTATTCCACTTGTCACTGGTTGAAGGCTGGAATGAAAGGTGAGAAAATGTCCATACCCTCTCCATAGCAGTTACGCTTGGACTCGACCCATGATGGTTTTCCATGGAGTAAAGGATACCTTACAGTAATGACTGTTATAGGGAGACTGTTATGTTTTATAAAGTGCTTTGAATTCCTCAGACCAAATGTGCTATATAAATGTTATAGTTAATCTAGCTTTCATAATGCCTTTGTTGATTCAGTTCTCAAAAACAAATGGAGTGTTTATTGCTCAGTAAACATTTCCTCTTGGAGCTTGCTAATATTTATAAAGAGGGTGATTAAAGAATGTAGAAACAATAGAAGAAGGAACAAAGGCTTTCCTGCTGCACTCAACAGTGACTAGCAGCTGATTCAGTCCATTTTTTCTGGATAAACCACTGGATTAGGAATTGTCCAGCATAATAATAAACTGAAGTGGTATTTAATTCCCATTTCTGTTTGTGGCTCATTGCCAGTGTTTAGGCACAGTGTAGATACAGAAAAACATATGCTGGATATGGGGAAATTATTTAGTGGATGGCACACTCACTATTGAATAAACCTGTTTGGAACTGTGACCTTGTATTTTAACACATTGAAGAATAATAGTCTAACTTTGTGGTTATTAAAATCCCTGACGTAGTTTTTGTCTCCCTGAAAGTTTATAAAACAAATTAAAGTAAACTTATGCAAATATGAGTTCATTCAAATAGTATATGACTCAAAGAAGCTATTATTCTTTGATGGGATGTCTTATTGTTTTTAATAAAGCATAAGACAATCCAAATATGGTTTGTCCCCACCCCCAGGTATGGTTTCTGGCTTTCCATATTAAGTAGATTTTCCTGTACAGTACTTTGAACTGTTGGGAAGAAAATAAAGCCTGTACCACTAGAAAATACTATTTTCATTTTGCTGGCTTTTGGAAAAGAATAGGGTAATTCTAATTTCTTTCTTTTTAAAAACTCACCATTTTGGGGCTCCTGGGTGGTTCAGTTGGTTAAGTGTCTGCTTTTGGCTCAGGTCATGATCTCAGGGTTCTGGGATTGAGCCCTGGTCCCCACTGGACAGGGAGCCTGCTTCTTCCTCTCCCTCCACCACTCCCCTTCTTGTACTACCTTTCTCTCAAATAAATAAATAAACTCTTAAAAAAGAAAAAGCCCTCACTATCTCTTTTCTTTGTTCCCACTGTGTCTTAGGACAACAGCTTATTAGGTTTCACTAAATTCAGTTGGCAAGAAGTCTGAGGGATTAAGATGTTACCATGTTAACTAGGACCTTTGTTCCTTGATGCGTTCTCCAAGAATGATGATAATGTTTTTGGAGTTCTGCCATATTTGACAAAAAGCAAAATGCAGTATCATCTAACTTCCAAATGACATATTTTTTAAATATAATGTTTAATCAGGGGCGTTTGGGTGGTTCAGTCGGTTGAATGTCTGGCTCTTGATTTTGACTCAGGTCACGATCTCAGGGTCCTGGGATTGAGGCCTGTGTTGGGTTCTGTACTCAGCGGGGAGTCTGTTTGAGATTCTCTCTTGGTCTCCCTCTGTGCTATCTCTCTAAAGTAAATCTTCAAAAAAATACATACTGTTTAGTCACTCTTGGTTAATGGAGTAGCAACAAAAAGTCTTTTAAAATCTAATATAAATTAGGTAAGACTAAGAAAAATATGTTTGAAGGCCTAATTAATTTCTTTTTTCTTCTCTTGTCTTTTTTCTCCCTCCCTCCCTCCCTTCTTTCTTTCTTTCCTTCCTTCCTTCCTTCCTTTTTCTTTCTCTCTCTCTTTCTCTCTCTCTTTCTCTCTTTCTCCTTCTTTCCCTCTCTTTCTCTCTTCCTCCCTATCTCATCCTCCCCACCCTTCTCTGTAAGCTATTGGACTATGAATTCTTCACCATAGTCACAAATTGTTCACCTTTCTTTACTTCATTTTCCATTTTTGGCTATTAGTTGCTTTTCAGAATGCCCTTTTCACGTAAATAAAGACCATATATTGAAATGAGGGTTCAGAATCACATCTTTGTTTCTCAAATCTTTCTAGTTTTCTCCTATTATATTTATTTTCCTTTTAAATTCTAAACTGTGGAGGAATGTTAGGGTGGAAGAATTAGCTTACCAGATATGTGAGATAATATAAGATTGGACTCAAATTATAAAGTAGGTAATTTGGCATCCAAGAGTCGTTTAATTTGTAAATAATTTTTTAAAATTTTAAATTTTAAATTTCATATACTGAAACCATAAGGTGACTTTAAACATGGAAACTAAACTGACACACAAGAAGCAGAGAACTGTAAAAGATAGTATGTAATTTTGAAATAAACTGAGTGACAAGCGTTTAAATCACATGGGGGTGGGGATGCAGGTAGGGGGATGTGCCAGCATCGCTGCGGGCTCCAGCAGTTAGGGGCAGGTCCCCAGCTAACGTGAAGAATGAGCAAGATTGGGGCACCTGGGTAGCGCAGTTGTTAAGTGTCTGCCTTCAGCTCAGGTCATGATCCCGGAGTCCTGGGATCGAGCACCGCATCGGGGCCTCCCTTTCAGCGGGAAGCCTGCTTCTCTCTCTCTCACGGGATCCCCCTGCTTGTGTTCCCTCTCTGGCTGTGTTTCTCTCTGTCAAATAAATAAATAAATAAAATCTTTAAAAAAAAAATAAGCAGCATTTGGGAGAGGTAACATAGAAGGGACAAGTAGTGGTGTGTCTAGTACAGTGCAGAAGTTGGTCTACTGAGAGTTATAAATTGTGTTGAAAGTAGATAGGGGGTGGGAGGTGCCTGGGTGGCCCAGTCATTAAGCATCTGCCTTCAGCTCAGGTCATGATCCCAGGGTCCTGGGATCGAGCCCTGCATTGGGCTCCTGCTCTGTAGGAAGCCTGCTTCTTCCTCCCCCATTCCCCCTGCTTCTGTTCCCTTTCACACCTTGCCTTTCTCTGTCAAATAAATAGATAAAAATCTTTAAAAAGAAAAAAAGAGAAAAGAAAAAAGGAAAGGAATTAGATGAGGGAGTGCCTGGGTGGCTCAGTCAGTTAAGCATCTGCCTCCTCTCAGGTCATGATCCCAGAGTCCTGGGATCAAGCCTCATATGAGGTGGGGGGTGGAGTCCTTGCTCAACCGGGAGTCTGCTTCTTCCTCTGCCTTTGCCTACTGCTCTACCTGCTTGTGCTCTCTGTCTCTCTCCATCAAATAAATAAATGAAGTCTTCAAAGAAAAAAGAAAGAAAGAAAGTAAATGAAATGGGTGACTCCCATGAACTAGATAAAGAATGGCCTTGAAAAGTAGGCAGGTTTGGACTTGATAGTCAGCTATTGAATTTTTGGAAAAGATGAGGTTCAATATCAGAGATATTTTAAAAAGTTCCTGAAGTCAGGCGAGATCCTGTGCAGGCCCGGGCCTGTTCCTTGCCTTTGTTGCTTAGGTCCCAGGGGCTCAGTGTTCTCTTCTTTCCCTGTCATTTTTGTCATTGTCTTTGGTTTCCTCCTGTTATAATCCCTCATCCCCCAGTGGTTTGTCTGTCCACCACTGGCCGTGAAACAGGCACTTGGTTCTTCCCATGTGCAGCTTCGGATGCATGTCACAGCCTGCTCTAGAGAATCAGGTGTCTCTTCTCAGCTTCATAGAGCTGGCTTCCGGTGGCTTCAACAACATCTTCAGCACTGCTGCATCAGTGCTTCTCTGCATTTTACTTGAATCTGTCTCTTTCTTGACACTTCCCTCCTTTTCTGCCACCAGTCCTCTCTGCTGTTTTCTCTTCTGCTTGACCTCAAGTGTGACCTTCCCCTGGGGTTAGTCCTGGGACCCCTTTTCTCTAGCTGTATTCTCTCCCTACGTAGTATCATCTAGTTCCATCACCCGAAATCCTGTCTAAACATTGACCATTCTTAAAGATTTTTACCAGCTTTGTTCTTCCCCATGAATGGTAGGTTACTATACATACTGGGTTTCTCCATTTGGTTGTTTTATGGACATTTCAAAGTGAACATGCCTAAAATGCAACTCCTGCTTCTGCCTGAACCTGTTCCACTTTTGATCTTCACCTCATGGTAAATGGCACCGCCTTTCACCCAACTATGGACATCAAAATCCGAGCCCTGACCTTCATTTTTTTCTTTTCTCCCCTCCTCCACCATCACTTCCCCAGCCTGAGCCTCCATCCTGTCTCACTGACAGCCACAGTACCCTCCTCAGTGCTTGTCCTCCTTGTACACATTCTTTGCACAGAAACCAGGGTGGCCTTTAAAAAACCTAAACCAGGTCATGTCACATCTCTGTCCAACCAGAGATAGTGATCTTCTTAAGCACCAAGGGAAGCTGGGTGTGCTGGACTTCCTGAGAGGCAGAGGGAGGTTGTCTATGGATCACCCTCCTCGTCCTTTCAGCCTTTCACTTGGATGTGAGGAACTTAGCCTCTGAGATGGGCCTTCATCATACAGTGAAGCCATAAGTAGTGTGATAGGCAGTGAGGGAGAGGTATTAATTTTAATGAGAGGAATCAGGCAGGGATTTGTAGAGAAGGAACATTTCACTAGACCTTGAGAGTTGAGTAGGTTTATGTGGCTCTGTGCACAGGGAAGATGGTGGAAAGCTTCAGGACTGATGCCCATTTCAGAGAGTACCATGCAGTTTTGGGACAGGAGCCCAAAACATAGATGGGAGAGGATAGCAGTGGTAGATCCTGGGACTTGAAAAAGTAGATTAGGCCTCTTTTGAAGGACTTTAGAAGTTAAGTTTAGAGGTTGGGCAATGGGAAGCTGTTCTTGGAATGTTGTACTAAACAGATTTTTCCGTGTTCAGTTGTAACTTATTAGAGTACATTCTCCTTTCTCTCATCTACCTGATAGCAGTGTGGAAAGATTCAGTTGTTAGGCTGATATCTCCTCACTTTAAATCTGATTCTCAGGGGAAGGAAGCCCCCAGGTCAGAAGACCTGAACCACGTGGTAGGATAGAATGTCCCCTCCCTTGCCCAGTGGTGCCTCATACCCCAGCTAAAATGGCAGTCAGTGCTTTTGATTGTAAGGAATAAGGTGGGATGTTTCGATTACAAAAGGAGCTAACTGTCATGTGTCTTTTCTTGGAGAAGAGATGGAACGAATGTAAATGTTTTCTATTTTAAGGATCTTTTTAATTCTCCTATAGGATTAATCACAATGAAAGGTTGGAGTTCCTAGGTGATGCTGTTGTTGAATTTCTGACCAGGTAAGAAGGTTTTTCTGCTGTCCCCCAATAATTACATCTTACAGGTAACATACTTACTGTAATACCTTCTTTGTAATTAGCTATATAAGGCATTGAAATACTGTGTATTTTGTCCTGTCTGTAGAGCTTGAAAGCCATATGTCTGTGGCTCTTGCCCTGATAACTTGTACTCACTGACACTGTAATGCACAAGATTACAAGATGAAAGGCCAGTGTCTTCATCCTGTCAAGTTTATGTTCAAGTTGCCACAGCCACAAGAGATCAGTTTGTCTTGGTCTAGATGCTTGAGAGCTTATATTCAATTTGTAGAGAAAGGGATGATATTTTAAAATGTCATTTCATTTTCTAGGATTTGTCTTTGATTCCTTTCTCACTCTTTCCAATCTCAAGGGAAGTAAAACTTACAAGTAATTTTAATGACAAGATTTTGGTATATGTATGTATGCATTTTTATGGTTTTTTTTGTTCTCGTGCCTTTAATTTGGTGGTAGGGGTAGGAAAGTGCATTTTGTATTTTCATACCCATAGTGTTTCTTTCTTAAAGGGATACCACACGTGCTTCTCTGGGAGCTGTCTTGAGCTATTTGTATTCTCTCTGGGTCATTTCTTTTCCAAAGAAGGACATAATGAGGCAGAGGGGTGGCTCTCCAAGCCTGTCCTCACTAGACACAAGAGGACTAAATAAGCTTAGTTGCCCTGATCAACAGTAGATTTTAAAAACTGGTCTGAAGTTTAGGAGAGGCTGTTGCTGTCATGGTCTGAACTGGCTTTCCATGTAGCCTTCCTCCAAATCCCTGTACTTTCCTCATCAACTGGTTCGGCTTTCCTCAGGGCACAAGCAGCCATGTGTGCCACTCTCAGTTCTGTTTCTGTCCCTGTTAACGTCTGTCAAGGATACAGCGCCACTGCTGCCCTACTCAGGCTTCTCTTCATATGTAGAATGCAGCCTGAGCAACGGTATTTGTTTCCAGGCCCGATTTCTAAGTGTCATTGTAGGTTTGCTGTCAGACCTAAACAGACCCTTTAGGTCTTTGTTGCCAGATTTGTCAGAGCAGCCTTTTAACAGAAGTAAGTGTGAAAATATGAGTGAATGGTGCTGTTTGGGTTTTAGCACATTCAGATATATTGTGTTTACTAGTTAACTTTCAAGGACTTTTAAACAAACCCTTCATTTTAGTTCAGTTCATCTGGTGTCTATGGTGCAGGTATTGTGGGCCAGGCCTGTTTTCATGACTTGTAGCTACAGACAGCATGTTGGGATGCATATTTGTTTATATGCCTTTTTTTTTTCCCTTGCAGTGTCCATTTGTACTATTTGTTTCCTAGTCTGGAAGAAGGAGGATTAGCAACTTATCGGACTGCCATTGTTCAGAATCAACACCTTGCCATGTTAGCAAAGGTATGTCAAATACCTGATGCATTTGTAAGTCTGACATTTTCTTCTTCAGTCCATGCATAATTTTGCATTTGAATAAGTAACTCTTCAGGGTGTATTAAGAGTTTAGAATTTTATAGACCGGGAAGGATTTTTTTGTTTCGGTTTTAAAGATTCAACCTTATTAGCTCTGTTACCTTTGTGGGTTCAACAGCAGTTAATGAACTCCATGGTGAAGTAACTTGATTACAAGAGGAAAAGTTTGACAGATGTGTGTGAACAGAGTTAAACATTTGGGGAAAAGAACAAGAACAGAGCAAAAGAAATGAAATATTTTGTATTTTCCCTTTGTGTAATATTTCTGTATTACATTTATCTTTAACTTACATTAATAATTAGGCTTATAGGTTTGAGTAGAATATGCCTGCCCATTCATACCCACAAGGGATACTTTATAGATCTTTTAGAATCTCCAAACATCACAAATTCCAGTAATTAAGATTTAGGGTTTAGGCTGACCAGCTAGCCACACATTGACTTCATTGTTTGACTAAGAGAACCTTTTCTCAATTTAGATTCATGGTAGACATTTTACTTATTTACATGATCTCATTTGATATTCCTATTTCTGTGCGGTATTTAGTATAGTAAGTTGCATAGTAAATTATAGCAAACAGAACACAGGCTCTTGGATTGGCCATCAAGGTTCCAGTCCATGTCCCATTTAAACACGGGGGCCATATACAAATTGTTGTCTCTCCTCCAAGTCTCTGCTTTCTCATCTACAAAATGGAGGTGGCAATAGCCACACAAGGTGGTTGTGAGAATCAAATGAGATTATTGTTTGAGTTTTAATAATTCAGTTTATAAAGTGCTTGGCACAATCTCTGTTTCTAGTGATCACACAAACAGGTAAATAAATTAGTAGGAGTTTTTGCTTTTCTTGCTCCTGCCACTGTTCTCATTATAAATTATTACATTTTATAGACCTATGGGTTTATTCAATAGTAGAGGAAACTAGCTCTTAAATCCCCCAAAACCAGTGATTCACTGGAAAAGCTTTTTTGAGTTTTCCTTTAAGCATTTTTTTGTTTTTTTTCTTCATTTTGATATAAATGTTGGAATTTGATAGAAAAGACTAGATAAAATCCAGTTCTTAATTTGATCTTGCTAAGGCATTAAATACATTCAAAATGGTTAATTTTAGACTCTGGTTTTTATTTTAGAAAGAGTCCATTATTTTAGGTGACATCATCATCATCATCATAGTAATGGCATTAGAGACTATAAATAATGACATATTAATGAAAAACTATAGGCAACAGGTATGCTTCTTGGTGTTGGGAGCTTTACCATGAATGAAATTCCACAACTCTACCTAAAACTGCTTTAGTGTTAAGTTGATTTAATTGTCAAAATGTTTCCTGAGAGGGCATATAACTGTTCATTGGAAATACATGTCAGTAGTTGTCAGCCCACTCACAATTTTTTTTTTCAGTTTAAAATATAATGGAATTTTTCAAACAATTTTAGGGAGGATGTTTACAAAGCATGGAAAATTGCCATAACAGGAAAGCAGAAACTGCTATGTGACACAATGGGTGATATACAAAGACATGAGTTATTTTGGCCAGTTTCTCCCTTGAGCTTTCTACATGATCTTCCTCCACCCCAAGTACTGACATTCTCATGGCATTCAATACCCATCTGCAACAGTAGAAGGCAATGGTAGGCTTTGCCCTTGGTCTAGACTAGTGGCTCTTAACCTTCTTGGGAGGGGGATACTTGACAGAGGATTGCTGAGAATCTTTGAGAATCAAATGAGAGCCCCAGGTCAGCTCTCCATAGACAAATGAACACTTCGACACATGTATCAGTTGAACACCGCTCTCCTTTTTAAAAGTTTCACTAATACGTATGTGAAAAAGTAAAGATATAGAGCAAGGATTATGAAAAGTTGGAAAATTCATAGCATTCCAGAATAGTTGTTGTAATATAAAACATGACTTGCAGTCTACTCTCAAACAGGACTCTAGAGATTAGCAAACAATTGGATTTTCCCAGTAAAGTTGTGAAACAGCTGAAATTTACATATTCTAGCATAAGCTCTTGCACTTAGGGATCAATTTTTTAAAAGAGGTGTTTTCTGCTGTTGCATTTGTGGTAGTCAAGACTCATTTGAATATATTTTGTACTCATGAATTCCTAGCAATACAGAATACTGATAGCATATATGTCTTGTTTTTATTGTCTCTTTTTCTAGTATAAATGGATATGGATATTTTTAAGACACAAAAAATCTGAGTATCTTATCTGAGGACTGATGAGACTCATATTGTCCTAGGTTGTTCATTGACTTGTGACGTGTTCCATATTATGTAGCATGTTATAGCTTAGTAAGAATTTATGGAATTGAATTATAGGGTAATGGAAATAGATTTATTGCATGCTTATGCAATGTTTGTATTTTTTTCCTTTTATGGAAAGAATTATGATTTCCATTTATTCAGTCTCAGGAGTTTTAAAAAAATCAGTCATACTGTGTCTAGTTCTCAAAGGACTTGAATTGATTTGTATATTATAATACAATAGGATAAAAAATAAGTAGGTACTGAACTCAGAGTAAAGAGAAAATATGGTTAAGACAAAAAAAAGAAGCCAGAGGTAAAGTTACTATATACAGATATATTCGTAAGTCCTACACAGTTTCCAAATCTTGGCCACAGATTTGGTTCTAAACTTTTCTGAGGCCAAATAAAAAAAGGAAGCATAATTCATCACATACAACATTCTCAGAGCCCGTAAGATATATCCAACCTCATTGCTCAGGAGATCTCACTGAACCTTCAGAAAGATAAGTATAGAGACCTCATAAAGGGACACAAGTACAAAGATAAAGAGCCACAAAAATTCATAAATTAAAAAAAAGATTTAGAGATATAAGGCATTTTGAAGTTTCTGAAGGTCCCCATGTATAGTACAAACATCAATACCACATAACTCGGGAATCAAAGAGGTAAACTTTGGGTTATGTTTGTGTCTCTGTAAACATGTTCATTGAACCCAAAGGCCCATGGTCTTATAGCATAGTCTTTTTCCAGCTTGGACTTTTTCCAGCTTGGTCTGAACTTGGAATTGGACTCAGATCTGATCATTTCTGAACCACCAGAGTTGAAATATCAGAGTTCATAGAAGCCTACTTGGAGAAAGGTTGAGGTTAGTCAGATCTGAACCATATGTAAGGACTCCCAATGAATGGCAAGCTCAACTTAATATACTGATGCAAGGCCAATTAATTTGTAACCATTACTCCTAACCCCCAAGAGATGTTGAATTGTTACAGTTATGACTTTGCCAAATTCTCTCCTAATTGTCATTTTGAATTTTGTAGAAACTTGAACTGGATCGATTTATGCTTTATGCTCATGGACCTGACCTTTGTAGAGAATCAGACCTTCGGCATGCAATGGCTAATTGTTTTGAAGCATTAATAGGTAATTTCTCTTTTTATAATCTAGTTTCTTACATATTTAAAATGTTTGGAGAACATAAAATTCAGTGTGGAGACTTGGGACAAGATTACTTGTTTCCAAAACATGTGAGGTCTCGGGGCACCTGGGTGGCTCAGTTGGTTAAGCGGCTGCTTTTGGCTCGGGTCATGATCCTGGAGACCCGGGATCGAGCCCCACATCGGGCTTCCTGCTCAGCGGGAAGCCTGCTTCTCCCTCTCTCAGTCCCTCTGCTTGTGTTCCCTCTCTAGGTGTGTTTCTCTCTGTCAAATAAATAAATAAAATCTTAAACAAACAAGCAAACAAACAAACAAAAAACATGTGAGGTCCCTAGTATGACTCTAACTTCGTTGTATTGTCATTAGTGTAGCTCTTCCAGAGTGAGCAGTCATGTTTTCTTTTCTTGCATTTCTAATGCCCGAATTGGTACCTGATGTCATGTACGTGCATATTTAGTATATGCTGAATTGAACTGAAGTGAGTTAACATGTAGGTGGGTTACTTTCCAGATCTGATTCAGGATCACATGCATAAACCTACAGTAAGTAGGTGCTGATGAGGCTCTCACATTGCTTTTTATCACATTTTAAGCCATTTACAAGATTTTCTCATTTAAACATTTTGAAAAGACTACATCTTTTAAATCTCAGGGCTTGAATCTGTATGACTATAACTTACTCAAAGCAAGACTGAGCTAGGTACTTTACTTCCTTGGTTTCTTTTTTACTGTTACTGAAATACAGTTAGCTGTTGGTACAGGAAAATTATGAAGAGTTAATTAGCCGGTGATTGCAAGTATGCCTTACAATGAAATGTTACTGTAGATTGACAATTCCTTGATTTTTTAAAGTAAATGATTGAGTACGTTTTAGTTTTCAAAGGCCTTTGTACCCTTATCAATTTTCCTTCTTCCTTTGAAAGTGAATATAAAAGCATACCATTACAGTTTTGTGCTGATGATGGTAACAGGAGAATGTTTAATAATTATTATCCACAGTCTTTTCACAGCTATGTCTATTTTGTACAAATATGTCTATTTTCAGAGAATTTTATCACATGGAATTACTGTGCTCTGTACACATAATAATTTTGACAGTTAGTGTTATGGTTGGCTCCCGAGCCAGGCAGATGTGATTCAATTCCTTTTTGCTTTATTTATCAGCACTGTGTCTTTACCAAGTTATTGAATCTCTTTGAGCCTCAGTTTCCCATCGGTGACATGGAGATAGTGTCACTACCTCACAGACTTGTTGTAAGGATCTTAATATCCAGTTCTGGCAGCATCTAATTCAGAGTTCCATTCCCTCAAACCCTTCCCCAAATCATCTACTATGAACCCAAATCCTATAAACCTTCTGTAATACTCTCCCACTGAGGTGCCTGTGAAGGTAAAGATAAGAATGTGAAAATGCTTTACACTGTGCTTAGGGCATGAGTGGCCCCCACCCCATGACTACTACTACCATCATCATCATTACTGTTAGCATTGTTTTTATTATAACTACTGATAAATAGCAAATGTATTTATTCATCAAAACCCTAGTGATGAAATGTCTTAATATTTTTACATTAAAAAAAACTCCTTTCTGAAGAAAAACATAAAAATATGATTTCAAAACTATATGACAACCTTACTCTGGAGTTATTTGATCCCCAATTAAAATGTCATTTGTTTGATACCCAATTTAAATGTTAAAAATAGTTATTTTAAATTAAAAGGAAAGATTATCTTGATTTTTATTTGCAGAAGCCTTCATTAATCTGAAGTCAGGTTTTATCAGATTTTTTTATGGTCTGAAGCACAAACTATAAATAGAAAGCAAAATAAAATAAAACCTAACATGCTCATAAAGCCAGGGTTTGTGCATAATTCCCTTAGTAAGTTCATGCCCAGACCCCTTATGATAGCTCATATTAGGCCTCTTTTTGCTTAAAATATTGGGTTTAGATTTTATTAAATTGAATTTTGTATTTTAATCTAATTTGATACAAATCCTGGCTAAAAGAGGGAATATGCTACCTTTAAAACAATTGCTTCTGGTCTTGTCAGGTTTTTTTCTGTGAGTGGGTTTTGGCTT
Source organism: Spilogale gracilis (assembly GCA_004023965.1). Taxonomy (NCBI): domain Eukaryota; kingdom Metazoa; phylum Chordata; class Mammalia; order Carnivora; family Mephitidae; genus Spilogale; species Spilogale gracilis. The sequence goes on from PITA01000593.1 coordinate 15,632, forward strand.
GCCTTTTTGCTTTTTATAGAGATATGTAATTTTCTCTGAATATTAATGCAGCCTTCCTTTTGGTATTCCCATCCTTTTATCTAGGAGCTGTTTACTTGGAGGGAAGCCTGGAGGAAGCCAAACAGTTATTTGGACGTTTGCTCTTTAATGATCCGGTATTTATCTTGAATCATTTGATTTTTCTCAGTTATATATTATTACAGAAGATTTTATATCAATTACTGATTGTATTTAAAGAGAGTGTAGGAGAAACAAAGTCCCCGAATCTGCCATAGATGGTAGACTTTAATTACATTAGAATAGCTTACTCAGCTCTGTTGCAAATGGGAAAGTGCTGTGGACACTTACATGAGGGGCTTGTCGTCTACCTGAAATCCTGTCTCTCCTTGTGGCTACTTACAAATTCAGTGGAATACTTTGCTTTATTTTGAAGTATCTTGAAGTTAATTATGATTTTCTGTTTTATAATTGTTGGATATCTACCCCATGCAGGCTTACTTGAAGCCATGGCCTTTTGGCTTTTCTGTTTATGATTTGTCTTTATGTAAATTATGTAGATTAGATAAATGTATATTTATTTTAGAAAGTCAGTTCATAGGGAGTTTCTTATGGGCTATGAATAAAAAGTATGGAAGTACTTTTTTTTTCTTAAGCAAATTACAGTTTAAGAATAAATGATAGATTCTAAAATAGTTTCTCTTTTAACTAAAGTGTTAAGCTATTAATATTCCTATAGCTACCTTTTTAATCCTGCATGTAATAGAGCATACTAGAAGCTTTTTGTACCAAAACAAGTCAATTTAACATTTAAGGGGAGAGGCAACTCTGTATTCCAAATTGAAATGTCATTATAATTGAGTGAAATAGCCCTCATGGAGCAATAAAGAACATAGGAAGCCAGTGTTTTAAGCCTTTCTAAAACCTTTAGCTTAAATGGCTGTCATATGTTATTACTGTATTACTTAGGATAGTTTAAAAAAGAGAATCAATAGTTGTGAAAAATGTGACCTGGATGATGTTCATATCTGAGGATTTGATTTTTTGTATTTGTTTTTACAGAGATATGTGATGGCTTTATGTGTGTGAATTCTCTGCTGATGGGAAAGTTATCTACAGATGTTCCCTGTCCCCCATTTTGTCCTACACATATAAATGAGTGTGCATCTTGATTTATATCTGTAGCAGATGGCGTGTATTTTAAGTCTTTTTCTCAAATCTTAAAATATCTTTGTTCTGGCCTTTATCTTTTGTTGGCAATTTCAGCAACCTCTTTACTTTTTTCCTCCCGCCAGTCTTGCCTTCAACTGGTCTCCCTACTCCCCTCAAGCACCCCCACCCTCTTCTCCCATCTTACCTGCATTCCCATCCATTCTTGTTCTTTCTCTAAATCATATGCAGTTATACACTGGTTCTTAATTGCACGAGTTTTTGTTTAGATTCTTTTCTCTCTTTAAACTGCTTTTCTCCCACTTGTCTACTTAGCAAGCTTATCTTACATTTCCAGTAGCGAATGCAATGCTGGCAAGTGTAGTGTTTAATAAATATTTGTTAAAGGAATGAAATGAATAAGTGAGTAAATGAAAAAGCAGAGTCTGAACAGGATCTTACAAATGGAACAGCTGAGATTCAGAATTCGTTTTACTGTGTCTTTTATGAAACTGAACAGTGCTTAATAGTACATGGTCTTTCCATTTCAGTGTTTTCAGGTGCACACACTAGGACATTATAATGCATTTGATATCTCCATATTAGTTTGCATCTATTAGCTGAGACACTGGTGAACTGCTGAACTTTTTTTTGAGTAATGGTGTGAAAGTCTAATCAGCCACAGGCAGCCAGACACAAACCAGTAGGCCCACAAAGTTTGATTGATAGAACCCAAGTAGTGAGGGAGGTGTGAGCCCTTTCTGAGGCCTGGGCTAGTGCTGGCAGATTCTAAGGAGGGGCCAGGAAAGTGGAAATCAGTTCTTGATCATTGGCCTTTTCTGAGGCAGTGAGTTAGAAGAAGCCAGGGATTAATTTGGGATTGGGTGCTGTCAGGAGCCAAGGGCAGGTTAGCAAAAGTGTCCCCAGTAATCTTTATTTAGAGGATAAGACATAGCAAAGCAGGTCAGAGGGCAACACTGGCAGGAAAGCAGTAGTCCCTCAAAGAGGAGATCTGTTCTGACATTTTACAGCTGCTCTAAGACCTTGAGGGAAACATAGTTTCCTGCTAACTTTGCAGCAGGCCTCATCTGTCTCATCATCCCAGCCCTGTTCACAGCAGGGCTGTTTTTCCCTTCTCAGCCTGGTCTGCTGTTCATTCACTCTTTCATGCAGACCATGTTTCCTGGCTCCAGGTTTTCATCTTTGTGTGACCCTTCCTGGTTTCCCAGTACCTTCAGATCCATTTTTGGAATTTGATCATCCCAATGGGCCTCTTAGAAAGATTGGGAGAGATTACTATGTAATCTTTCATATTCTCCCTCTCCCTCCCCACCCCCTTTTGGTCTTTATGTATCTGTCACAGTATCTCTGATCCTGGCCTTTCTCTGCAGAAATTGGAATAAGTGTCTTTTCAAATGGCTCCTGGGCAGTTTCATGTGGGTGTTCCACACACACCTCATTTCAACATTTTTAGTATTTCAGCTCATCACCTTAACACCAAAACATATTTCATCTGTCTTACTTTTATCATCTAGACCTAACCCGGAGGATCTTCTTTTGTCCTGAAGCTTTTTTCTTCCCATCTCCATTCAGTTGCAAACTCCTATCAATTCTGTCCTTAGTATCTCTTGAATTGGTTCACTATTGGCCAGCCTGTTGCTTTAGTGTTTGCCTTCCTCATCTCTCACCTGAAATACTGAACTAGTTGTGATTCCCTGCAGTAAGAAGTCTCTCCTTCATTCTACTTTTAGTGTTGTCTTCTTTTTAATGCATGGATTTGATTATGGTCTTTGATTTCTTCACTTTCTGCCAAAGTCTGTATTATACAACAGAGCATTTAATAGTTTTCATAATCTGACTCCCATCTATTTTTTTTTGCACAAAAAAAAGTTCAGCAGTTCACCAGTGTCTCAGCTAATAGATGCAAACTAATATGGAGATATCAAATGCATTATAATGTCCTAGTGTGTGCACCTGAAAGACAGAATTTTTTTGCATTTTTTTTAAGGATTTTATTTATTTATTTGACAGAGTGAGACACAGCTAGAGAGGGAAGACAAGCAGAGGGACTGAGAGTGGGAGAAGCAGGCTTCCTGCTGAGCAGGGAGCCCGATGTGGGGCTCGATCCGGGGTCTCCAGGATCATGACCTGAGCTGAAAGCAGTCGCTTAACCAACTGAGCCACCCAGGCGCCCCTCCCATCTATTTTTTTGTCTACCATCTTCTAACTCCTACTTTGTGCCATTCTAGGAATTCTCTTTTTTAATTAATTTTTTTTAAAAATTTTATCTCTTTGTCAGAGAGAGAGAGAGCACAAGCAGGCAGAGTGGCAGGCAAAGGGAGAAGCGGGCTCCCTGCTGAGCAAGGAGACTGATGCTGGACTTAATCCCAGGACTCTGGGATCATGACCTGAGTGGAAGGCAGCCGCTTAACCAACTGAGCCACCCAGGTGTCCCTAATTAAACATTTTTTTAAGACTTTTTTTTTTTTTTTTTTTTTTAGAGCAGTTTCAGGTTAACAGCCAGATTCAGAGGCAAAATTTCTCATATATCCCCTGCCCCCACGCATTCACAGCCTCTCCCATTTTATCAACATCACCTATCATAGTGGTACATTCATTACATACAATTGATGAGCCTGTATCATCACTCAAAGTCTATAGTTTACCTTGTACATGCTGTGGATTTGGACAAATGTATGATGCCCTCTGTATCTGTTATAATAACACATGGAGTATTTTCACTGCCCTCAAATCCTGTGTGTTCTGCCTATTAGGAGTTAACTTTTTGTGCCCATCTTGGGACATACTATTTGTGCATTTATGATGCTCTGCTTTTGATTCCCTCCCCCTGCTGATTTGCCAGATTCCTCATGTTCTTCAGGGTACATCTGAAAAGTTACCTCTTCTTTGAAGCTTTATCTAACACCACGAAGCAGAATTTTCCTTGCATTTAGTATATATTGCTATTACATAACCTCTCTCAGTTCATTAAATTATACTTAGCCTTCATTTTTCCCCACTATGCTCTTTTGAGGACAGGGATGGTATCTCATTTGTTTTAGAAAGCTAATATATAATATGTATTCAACAAAAACATGTTGCTAAAATAGCAAGTGTTGACAAGGCCGAGGAGAAAAAAAGAATCCTCATGCACTATTGGTAGGATTGCAGACTGGCACAGATACTGTGAAGAAGTTAAAAGTAGATCCACCCTATGATCCAGTAATCACACTACTGGATATTTACCCCCAAAATACAAAAACACTAATTCTAAAGAGCACATGCGTCCCTATATTTATTGCAGCATTCTTTACAGTAGCCAAAACATGGAAGCAGCCCAGGTGTCCATCGACGAATGGATAAAGAATACACACACACACACATATAGACACACACAGGAATATTATTAAACCATTAAAAATAATGAAATCTTGCCGTTTACAACATAGATGGAACCAGAGAGATAAGGCTAAGCAAAATATGTCAGTCTGAGAAAAAGAAATACCATGTAATCTCTCACTCACACATGGGATTTAAGAAACAAAACAAATGAGCAAAGGAAAATAAAAAGACTAACCAAAAAACACACTCTTTAACTATGGAGAACAAACTGAGGATTACCAGAGGGAAGGTGGTGGGTGGAGGGATTGGTCAAATAGGTGATGGGGATTAAAGAAGACACTTATCATGATGAAAGAAATAAAATAAGGAAAAAAGAGTTATATTAAAAAATATCAGCAGTCAATGAACATTTTCCAGAACCCACTGAAGGTAGAGTTTTTGCCTTTATCTAATAAATGCTAGAGCTGGGATTCCAATCTGGATTTTTTTACAGGATATTTTTCTCTGGCACCAAGATGTGGCAGAACCTGGTTTCTGAGTAGGATAGATTAAAGGAAAAGGAGGCAATTGAAATCATCTAACTAGAGGGGTTAAGCAATTACATGTGTAAGACATCTAAGGACAAATCGGTGTCACTGAGTGAAAACATAGGAGAAGGGAGAAGGAGGAATCAAGTTGCTGAAAATTTTGAATTTTGGAAATTAGAGTTGGTTGGAAGCGATGGCTGTTTATTGTTAACTGTTGATATGGCTAACAGTAGTAGTAGCGACTTCTGTGTGCCAGCACTGGGCTCACTGCTTTGAGGAGGGAAAAAAAAAGCTTGAGAGAACATGAGAAAGTTGTAAGAAGGGAGTGACATTCAGCATAATTCATGCTACAGAGAATTCAAGGGAAAGGTTATTGAATTGGTTAAGAGAAGCTCTCTGAAGTACCTTAATAGAACAGTTTGATATTTAAGCTATTTTTAAATATCGGCCCAAAAAACAAAAACCCTCTAAGTGGGATACAAGTTGTCCAAAAATATTTATTTCATTTTGTCATCATGTGTGTCACAGTGATAATAAATATTCCTATAACTTCTTCCCCCCCAAATTTTTTAAAAATATTTTTCCCTCTTTTTAAAAATCTTCTGTTATTTGTTTGAATAACCTAACATCAAGGCCAGAAAGTAGATTCAGTCAGAGGCTCCCTAGAATCTAAAACTGAAGGAAAAACACTTTAATTCTGAGGAAGTTCTAATTATAACTGCCTCTAGATTTAGCTCAGTGGCTAAAATAAGGTACTGGACTTCTCCATAAAATTCACTCATTTCCATATTTCAAGGAAACATTTGTAGTGACCTGCAGTAAAAGTGTGGTCTTATAGATCTGAGAGTTTAGGAACTAGATTTGGATGTTTTCCACCCCATCTTAAAGCAGCTCAAATACTAATGAATGAGTGCTTAAAATAAAAGACATCTGAGATGAGTTTTAATTACAAAAGGCAGAGCTGATGCACATTTCTGGGGAATGGTAAACTAAAAACTATGATTAAAACAGCAGCTTAATCCCGTGTATTAGGTTAAGCAAATGTGTAACTGAGTTTTAAAAGGTATCTTTGACTTCTGGGGGTGGAGGTGGCTCTTTTTCTCCCTAGCTGAATAGGCTAATTAGAGTCACTACAGGCAGTTTGAGTGGTGAATACACTTAAAAAAAATTAGTTTGCTAGCACTATTGAATTTGCAATAAATGAGTCAGCATCTGAAATAGTTCACTATTTCAAATAATGGCATTTTATTTAGTACTCCAAAGTGTGTTAAATGGCTCCCTGGAGCATTAAAGGCATCACTCTATTTTCTAGGACCTGCGCGAAGTCTGGCTCAATTATCCTCTCCACCCACTCCAAGTAAGTTTGACCTTCCTGTCTACAGTGAGCTTTATAGCTCCAGGTAGTCATGTTACTTTAGTTTGCCTGCTTTTCCTTCTTTTATCAACCTTTGAGTAACATTATGACTTTAAGCTGGGGTGTCGGGCAGAACTGGAAAACTTTGGAACACATAGTAAAATGAACCCCATGTATCGCATTTGTTCTTTGGCGTTAGGTGGAGGAAGCACTGGGGGTCCTCTTCCCTCACAAGGCAGGAAGAACTAACCACTTGTGTGGTTGTGAGGTGGTGCCTTTTCTCCCCCCAAAAAGTGATATTCAAAGCTTAATAGATCAATTCTAGTGTAAATCCGTGGCTACTATTAAGAGAAAATAATGTGGAAGCAACTGTGCACTTAGTAAAAAGAACAAATACTAAATTAATACTGCTAAATTGTAACCTAATTTAGATCTTGGAAATTGAAGGCTTTGACTCAAATTGCTTAAAACACAATGTAAATGAAAACTTTTGACTAAAGATTTTCTTATTTGAAAGATCTGTATGTGGTGACACCCTTTTCCCCAGTTTAAAAATTCTTTGTATTCTTTTATTTCTATTTTACTTGGAGACATATATATGTATACATATATATGGAGACATGTATTCTCATATACATATTTTCATATGTGCATGCATGTGTATATGTACATTATACATATGATAATCACTAGTGACTAAACTGTAATGAGAGGCTTTACAGTAATAAGAGGCATTAGTTCAAAGAGCTTTAGAAACATTAGTATGAAAATGTCCAAAGTTGTTGAAAATGTTCACTTTAATTACTATTTTTGTATTTGCTGTATGTTCTCACTTTTGCATTGAGTTGTTCAAGGCTTTGTTATGTGGAGCACCTGCCTTGTGGTACAGTAATCTCCATTGTAAGCAAAATGTGGCTTTAATCATGTTCATTTGCCAAAATATTAGAAGACACACAGAGGTCATATTCCTCTAAAGCAGTGGTTCTCAAAGGGCAGTCTCCGTACCAGCAGCATCTGCCTCTCCTGGGAACTTGCCTGACAGGCAGATTTTCAGTCCTTACTCCAGACATACTGAATCAGAAACGTGGGGGGGGGGGGGGGGCTGGCCATTTGGATGAATAGGCCCTACAAAGGTTCTGATGAATGGGGAAGTTTGAGAACCACTGCATTACAGATATACATATTCTCCACCTGTTCTTCACTTTACCTCTTCCTTGGAGAGTTAGTATAATACTTGGGATTTTAAACTATCTGTGTACAGTACTTGGCCTTGAAATTTGATAGAAGATTGGAAAATATTATTTGAGCCTTCTTTAAATATTAGGTTTGTTTGTCATTCTAAGGGATGAGAAAGAAGCTTCCATGTTTTATTGGCATTTCAGAAATTTCTGCCATGGGAGAAGGAATTTTACAAAACACTATCCTAGAATTCATAATTACTTTTGTAACCAAAAACTGCACATGATTTTTATTTTTCTTTTCCTGCAGCTACAAGAGCCGAATACCGATCGACAGCTTATTGAGACTTCTCCAGTTCTGCAGAAACTTACTGAGTTTGAAGAAGCAATTGGAGTAATTTTTACTCATGTTCGACTTCTGGCAAGAGCGTTCACATTGAGAACTGTGGGATTTAACCATCTGACTCTGTAAGTTAGATTTAACCGTGTAATCCCAGTGTGACCATTTAGACAGGCAGTCCCAAACCTTTACTGTGTGCCTTTCAGGGGAATTGGGATTTCAAACATATTTCCAGGAAAGTCACGTCATGAGATGGGTGAGGAGCCAGGTGCTGGTGTGGATCAGGGGATAGGTTCTAATCCAGTATTTCTGGTTTCATTGTCATGCATCTTATTTCTTCATAAAGTGTAAGAGAAGCGTGAAGGAAGTAAAAATTTATCTGCAAAGGGACAGATATTAAGTGTCTTAGGTTTTACAGGTTGTATGGTCTCTGTTGCAGTGATTCGACTCTGCTCAAGTAGCATGAAAGCAGCCACAGAGAAAATGTAAATGAATGGGCATGGCTCTGTCCCAGATAAACTTGCAGAAACAGACCATGGGCTGAATTTGGCCCTGTGTCCTTGCTCTAGATAAATCATTTGGAGATGAGCTAATATAATAATTAAGAAAATAATCAAAATGTTATTTCTTTGCCTGTTCTTGGCTTCTTTCCCCCAAATCAAATATTCATAGCCCTTGTTAAAGTGTAAAGATTTAAGATTCATAGATTTTTATTTTTAGAGTCCTTAAGCTGGATTCCAGATTTGAATGATAGAGTGTATATTTCAATAAAGAAGTAAAAATTTAACAAAGAAAATTCTTGGACCATTTTGCTTTGTTTTGTCTGAGTGAAGGTTATCTGTACAAGATCATTATCTGTACTTTATTTTTCAACTGATACTTCTTAACTTCTGATCAGGCACTATTTACCAGTTATTTAATCCTTAAATAGTGGTCCCTGTACTCTTCTTTGAAACTCAATCTATATTGACTGAGGTCTCTTCTCAATTGAGGGGCCTTAGGGACTTGTATTTAGTTTTGTGCTTTAAGGCAAGGTGAGCACATTGACTTTGAAAACTGTGCCTTTTTAAAAATTCTGTTTCTTTTTTTTTAAATATACAAATGCTTATTGATCTCTTTGCATTGATGTTGTTTTTTCCAGAGGCCACAATCAGAGGATGGAATTCCTAGGTGACTCCATAATGCAACTGGTAGCCACCGAATACTTATTTATTCATTTCCCAGATCATCATGAAGGACACTTAACAGTGAGTTTGTGTTAAATCATTCCCACCAGTAAGATTACTGGTAGAGTGAATATTAGAGGAACCAAATATATATTTATGTAATTATCTAGTTCTTGACTTTAGTATATCATATGGTTTTGTTCATTTCATTACTCAAATTGTATACAAAGCAGCATATAAGAAGAACTTGTTTTATACTCCTTCATTTAATGATTACCTACTCTGTGCAAGACATTGAATTGAGCTAGGCTTCATGGGAAGAGCAAATATTAGTTGACACCTATCCGTAAGGAGTTTAAAAACTATTAGCAGAAATGAAATATGTAAGTACATAGCTACAAATGCTCTTTCTCTCTGTGTGTGTGTATGCATGCATACACACACACACACACACACACACACTGTGTTGTGTTATGTGTCCATGAAAAGTATAAGTATGTAATTATAACTAAATATATGAGAGAACCATGTGCAGTATTATAAAGAGGCACTGGTAAACTGATGCACTTGTGCTGTCTAAGAAAAGATAAGATTTCTTTTAGCTATGGATTTCTAGGGAGGCTTTATGGATCTGATGATGGTTGAGCCTTTAAAGATGAGTAGGATTTGGCCACTAGGAATTAATGGGAAGAAATTTCTATGCAAAGACATGCCACATATTGGGCCTGCTGAAACAAAGGCACAACATGAAAAACCAGAAGATAGAGACAATAGGGAGTCAGTTTGGCTGGATCCAGGGCAGAGTTGAAAGGAACTTAGAAAGACAAGGTTTGATTTATGAACAAAGTGAAACAGTCCCCATTTCTCTCACTTTTGTTTCATTTTATAAAATTGTATTGAGCTTTTCTATTTATTGCATACTGTTTGTACTCTGAAACTGATCAATAATACAGCCAGAATGGTGAACAAAGCATATCTGGAAGCCAGTTGTGATGATCTCTCAAGGCACAAGAGTAACCTTTGAGAAGACCCTCTAGAGTTGGGCATTGAGAAAGGAAATACTTTCCTGGGCCAAGAAAAATAGTAGTGTGCTCTAAGATATTTTGTTAGTGTAGCCTTCCTTTTTTATTATACTTGAAGCAAATAATAAGTCTTTCATACTTTACATCTCTACAATTTTTATGTGTGTTTCGCTTTGAATAGAATTGGATCTTAACTCTGCAACCGTGAACCCGGGAAATAGTTTGTGTGAGAAACAAATATTGGAATTAAGGAGAATATGGTCATTTGACTATGTTGAGATGTAATTTTTCAGTGACATTTTTAAGGCTAACAAACTGTGATTCTTTTATTCACTCACTCAGTGAGTATTATGTTCCTACCATGCCCCATACTATTATGTGGGAAATCAGTAATACCATTCTTTTAAATCTAATTTAAAATTAACAGTTTGATTACCATTTAAAGTTAACTTCTTTTGGATGGACAGGGAACTATTTCCTCTTCAATTAATGCTAAATTCTTAAGAACATAGGAGTATTCACCAAAAATAAACTAGTGTCTAGTATCTTGCTGTGCATTAGGGAATCAGTAAATGCTTGTTCAGTATCTTCCATTAGGAAATAAGACTTCACTGCTGTCAGAGTATCTGGTTGGTCTGAGAAATGGCCACACCAAGCCAAGGGGCTTGAAATAGTGATTCATCTTTTTGACTGTATAGAGGCCGTTGTTGAAAACATGTGAAGAAATATACACATTTACCCCTATATTCCTGCAAAACTAATTGTGAACTCTAGGATTTTGTGGAAGTGGGATGTTATAGATCAGCAAGTTTACTGCTTCCCATCTTGGTCTAGATAAAGGCAAAACCAGGACTATGTTAAAGACTGTAGTTTTGTGTTCTTTCCAAAACTGCTTCAGTGCCATAGCTATAGTTTTATCCAAAATGTGTTTATCAGCCTTGATGTCCTAAAATTAGAGAATTTTTGAATAGCTTATTAGAAAGATGGTAAATGACAAAATTATGATATGATGGTTTTATTACCTGTATTCTTAGAAAGCTTTGGTAGAAATCAATAGGACTGACAGATCTGCTGGTAAAACAAAGATGATCTGTCATCTGTTAAGTACATATTTTAAAAGATAATAACTCTCGTCAGTGCTGGCATGGTTGCTCCCTTCCTCCTTTTGAAATACTGTCCTTCATTGGATCCTTTCAGCTTTTGTCACGGTCTGTCATGCTGCACTCCAGTTTTCCTCTCACCTTTTTGGTCACTCTTTCTCAGCTTCCTTTGCAGGCTCGTCATATTCTGTACAGCTGATGGATGTTCCAGCATCTGAAAGGCTGCTTCCTAGGCCCTTGTCTCTTGTCAGGAGAGTGCCTTCTAGGCAGTCTTTGCCATGTACACACTGTCAGTTTCACTCTAGAGACAATGACATCCAAATGGATCTCTTCAGTCCCATTTCTTCCTGAGCTCCAGTAGGTAGCCACCCCTTCGGCATCTCCATATGTCCAAGACGGAACCTAGAGTCTTCTGGCACTAGATTCTCTTCCGGTGTTCCCTGAGTAATTGAGTGGCAGCAGCAGCCATCCTGTGTTGCAAGTCAGAAACCTAGCAGTCCTCTTTGATTCCTCCCTCTACCCACGGCTCTATGTTCTATACCATTCACAAGTTCTGACATTGTTACTTCTTGAGTAAACAGCTCATCTTCATCACCTAAATCCTCTCAACCAGCCTGGGTCACCTGGACTGCTGTAGTGGCTCTGTCACTAGCAAAATGTTACAGGAATATGCTTGACAAAGAAATCCCATTAGAAGGGGTGACGTTTATTAAATTACACAGGATCTGATCTTAAGGTTATGTTTGTACCAAGCACTAGGCAATGCAGTGTGTTCACATTTCCCCGAGAAGTATGCTACTGTTTGCAAAGCTGGCCTTTGCAGTTCTTTACTCTTTCACAGTGGACATTGTATTGTCTCAGGCAGAGAGCCTCCTGTCGGCCCAGGTTTCAGGCCTGTTGGCCGTGTCATAGCTTCCTAACTGGTCTTCCTCTCTTTGCTCCTCCCTAATCTGACAATGCATTTTCACGTGGCAGCCGGTGGTGTCTTTTCACAGCAGAGCTCCTGTGACCATACTCGCTGTTCATCTTCAGTCCACTCTTTTTAGAGTGTTAGAGCACCCCCATTCTCAGACATTTTCTCTTCCAGAAAGGAGGTCAAGAGAAGAGTGATCTCATGGCTTTGAGTACTTCTATACATCACTTCCTCATGTATTCTTCCACCTGTACTTCTTGCCCTGACTCTAGACTCATGTCTGTATATCTACAGATATAGTTGAATACCCTGGTATAAGATGTACTGGAATCCCTAGGTGGATTTCTTTTAGGCATCTCCAACCTAAGATGGCCAAAGCAAAATTGATATCCACCCCAAAACCTGCTTTTCTCAGCAGGGATCATTTTATCTATTTTATCCTTTTATTAGCAGGAATCATTTCATTCTCATGGTTGCTCAGGCTGAGAACCTAAAAGTCATCCTTAACTGTCCTCTTTTCTTCATGTTATACCATTAGCTGCTAGCATATCCTATTGATTTTGCCTTAAAAATTTGTCCGGAACGTGACTACTTTTCACCAGCTCCTCTGTTATTACCCTGACCCAGGCTACTATTATCTTTTCCTTAAATTATAGCCATAGCCTCCCAACTGGCCCATACCATCCCCCAGCCCTCAGTTTGTGTTTAGCACATCATCTAGGACTTTTGTGAAAAAACTTCTAAAGATTTCCTGTCTTAAGGGTAACAGTGTTGTTGCCTGTAAGACTCTGTGACCTGTCTCCCTGACATTGTCTGTTTTTATATCCTAGACTCTTCACATTGGATCCTGCACCATTCCCATAGGACACTAAGCAAGCCCCTGCCTCTGTGCCTTTGTATATGCTGTGGCCAAATTCTTCATCTCCCTCAGGTCTTGGTTATCAGTGAGGCATTTAACGTAGTCTGCGTAAATTGTGACCTCTTCCCCTTGTCCCTAGTTCCCCTCTCCCAGCTGGGAACCTTGCTTCCATTTTTTCCTTAGCACAGACTATGTATTTTACTTGTTTACAGTCAGTCTTCTCTCATAGGAGTGTAAATTTCTTGGGGGCAAGAGTTTTTGTCTGTTTTCTTCATTCTTGATTCCCTTGGTCCTTGACATTCCTAGCATATCAGTGCTCAGCAGATATGCTGAGTAAATGATTATCCTATTCCAGTCCAGTCCTCTTTGTTTATTCTTTGGATAGCAACTGAAGAACAAGGACGTTCTGGGTTGATCTGGCCTGCCCACCTGCTAGCCTTGTGCTGTGTGGTCTTCTTTTCATTGTGCATGTCTGTACTGCCCTGTTTCATGTTCCTCTAAGTTACCTCTGGCCACCAGGCTTTGCATGTGCTGTTCTTGTTCCTGGAGAACATCCTGCTTCCAGCCCTTACTCTCACTGCCTGGTCTCGCCTACTCTTCCATTCGTTGTCAGTTTTGGCTTGACATCTGGATGCAAGGAGAGTCTTTCCAGATGACCCGCTCTCCCATGCTCTCACCCAGTCAGAATTCCACGTTCTTTTCTTTTCTGGCTCTCATTTATTTCAGTTTACCTGACCTACTAACCTAGAAGCTCTGTGAGAGAATGTTTTTATTTACCACTCTGTGCCCTGCCATACGGTAGGCTTTCAATACATATTTGATAAATAAAAGAAGGAGTTTCGCAGGCAGCTAAGTTGTATAGAAAGGAAAGTTATAAGCGGCATTGAAGGGAAATGCCATGTTGTTTTACATATAAAGAAAGTGGTTACAAACTTATTTATGAATGTCTAAAGATCAATTGAAAATTTGTGGAACATTACTTAGTATAGTTGCATTTGTATGAGGGGGTGGCAAATTATTCATTATTGTGATTAAAGAACACACAACTACATTAATTCACACTGGGAGGCATTAGTTAGCTTTGAGCCCTTCCTTTTTGTGCTTGTCTTATAGAGAGGACAGTTGAACAAAAGAAATCATGGATTTGAAGTTTTGAATGCTGATGGGGAAAAACACAGTATTGTATGAGTTGGATATTCAGAAAGGCCTGCTTAAGAAGGAATATCAGATATAGATAATTGTTTTAGGATGACTGAGGTTGATTTCATAGACTGAAATATTTGATGTTTAGGGTAGAACCAAGAATCTACCCAATAAGGATTAGTAAGTAGTAAGAGGGTCCCAAAGAGCACTAGTTTAGACCAGGATGCCTGTTTTAACACCTGCATATCATTTTCCCCTCTGTATCATTCTTCCTTCTTAGCCTTTGCTGTTGTGCTGTGGAGCTAAAAGTAGTTGCTAATCCCATGCCCCTACTATGCGTAATGTGCCGTGCCTACCTGTGTGTGCATCGGTGAGATGAACTTGCAAACGTTTTTGTTTGTTTATAGAGGAATGATTTGGAATAATGAGAAAGCAGGGATTACAAATAAAGTTCGAGAACCAGTGATCTAATCCCTCCATGCTGCCTTCAGACAGCACTAAACATAAATCATTTAGGCAAACGCAGATCTCATCTACAAGGTCTGTTTGAGAGGTCGCATTCCACAGTCTCCTGTTTCAGAATTTCTCTGCCACTGACACAATTTGGCTTTTTGTATCTGACCTGCATCCCACCTGCCAGCATTTGTGCACCTTTTCTTTAGTTATCATAGGAGATGGAGACCATCTGGCTAACACTCTTGGTATAACAGACCTGTGTGGCACATCACTGTCACTTTTAATATGATATTCTGCTTTAACCCCATGCTTTTACATTAAAGCCCGTAAAATAATAAATCACAGTCTACTTACTTTACACTAGGTGGCCCTCTTTGGTTGCTCATGTCCTGTAGCTGTGGCTTCCTCTTTAGAATCAAGAGTGTAATGGAGAAGTTAAAGAAAGAATTCCAATACGTTTTTGTTTTAAACCAATAAACCTTTTCCTATTAAAATTTAAGTTTAGTCATGAGAATCTGCTGTGCCGAGATAGTTGAAAACACCCTGGATTCCCAAGGCAGAATTGGAGATGTATGACACTTATGTTGGTCCTGTCATTGCATTAGGACCTTGGCCATCTTTTTCTCAGCTTCACAGCGAGCCCTGACTATAACTTTCTGTATTTTTTTTTCTGGTGATTTCAAGTATAATTTTGTCTTTGAGAGGTAGGGAGGGTTAAAGAAAAAGCTGTGAAGGGCAGCCTAGCACATGGTAAAATGGAAGGGTTTTAAGACAGTACGTAGACCGGTATCTAGAACATCTGTGTTGACGAAAAATCCAGAGCAAGTCCTAGAACTTTCTCTTATAACCAGAGAGTGAGCTCATCTTGCATAATGATGATGATGGCACTGTGGGTAAGAGCAGCAGCTGACAGTTCTTGTGTGTTGATAATGGCCAGGCATTGCAGTGTAGCGTGTTACAACTCCGTGAAGTAGGATCCCCTTGCTCCATGTTATAGATGAGGAAACTGAACCTGAGAGAGATTTAATAACTTACCCAGAAAGTGGTAGGGCCACAGGTTGGGCCCAGGAAGCTTGGTGCCGAATCTCTTGCCTTTCAGTACCACATCTAACACAAGGCATTGTTTGCAAAGTGGTCTAATAACTGTCTCGAGCTCAATTTGGTACTTAATATTCACTTTTTAAGAATTCTACTTGAAAATAAAAAGCAGGTATTTCCTGTTCGTAAAATAATAATCGATAGCATTAACGTCTGCAGGCTTTCCAACCGCACAGGTCTTACCCCATTCAAATCTATTCACCAAAATGATCTTTCTAAAATCAAAAAAGTGCCTTGCCACTGCTCCCAGTTGACACTTTTTAGGATTCCTTCTCCCCTGTAGGAAAGCACAGACCTCTTTACATAAGTGCAAGACTCTGCCCAGAGGCCAGCCAGCCTCGCTTGCATCAATGCCCCCATCCCACGCCCGACTCTGCTCTGACCAGTCCTCCAGTGATCCCCCAACCCCCAGTGATCACCTTGCTGTGTCAGGACCCCTTGTTTTGCCAAAGCTGTTCCCTCTAACTGGAAAACCCTTTCCTGCCATCTTAGTCTGTTTAGGCTGCTAGAACAAAATACCACAGACTAGGTGGCTTAGGAGCAATAGAAATATACTGCTTATAGTTCTGGAGGCTGGAAGTCGCCGGATCAGAGTGCCAGTCTGGTTAGGTTCTGGTGAGAGTCCTCTTCCAAGTCACAGACTTCTCATTGTACCCTCACACAGTGGAGAGGGCTAGAGTTCTCTCTGAGGCCTCTTATAAGGGCATTGGTCCCAGTCCTTGAGGGCTCTACCCACGCGACCTAATGCCCAAAGGCTCCACATTTAGAGATTAAGATTTCAACATAGGAATTTGGCCCCTGGAGTGGGGGGTGGGAGCAGGGAAATGACACAGACATTCAGACTAGCACCCACCCTTCTGGAAGACTCTTTTTTTTCCCCCCCTTTCTGACTGTGTTCCTCAGAAGCCACCTACATGAATTTTTTTTAAATAGATATGTCCATGTTGTTTCCCTGGAAATACTGATGCCTCAGTTCTTGGAAGAGGCTTGAGCTCCAGTATCTCAGAAGCACTTATGATTTTGATGGACCAACCAGGTCAGTGAGCCTCGGAACTATTTTTCCTCAGGGGGCAGGCTGTCCAGGAGGCCTCTGAGAAAGGCTGGGGTACAAAGGGGTGCCTGCATGCTCTGTGTCCTCCAAGCTGCCATGGCAGCTACCACCGGGCGTCACAGTAGCCACTTTGTGTGTCTTCTTTTGGAGATTAGCAGCCATGGGGTGTCGATCATCTTGGGGTTTATCTGCTGTCAGCACAGCACCTGGCACAGAATTGGGCTCCACAGCTGCTAACTGAACTGCTATAACTCCAGGGGGGGTTTCTGCTTTGTGACCCCCTCTTGCTCTCACTTGTTGTCAGACAGTGTGAGGCCTTCTGAACTAGAATTCAGCAAGGCCAAGGGTGGAAGCTGTCATTTAAAGGACTGCCATTCAGACTCTCTTGTTTAGGTAAAGAGTGGGATCTTCCTTCTTTTCAATTCATCTTCTCAATTTAAATGGACTCCACAAATATGGATGATTTCTAGCCTCCTTTTTTCCCACTGAGTTTTGGTTTAGGCTGTGAGCTTTGGCAAGAACTTCAAGATCGCTTTCTGCTGACCAACCTATGGGTTCAAGAACTATCAGGTGTATGTTAAATTAAACCGGAAGCATTTGTTTCCATCCTTATTGCTTTCCTCTTCCTCCGTGCATCATCATTACTGTGTAATACCAACAAAGGAGCCCTGATGTTGAAAGGCAGCTGCAAGGGGCTGGTAACCTGTGATGTATGGTGTATTGTGTAGGCTCATGTGGTGTACTTCAAGCTTGTTGATTTTGAGGCATGAAATCCCCAAATAGGCAGCCTGAATTAGAGTTTTGTCTTCTCACCAAAGCAAATATTGAGAGGGAACCCAACTTACTCAGCATAACCATATTCTCAAAATAGCCCTCCTATTCCCACCCCCTACCCCGCTGGCCTCTACTTTGAGAACCACCTCCGCCACCTCCCCATTGGGAGTCCACATGAAAAAAGATCTCTCCCTTCCAACTCAGTTATTCTGTAATTACAAGATACTAGGCTGATGGGCTCCTATTGGTTGGGCCTTCTATTAACATTATATGGTAGGCCTTTTTAATTTTGAGCTTCTCTGTGGATATTAATTTCAATGAAGCATTCACTATATTGAGAAAAAAGATAGAGTTGGGGGAAATAGGAGGAGGACGGGAACAGAGACAAGCAAAGAATAATAGTCTTAACGGCAAGCATGGCTTATGAAGATCAAGTTGTATTTCTGCTTCATGCATCAATGTCACACAAATTAAGAACATATTGTTTCTTATTTATCTATTGTCAAGGATGCAATCTCGGGCATTGAGAATAAATCTTGATTTTCATAAGCTCGGTTGACACTGGAGCCACAGAGCATAAAACTTGCATCTAATAAACAAAGTGCAGTGTGGAACAGCAGGGTGTCTAACACCAGCACAGCCCACAGCGGCTTCCTGTTCCTGGGCCTTGGTGTCAGGGCTGGTCCTTAGCAAGAAGGGATTGTTGTAGGAGACGAAGAATTTGTTGTAGCTATTGTAAGAAAAGTTCTAGTTTTAGGATTTAGTCCCCAAAATCTTAGGTTTGGTCCATTATCTGTCTGCTTCCCCTAGCCTTCCTCCTCACTTCCTCTAGTGAGGGATTCCTGAGTGCTAAATTCCTAAACCATGCTTGGATAGGCACCTCTGTGATAGGTTTGTTGTGTTATTTTCATGTCCTTTTAATGTTACTACGTAGGGTGGTGCTTGGAGGACTCTTTGCTGACCGAAACTTTTACTAGAAATATTTGTTTTGAATTCTTGAAATTGATATATGAAAATTACATTTCATTTTGATTAGAGAAGAGTCCCAATTTGATAAACTATAACTCACAATATATAGTATACATATTTAAAATAATAAAAGTAAAAATATAAATGAATAATTCAAATATTTTAAATAATACTTACTAAAACATTACTTCCCCAAATCCTGGAATATCCAAATTAGCATCAGTGTTGTGAAACTTGAAATTTATTTTAGACTTGTTAAAACTACTCCTTTAAAGCTAATGTACAGTGACAGAAAACAGGTCAAGTTTGTCTGGTGGATGATACATCGGATTGATTGATTACCAAGGGGCACATGGAACTTATTTGGGGGTGACAGAAATGTAGAAAGTTGTCAAAACTCATCTAACTATACTTGAAATGGATGCTATTTATTGTCTGTAAATTATACTGCAGTACAGTTGATTTTTAAAAATGTTAATGCTCCTTGCACTTGGTAGCATTACATTTAGTTGAATCTGTGATCTTTAATCATGGTATAGTGCCCTCTCCCCAACATGGTTCATTGCTACTAAACAATTAAATAAACTGTTTAAAGATAGGTAAAATCCAGGAGCAGAGTAAGTTATTAAGGAGAAGGTAGAAGCATGTGGAGTTTGTCACAGTAGCCTGGGTGTAGTGGTTGAGGACTTCAGCCATTGCTTACCTTGGTGTCCCACTTGGTAATGCAGTCTCTATCTGGTTGGGCCCAACACTGGAGTGGGAGAGAGATTTCAGTGAAATGGTTTCTTTATATATATGTACATATATATACATACATATATATATGTTTTTAAGATTTATTTGAGAGAGAAGCAGAGAGACAGAGATAGTGACAGAGAGCACAGGAGGGTAGGAGAGGGAGAAGCAGGCTCCCTGCTGAGCAGGGAGCCCGATGTGGGGCTCAATCCCAGGACCCTGGGATCATGACCTGAGCCAAAGGCAGATGCTTAACCTACTGAGCCACCCAGGTGTCCATGAAATGGTTTCTAAACATGCCTCAATTCCTTTTGGCCAGTTGTTGCGAAGCTCTTTGGTGAATAACAGAACTCAAGCCAAGGTGGCGGAGGAGCTGGGCATGCAGGAATATGCCATCACCAATGACAAGACCAAGAGACCTGTGGCCCTTAGGACCAAGACCTTGGCAGACCTTTTGGAATGTGAGTCTTAGGAGTACAGCTTTTCTCTTAACCTGCAGATTAGAGTGTAAATCAAATGCACCCACATTTATCTTACTTCTCATTATTATTATAAGTAAAGAAACCTTTTTTTTTTTTTTTTTTTAGATATTATTTATTTAGGGGCGCCTGGGTGGGTCAGTTGGTTGAGCGACTACCTTCAGCTCAGGTCATGATCCCGGAGACCTGGAATTGAGCTCCGCATTGGGCTCCCTGCTTGGCAGGAGGCCTGCTTCTCCCTCTCTCACTCCCCCTGCTTGTGTTCCCTCTCTGGCTGTGTTTTTCTCTGTCAAAAAAATAAAATCTTTTTTAAAAAATTATTTATTTATTTGACAGAGAGAGAAATCACAAGTAGGCAGAGAGGCGGTCAGAGAGGAGGAAGCAGGCTCCCTGCTGAGCAGAGAGCCCGATGCGGGCCTCAATCTGAGGACCCTGAGATCATGACCTGAGCCGAAGGCAGGGGCTTTAACCAACAGAGCCACCCAGGCACCCAAGATAATTTTTCTACTTTAATTTTTATCAATGCTTTTCTCCAAAGTTTGTTAGAAGAAGAAAATTTTGGAATTAGGGACATATGAATAATGAATTTTATGTTCAATCTGTTGTGTTCATTGGCCCATCCCCTATCCCTGCTTCTACACCCCTCCATTCTAATGCTCAACCATCATATCTTTTGTGGGAAACAGCAGAATGTGAAGATTGGTAAGAGTGACTCAGCTTTTCTTGACACCCAGCAGCCTTTGTACAGAGGCATAGGAGAAAGAAGGCTAATTTATTCACTAATACTAAAACTGTTATCTGTTGTTTTGAATGAACTCAAAGCTCTACAGGCAAATGTTATCTTTGGCAATTTCTGATACGGTCTGGAAGCATTATAAATAATCCTATTATGGCTAACTAAAGGATTATATGGATAATTTTATTGTTTCTGACAGTACTTTAAAATAAGTGGGCCATCATGGGGCTTTAGAACTTTTAAAAAAAATATATAGTATTTTTGACAGTTGGAATTATATACAAATATTAAAGTCTACCATGCAAGACCAGTCTGACTAAGGAACTTAAAAGAACCTCTTTTTCAATTAAAGAAAAGCAACTTAAAGATTCAAATTACAAAAAAAAGTTGAGTATTCAGTTTCATTGGCAGGTTTGTTTGGGTTTTTGTTTTGTTTTTTAAGCTCAGTGAAAGCTGTTTTTATTACCTTCTTTAAAAACTTACCATTTGTTTCCTTGGTTAAAGTGCCTTTTAATGAAGTCATCTTTGGGGTCACCATTTCTTAATGCAAAGTTTGGTACAGTGTTATGTTGTCATTAAGCCCAGTATTAATTTTTTCTCTGGGCATATTGACTCTACAGATTGTCCCATTTCTGTACGTGAAATGTAACGTAGACCCATGTAAATGGCTAGTCTTCTCAAGATTGATGTAGAGAATGGCAGGCCACAAGAATGTGCTTGTTCATTGTCGTATCTGATCTTCAGGTTTTCTTTTGATTTGTTGTTAACATGGTTATATTCCCAGATGTCATTCACTCCCAGCTGTGTAATAGCATTTTGGTACCATTTAGCTATTTATTTAGCTTTTAGCCAAACATTGTTTGGTCTTTATACTGTTTGATTTTTGCATTTTAATCACACATCTATATTGTTGCTTCTAATATTAATGATGAGGGGAAATTCTTGTTTGAAGAAAGAGCATAGGATAATTCTAAAAAATAAAGAAGGTCTGGGAGTTGAAAACCTCATTACAATGTTTCTTAAAAGTTTAGAAAAAAAAAAGTTTGGTATCTTACTCTTTCTGGGAAATGGCAATGCATTGTGGTTTTATTTTTTAAGTGTTCTCTTTTTCAGCATTTATTGCCGCGCTGTACATTGATAAGGATTTGGAATATGTTCATACATTCATGAATGTTTGCTTCTTCCCACGATTAAAAGTAAGCTCATATAAAATTTAAATTGGTTATATACTTTATGCTTGGTGATTCCAGAACCCATTACTAAATACTTCTTGGGGACTTGCATAGGAGTTCATTTTGAATCAGGATTGGAATGACCCCAAGTCCCAGCTGCAGCAGTGTTGCTTGACTCTCAGGACCGAAGGAAAGGAGCCAGACATTCCTCTGTACAAGTAAGTACTTGCTCCTGCAGGCCTCGGGCTGGTGAGTTTAGAGTTGATGCTCTCGGGTCTGGAGGAAGAATGAATCTGGCGGGAATCATGATGAGGAGCCTGGATAGGGCCTCCTTGACACCGACTCTGGGCCCAGCATGGAATCTCTTTGGCGTCTCTATGTTTGCTTCTGAGTGAGTGGGTCACCTTTGATTATCTGTGCTTTTTATGTTTGTCTTATTTCTCGTAATCTCTGCTGGGTTGTCCATCTAGATTAGAAAATTGTGCCTGTTTGTAACAGTATTTGGGTGTTCCTCTCCACTGCGCCCTGAAGCCTGCTGGTCTCTGTCCCTGCTGCCTAACAGCTCCGTGGCCTCTCGGGCAGCCGTTGCGGGAACAGGCAGTTCTCCGCTGCCCCTGTGTTAGTCACAGATTTGGAGTGTTTCTTCTCAGAATGTGTTTTAGAAACTGGTGTACTCTTGAGTATCTTTAGTGACAAATCATTATCCTTTGAGTGGTAGCCAACAGTCATGGAAAAAGAATGCAGGTCACTACACACATAATATCAGTTTTGATGAAAACAGGAGATTTGACTCTGAGGTAGAGTAATTATCTTGAGACTCTCCTTTGTTGCTTCAGAAGGTGTTTTCAAAGAGGAATTACAAAAGGAATGGATTATCAAAATAGGTGGATTGCCTCCCAAGGTATTATATGGGTATGTGTTTTTAAGGATGTTTAAAAATCTAGTTTGAATGCTGGTTTACCCCTGTCTCTGCACACACATGGTGGCAAGCACACACATTTGTGTGAGTGTTCCATATGGAATAAAAGCCACTCTCTGTGGATTTTCTCAAACTTCAAAAGGAAAAACACCAGAGTGGCAGCTGGGAATTTTAAATCCCCTTTTATGTGTTTATTTAATAGTCACAACACGTTATAGGCTTTTTCGCTACAAGAACTGAGGCCAAGAGAAGTTTGAGTCACCCCACAGCAACCTACCATAAATTGTCCCAAGAACTGTCACTGCAAAACAATGTTTCCTTTACTTATTGGGAGAATTCCCCAAATGTCTGGAAATAGGATTTTAATATGTACCGAATAAGCATAATGACTATCTGAACTGTATTACATGAAAGGCTGAAAGTATTACCTAATCAAAATGATAATTAAGGTCCAATAAATAAAATGAGGATGATAAACTTCTCATAGCACAGGCATGATTACTGTCATAAGTGCTACTTTAAAGAAGCCATTGTGTGCTTTAATCCCACGAAGTGTATAAAGCACAAAGGAATTGACTCTGCTCCCTTCTCATAAATCCCCCAAATGCAAGTACACGATGAGCTTCTTTTTTATCAAGATGATAGGGTTGTTTTGCATAGTTTTTTTCAAGATTACTGTGTGTGTTCCATTATCTTTGTTGGCTACTTTTAATTTCCCTTTTCCATAAAGTTATCAGTTTTACTGCATTAGAAATCTGCACCATGTCATTAAAATCCAGAGTACCTGGAGTTTTGTTTTTTTGGTAATTGTGTTGTGTACTCAGAATTATAGTGTACCTTTGAAATGATCTCAGATGTTTCAGAAATTAAATACATTTTCTAATATTTTAGATAAGATGCCAGGCATTGGAAAGAATTCATGAAGGATGAAACCATTCATATGTGGCTTGAGATGTATTACCCAAATAGTTATGATTTTTGGTTGTGATTAGCATTGAAGAACAATGAACAGACTGAAATGGTTAACTTTTCACTGCTGGAAGTTTGTTCGTCTTAGGGTACTTGGAATATATACACTTTGAAATTGTTTAAAACATTTTACACTTCACTGCTAGCCTTCAGATACTATTTATAATGCTTTGGGAATGGGAAAAGATATATAAAAATCCAGTGTAGAATTTTTTAAATTTCTGGCTTTAAAAGTTCTCTAGAGATTTGTCAGCATAGCAAATAAATTTACTCCTTTAATTTCCTTATTATTTTTACCTTTTTATGTCTAAGTGATAAGTACATGATTTTCCTTAGAGTTAAATGTTAGCAATGAGACTAAAATAACACCTTACCATAATTAATGTTTCTTTTTTCCTTTCAGGACTCTGCAAACGGTAGGACCCTCCCATGCTAGAACCTACACTGTGGCAGTGTACTTCAAAGGAGAAAGAATAGGCTGTGGGAAAGGACCAAGGTATGAGAAGAGAGCCTTTTAATTTCTTTGAGTGAACATCCTATGTGTCTGAAAGTCCTCGTTTGGTATTTCCAAACTGTGTCTTTTTAAACTCAGTACAAAATGTTCAAAGGTAATAGCAAAGGAAGTCCCAAGGATTAATGTCCCCACCTTGCCTTGGATAGTGGGGATTCCTTTGTGTAAGGGGCTTTGGCTACCTTGAGAAAACCACATTACTGGATGCACAGGTAAGGGCCGTCCAGTGTCCCTTACCCAACAGGGAACCGAATGTTGCTACAAGCATTTTATAGGACACGTCATGCGTGACACAGCCATTAGACGTTTGATTTCTTACTGCTACTCACTTGAGCTTTGTTGGAAATGCTAACATCTTCTCTCAGGTAAAAAGAATTATGCATATTAACCTGTTTCTTTGAATCCTCAAATTTATATCTTAAACTGAGAAGTGATTAGAAGTCTGTCTATACATGTATGTTTTTTTTTTACTCCTCTTTCAACTTTATGCTAAGGATGTTCAAACTTAACTAAGAAATACTTCAGACCTAATATAAATGGAAGGCATTTTATTACAGCATTAAAAGTGTGGAACAAATAACATAAATAGTCTGTGCAAATAAATAATGTTTCTGCCTGGCCTTGTATATATTCGTAACTTGTGTGATTCAGTATATGATAGAAGTAATCAGATAAATTTTATGCAGCAGACATGAAAATCAACCTGAATAATGTGTGGCCATAGCTTGTGTTGGTGGAAAAAAATCTTTAAGCTGCACCTTATCTTTATTTTATTTAATAGTATTCAGCAAGCAGAAATGGGAGCAGCAATGGATGCACTGGAAAAATGTAAGCCCTATCCCTTTTTCTATAAGAATATGTTCATGATGTATGTTTTATGGAAAGGAAATGGGGAAATATAAAAATGGTAAGTATGATAAAATGTGATCTTTTTTTCTTCGTAATTACTCCCTACATAGAGTATAGTAGAATGTTAAGATATGTATAAAATGGCGAATAGTTTTTCTGAAAAGTATTCCTGAATGCTTTTTGATTTTCATTTTTCTTTCTTGCGTGGAGTCCCACTGAGCCCAGGTAGCCCATGTGAAGAACCCAGTGTATCTTTTTCTCTGTATTTCTCTATACTTCTAAAATCTTATACAAGTGAAGGTAATTTGTTTTTAGTTTTTGGCTGCTGTTTTAGGAGAATGAGATATTCATGTACTTTTCTGCATCTTTCTGCTGTTGCTCAACAATATATCATGGGTGGCCCCCAATTCATTCATTCTTAGTGGCTGCATAGTATTTCATGCTATGAATTTGCTGTATTCTGTTCAGCTTTTTTAGTTTTGGTGGATGTTCTTTCTGTTTTTATTTGTTTTGTTTTGTTTTGTTTTGTTTTGAAATCACTGTTAACAGTAAATGTCTATATATTGGTTCTTTTGGTTCTGTGGGAGAGATTCCCAAGAGTGGGATGTCTGGCTGGAAAACTCTTGAGTTATGTAATTGGCCATGTGGGGAACTGCATAGTCTTTTGTAAGTTGAAGGCTTAGCAGAACATTTTTCTTCTGAGGTCTCCTGTGCTGCATAGCAGAGTCTGAGCAGAACTCACAGTGCAATTCCATTATGCTCCAAGTACCAGCTAAATGTGGGACTGAGCAAAGCTAAGAGTCAGGAGGCCCAGGATTCTCAGCTGTGGGAGATTCCAGGGAAGGCCAGAGGGCAGGAGCCAAGTGGAAATCAGCAGACCATAGTTTCCTGGGGTGGGGAGAGGGAGGACAAGTTGGGGGCGGTAGCTAGTACTTTCAGGTTCCTATGGCTATGGAATCCTCACTGAAAGTTTTAAGTTAACTCTGCTAGGGAATTTTTTCATTGATTATTTACAGATATACAATCGCATACTGAAATAAAAGTGAGATTCCATTTTCTACCTATAAAATTGCTGAAGATTCTCTTTGGATCCAAAGCTTTTTTTGTTTGTTTTTTAACGATAAAACAGTCCTGGAGAGGTAGCCTGTTTGGAGACTGACCACATACATAGTGGCAGGAGTGAATCGTTTCAACTGTTAGAAAGCAGTTTGTCTGTTGTATCCGGTCCTTAAAGAAGTCTGTACTCTTTGATTCAGAGACGTCATTTCTAGGAATCAAACTTAAGGCAACAACTGGAGTTATGAGCTCAAGTTCACATGCCATGATAATAGAGACAGCTTGATATATAATAGCCAAAAAGTACATAAGTAGATAAAACTGCATGATTAACAGTAGGGAAATGCTTAAACAAATGATACTGTACCCCAGGGGTTGGCAAACATTTTCTGTAAAGGACCAGAGAGTAAATATGTTAAGCTTTGCAGACCATCCAGTCTTTGTCTCAGTTACTCAGATCTATCATTGTAGCAGGCAGGAATGAATAGTGTGCAGATGACAGAATGTGTCTGTGTTCCAGTAAACTGTATGTACAAAAGCAGGTGGTGGGCAGTAGTTGACCAATTCTTGCTTTATCCACATGCCATAATATGTTGCAATCATTACAGCAGTATTTTTGAAGACTAACGATACAGGGAAATACTCATACTAGAATGTTTTATAAAAGTACCCATAAAAACGTACCTATGCTGTTGTCTCCCAGAGTAAGGGTGGGTGCAGGAATGATTACGTATTCATATGTTCATATAATATATGCATATTTACACTGTATGTATGTAGCATAACTTCATAGGAAACTATGAGGATACATTCTAAAAGTTTATTAGTGTTTAGATTTGAGTGGTGGGATTTTTTTTTTTAAATGCAAACTAGGTTTTAGAATAGAATTTACCAAGTAGAGTTCATTTTGTAGAAACTTGCTTTACAGCTAACTTTTTTGGATTTTGATTTATTTTTTAAAAAATACTTAGAATACTTGAAACCTGTGTTTTATGCACTATATAAGGTCAACTTGATATCATTTAGGGAATAGGATTTTGTTCCTGTTTCATTTCTAATATACAGATGTCATTATGTATCTCTTTTGTTTTAAAATCAGTGAGTGATTCAGATATACAGGATCTTTACTGATTCACCACCTGCCTCTCAGATGGTTTTCCTACCACACTGTTCCTGTCCCTTCTCTTACCTGGGAGTACGATGGGACCCTGTATAATTGGGGGGGGGGGGCGGTAATTTAGGAATTTGCTATATATTTATATCCATTTTTATTATGCTTCAATCTTAACAAAAAACAAATGTGCTCTTCCCTAAACATGCCATGCTCTTTCATATCCCTGAATCTTCCTGTTTTTAAATATAAAGCAGGAACTGTTATATATAACAACAACCCCTTACCTGGTTAGGGAGAAAAGTGTCCCTTTCCCTTTGTGTTACCAGGTAACTTGGGTGGCTCTCATGCCTGCAACCCTTTGTGACATTTGTTGTTGAAGGATGTGTTTGTTGACTAAGTGTATAAAATGACTTTTGTTATTGTTCCATCCTTGGTTTCTTACTCTGTCTCTGTACTTCTTATATGCCACAAATGACAATGGAATCATACAATTTTTAGATCTTAACCAAGATTTTCACTGTGTCTTGCTTTCCTGCACAGGGTCAATTATCAACCTAAATGTAGCTTAAGCTATATCATTGAGTGACATGTTTCCCTTTAACCAAATAAAAATGTTCTACCTGCATTGCTGTTGATGACAAAGCATTGGGTATCTCGTGGTAAACTATAAAAATAGGATGATCAGAAATAATGACGTAATGCCTTCTGTCTATCAAACCTTTTTCCTGTTTTCAGGAATTTTAATTCTTGGTAACTAACGGTGTGATAATACCATTATTTGTTTGGAGCTTTTGGTTTGAGCTT
Source organism: Spilogale gracilis (assembly GCA_004023965.1). Lineage (NCBI taxonomy): Eukaryota > Metazoa > Chordata > Mammalia > Carnivora > Mephitidae > Spilogale > Spilogale gracilis. The sequence continues at coordinate 43,414 of PITA01000593.1, forward strand.
TGCAAAAGTACACACATCCATCTGACTACATTTTGTAGTCTGTTCCTGACAATCACTTTTTACTAGGAGAACCATGTTGACACACCTACCTACCCAAAACCATTCTGAAACCACACATTTGTGTCTTAACATTTCTATATGTTTTGGTGCCTTTTATACTCAAGTTCACATCAGATACCGCAGTCTAGCTTCAGGGTGCTAATGCAGACTACCAGTGGGGTTTTGAATGCAAAAGACGGGCAGAAGACATTGGGCAGTTGTTTGCCTCTTGCCTTAGAACGTACAGCTCTCTGTTTCTTGTGAATGTGTGTGTATTTAGTTTGCATCGTTCTTTGCACCAGAGGCTACCCTTTATTGAGTATAAAATGTATCTCCTCGTGTCAGATAACTTTCCCCAGATGGCCCATCAGAAGCGGTTCATTGAACGGAAGTACAGACAAGAGTTAAAAGAAATGAGGTGGGAAAGAGAGCATCAAGAGAAAGAGCCAGATGAGACTGAAGACATCAAGAAATAAAGGAGGGCACAGAAGTGGTGGTGTATTTACTTGCTTAATAACTGTGACTGTTGCCCATCGAGATCTAGCCTAGTTTTCCTACAGACAATGAATGAAGTGTGCCCATTGAAATAAAACACAAAGTCAAATCGCTATTGTTGTTTTACTGATCTAATATGCTGTTTTTAGCTGGATGGTCTTTATTACAAAGTATTTGATTTCTCTTCTATTTAATGGAAAACTTCACTTTGGTCGATGTGCATATTCCCTTTTATTTTGTTCTTTAAACAATAAAATTCAGAAGGTATCTTCTATGTGGAATATATCCTGTTTTTCTATCTCTGTCTGAGATTGTGACACAAGACTTCAGCTGACAAGTGAAAAATTCACCTCACCAGATATTTGAGCTACACTCTATTAACATCTGTACTTTTGGAAATCTCTGGATTATTAACTAGATTTTTCAACTTTCATCTGGATGTTTATCGTCTTCTCAACTGCAAACCCTGAACTTACCCTCGCTAAGCAGTGAATCCTTTGAAAAAGGGATCCCTTTAATGTTTAACTGGCTAGTGGGAGTGGGGAAAGACATACTTGAGTCACATACATACTTTGAATCATTAGAATAGGGGAAGAAATCATGATTCAAAATCAGATGGCACTTTAAATCAGATACTCTCACCCTGAGGCCCATGGACGCTTTAAGAAGTTTATAGACAGACTTAAAGGAAATCTCAGAACCTCCTGAAATTGTATTTGATTTTATGTGTATGGGGATGGGAGAGGAAGGTTGGGAGCGGATAGGGAGCAAGGTGAGGAGTCTTTATAGCTTTCATCAGCTTGAAGTGGTCCCTGTAAAAAGGGCTAGCATTACATTAAAAGACATGACATTTTTTAAAAATGTTATTTTGAACTGAATATCACTTGTTTCTTATTAATAAAGGCAAAACTTCTTTTTAAAAAACAAATGTGTTTTCATTCATTATTTTAGCAAGTATATTGTGAGTACCTTCTGTGAATCGGGCATTGGTTCTGGGCTCTGGGGCTCCAGCAGTGACAACAACCCCTTCATGACAACATGAAACTCCCTGCCCTGAGGAAGCTAATGTCCTAGTAGAGGAATGCACTCAGTAGACAAAGAAGTAAAACATATGGCACATGGTGGTTTAGATGATGACCGAAAATGGAACAGGGAGGTGGGAAGAGTGCAGTTTTCAGTCAGGTGGTTCGAGAGATCCCTCTGAAAGGGTATCCTTTGAGTTAAGATATGAAGCAGGAGATGAAATGAGCCTTTCAGGTATTTGGAAGGTTTCTTATTTATGTGACTATTAAATGGTACATATGTGGGGTGCCTGGGTGGCTCAGTTGGTTAAGCGACTGCCTTCGGTTCAGGTCATGATCCCAGAGACCCGCGATCAAGCCCCACACCAGGCTGCACGCTCGGCGGGAAACCTGCTTCTCCCTCTCTCACTCCCCCTGCTTGTGTTCCCTCTCTGGTTGTGTTTCTCTCTGTCAAATAAATAAACTCTTTTAAAAAAAAAAAAGTTAAAAGGTACATATGCAAGATTGAAAATTTGGTGACTATATTACTTTTATTAGCAAGAGAAAGAAACGAATGCTACTTTGGAAATACTGTAGAGAAAGTAGAGAGTGTAGGCAGGAAAATAAATCACCCATGATTTTGTCACCCAGAGCTTTCATATGTTGTCAGACCATCTGTGTATAGACACGTGTACACACATGCACTCAAGTGTGCGTAACAATTAGACACCCTACATATGGTTCCCATAGCCTTTCTTTTTTATTAGCTAATACATTATGCATATCTCTCAGTGTTGAATTCATATTTACATTTACATTGATGGCTGCATATTAAGGCATATCTTAAATACCAGTTATGGATGCACTATAATTTATTGACTAATGAAAGACGTATAGGTTGTAAGCAATTTTTTGCTGTCATAAATAATGCTGCACACATGTGTACACACATATTAGGAAGAGAGTGAGAGAAGACCTCTCTAGGGTTTCTTAATTTGTTATTCAAAAAATGTAAGATAGTACCTGTATGAAAAGGTTGTCCTACTGTTCTTCCTGCATACATATAGCAAGGCTGGAAGGGAAGGAATGCCGGATTCATCAGTAGCCTTGAAAATGTTACAAGGGAAAATATTTGAACTTTTTAAAGAAGATTTTGTGTATTTATTTATTTGAGAGAATGAGCATGTGTGCAGATCATGAGATGAGTGGGTGGAGGAGTAGAGGGAGAGTGACAAACAGACTCCATGCTGAGTGCAGAGCCCAACGTGGGGATTTATCTCAGGATCTGAGATCACGACCTGGGCCGAAGTCCAGAGTTGGATGCCCAACTGACTGAGCCACCTGGCGCCCCTGAACTTTTTTAAACAAGCACTTGCATTAGTCTTCTATATGCATCAAAGTAATGCCAAAGCTGATATAATGCTTGGGACTTTTTATTGGACCTTCATTTTTCTCTCTCTAGTAGTCTGGCCTTTTTTGTTTTCTTTCTCCATATTAATAGCTCCTGAAATCTGAAGAAATTAAGTTCCTAAGACATTAGAGTACCTCATAGCGAAAACATCAAACACACCATCAGAGCAGGTTAGCTCCAAGGGCTCTATAGAGCAATAATGAGGTCGGCAGCCTAATTCTGTAGCTAGGCGCATAGACCAACTCAATGTAGCAGATCGTTATGACCCCAGTGTCCACCCTGCCTTCTACCCAACCCAGCCTAGCCGTCTTACCTTCTGGTTCTGATCACAAGAACTACCAGTGAGAGTGTACTTTCTTAACATTTCTTCAACTGCTGTCTTATTACTCATGGAGGTTGAGTATAAAGTTTCCTTCTTACACGTCACTTGGGTGTAGTTTGGGAAACGAGTGATGGTATGTCTACAGACAGGGTCTCCAACTGAGACTGGTGGGGGAAGGAGGGAGAGTAGTTCACACCGGAAGGTTCACATAAGAGTTAATAAATATTTGTAAACCTTAAAGATGAGAGAGAGCTTGCAAGATGGGGGAGGGCATGTTCTTCCAAAGGAGTAATAGGATTGGATGGCAAGAAGATGGGCTAGGATCCCCTTGTATTCCATGGGAGTTGTGATGAAGGCTGTAATACAACATTGGGAATGGGGTGCTGGGACCGAAAAGTTTTGAAAGTTACAGAGGCAGTAGAACCTACAAGACGTGGAGTAGGGCAAGATATCTTTATCTCAGCACTGTTGGCACTATTGACATTTTGAACTAGACAATTTTTCACTGGGGGCAGGAGGAACTGTCCTATGCATTGTAAGGTGTTTAATTACATTCTTAGTCTCTACCCATTAGATGCCACTAGCATCCCTTCCACCGGTTGTGACAACTGAAATGTCTCCAGACATTGCCACATATCCCGTGGAAGCAAAATCACCCTAGGCTGAGAACCACGGAGGTGGGAGAAATGAAGTGAGAGAACATCAGGCTAATCTTTGTACAATTGAGTTACAAACTATTTATGGAAAAGCAGAATTAGAAGGAACGATGTTAAACTTACCTGGCTCTTGAACTTGAGAGGCCTGAGGAATGTCTTTGGAGATGTCAAATAAGCAGTTGGACACATGGTTTTGTAGCCCAGATTAGACGTGGACTCAAAACCTTCAGTGGCATTTGTGCATCTACAAAGGAGAACACTGGCTTTCCCATGTTTAGAGACAGGACACCCTTCCAGTGACATCACACTCTGAAACCGTAAGCTTCACACTGAGATAAATGTATACCGGAGAAGGAACTCAACACTCATGCGAGCTATTTCCTCTCTAGATGAGATTTTTGTAAAATAATGGGCTGTTTCAGAATTATTTCTATCATCTTCCTTATGTTTTGTAAAGTTGTGACATTTCTGTACAGTTAACGTTCTACAATATGAAGAAAGGCCTTTTGTGAATTACTCAGGTTTCATGAGATGTTCTGAACTGGGAGTAACAACATATTTACTAAAGCATTGCAATCAAGTTTCCTATAGTTACTAGCCCCAAATTCTTCACTAGACCCTTATTACTTCTTCTCTTTTATGAAGGATGAAATAAGCATACTTCTTTTGTACAAATGTCAGAACATTTAAGAGAAAAACCTGTGGATGAGAGAAACTTAACCTGCCACTAAGGATTTTTGTTCCTATAGAACTGTCAGGAAGTCCCTGCCCCACTGGGGACCACATTCCAGCTTCTTTGCATTTAATTGAGGCTGAGTGGCTGGTTCCCACCCCTCAAATGTCAAAAGCTCCTCTTACTCCAATTTACTAACTAGATGTTGGTATCCAGGGAGGGTGACTGAAAGCCACCATACAGTGAGAATGTGGGTGACTGCGTGGAACAGAGGCTTTATCCCCACCCCACCACTTGTCTTCCCTTGATAGGGGGCACCTGCTTGGACTTCATTAAAAGTGAGAAACAGCAATGTGTTGAGCTGCTGAGATTTGGGGGCTTATCTGTTACAGCAGCTCGCATCATCTCAACTGGCAAAACTATTTCTAAAGCAGACACTGAACAACTCAGATCCAGTATTTGCCAGCTCAGCCACATAAAAAGACATTCACTGACCTCTTACTGGATAATGCACTGAACCAGAGCTGACATATTCCTTATTTAATTTTGATAGATTTCTTTATGGTTCAGAAATGCTCTACTCTTCATTTTATGATATTAAAGTGGAACAGCCATGAAATAGGATAAATTCTTACCTTTGACTTAGGAGTTTGAAGAACACTCATTTAGGATTAGTGTTTGTAGCATCTATGATATTCTAGGCAAGGAAGAGTAAAGCGGAGTCCTTGTCCTCAAGGAGCTCACTATTTAGAAAAGGAAACATACACTCATGTGTGGAAGGTACAAGATAGAGGATCCGAGAGAGGGAGTGACTCATTCCTTCTAGAGGAAGGGTGGGAGTCACACGATTTTGAACCTCAGTTTGATCTTGGGAGGTGAAGTCGGCCCCTGTGACTGTTCACTCTTCCGGTGGCAAAAAGTCTTTTTTCAGGTCAAATATAATTGCTCTGTTTTCAACCACTGTGACAACAAAATCATCAAAAACTCCTTAATAACTCCTAATGACCTGCCCGTATTCAAATGTATAGCTGGTTTGTCCAAGTAATTATTCAAGCAGAATCCATACATTGCCTTTGGTTTTTATGTCTCTTAGGCCACTATTATTCTAAAACATCCTTCCAGTCCTCTTTTCATAGCTCATTGAAGAAGTCTGGCCAGCTGTTCCATAGCATGTCACACATTCTAGATGTGATGTGTTGCTTTCTTGTGGTATCATTTTCTTTTTCCCTTTATCCTCCATATTAGATCTAAAGGCTTGATTTTAGATTGAGACTTAAAATTTGTGGCAAATATGGTAATTTTAGTCCTCCCCCAGGAATAATGATTTCAGCAGTGCCGGCTCTCAGATTCTTTGGGGCTAATAGATGGTTGTGATGGTTCATTTTATGTGTCACTTTGGCTAGGCAAGGGTGTTTGTAAGGCAGCTAACTTTGTGGTCATTTGTCGTATAGCAATGGAAAAAAAATACATTCTCGTTCTCTTTCTAAAGGATTAATCTCTTATGTTACTATCCTGTTTAAAATATTTCATGGGTTCCCCATTGCCTCTAAGATAAAGATAAAGGCTGTTACATTCCCTCATGACCAGACATTGGTGCTTCTGCTGCCTCCCCCACCCCCAACTCCATCCTGACTGAAAAGGTTGCAGATGTTTAAACACATTTTACATTCTCCTCCAGGATTTTGCACTGCCTGAAATAGGCCACCTCCTCGCTGATTATCTCACTTACTTTTTGGGCACCAGCTCAGGAACTATCTCCTGCAAGCCTTTCCTTGCACCTTAAATCTAAGTTTGTATCTTTGGGCTCCTTCCTGAATCGCCTTTGTCATGCCATCTTGTTATAATCTCTTTACTCACCAATCTTGCCCTGCTAGACCCACCAGCTTCTGGCCGGCAGGACCGTCGCTAATTATCTTTGAGCCATGGGCTCTCTGTCACCATGAAGGAATAAAAATCACCAGCCTCCTTGCCATTCTTCTGCAAGCCTCAGCTACCCTACAGCAAAACTCCAGCTTGCTCCAAGCACCCTCCTTCAGGAACTCTGAGGCCAAGGCAGAGAAAACAACCCATTGGAGACAGCACCTGCACCCTCTCTGGACCTCCTAGACTTGAACTTGGTCAGGATCCGGAGGCTATAACAGGACAACACGAGCCCAGGGGGACCCTGCAGGGAACAGAGGAGCTAGCTTATCCCCTCTTGTGTTCCTGGAGCTGTTGCTTTCACCCTTCTCCAAGGTGGGAAGCTCATATATGTGGACAAGACCAAAGAATAGCCCTAGCAGTTTTATTCTAGGTGATGAGATAGAGCCACAGAAGCCCAAGGAGAGACATGGTCATCAGTGACGCCACCAAACCGGTGGCTCCGGACAGGCTGTAGTCACCTGACCTAATAATCTCCAGCAGCAATTCCCTCTCCAATATCCCTTGCTGTGGACTACTGATCGTACCCAATTTCATATAATTGCACCTATGTAAACACAGCTCCAGTTGGCACCTCCAACTAGATTGCTGCTCCTGTTTGGGAATTGGGGAGCTGCTGTAAGCAAATGAAGGCAGAACCCCCAGTTTTCCCTCAGTAGCACCCCAGTTAAATTCTGCATCTCTGTCTCCCAAGATCAGAGGCCCCAGAGACATCTCTGAAGAGACCCACGTCAGATCTCTGCCAGTAACCCAGTGCTGATTGAACACAGCTATTGCATCACCCAAATAGCTGCTTCTCGAAGTTTTCCCTCATTCCTACCGAAATATTTGTCTGGTTAAGGAAGAGGCTTTGAATGAAGTTTAAAACACAAAAACACAGCTAGCTAATCATTTGTATGCTGAATATGAGCCCATCACAATAGAAAACTCCCAGATAAAACAACTCATAATGAAAATGCAGCAAGACCTTTAACTGTGGTAGTGCTAATGCTCACCTCTATGATTATAATAATAGGGGTCTCAAATGGAGCTGTTGAGAACAGTGGCTGCCCCTGACTAGAATTCAACCAGAAAGATCAAGAGAGAGCCCTAATTGCCTTTCTTCTCAGATCAAACAATTGACTTAATTCTCCAGGCCTACACACCGAAATGTGTTTGAGGAGATTCAAATAGGTTACTGTAGAGGATTAAGGTTTTCTCTGCAGATTATACTTTTATGCCCTGTAGTTCATTGCCTGAAGTGTTAAGTAGTTTTGTCAAAATAAGCAGGGCTGGAAGGATTTTTAGAATCTTAACAAATCACACACTCTTGCTGAGTAACACAAGGGACATCTGGTTTTCCCCCTCTCCGTCTTTATTATTATTATTATTATTATTATTATTATTATTATTATTAATTTAATGGTTGAGGCTTGGGGGCGGGGAGAAATTAAGCATATTAAAGATTAGCTGGAACTTGCAAGAGGCATCACAGATAAGAGCAGTACAAGTGTGGGGGGTTATTGTGTTCCGTCTTTTTAAAAATTGTTTCGCAAAGTGATGTGGCTGAAGAAGCCACATAAAGAGAAGGGATTTTCTTGTGAGCACTTAACTGCCTGAAGAGAAAGTCCAGAGGGGCCATGAAATCAGACCCTTGAGGCTTCTCCACAGTGCTGTACTAATCAGGGTTATTTTACTCGCTAAGACTTCATTTCTGCTTAAAGGAGTTGGTGGTAAAATAAGCTTTCGTTTTCTTACAATAGACCATTCCCAGGAAAGGGCACTTGTCGGAAGGTCTTTAGTGACATTCTGTCCTTGGTTCTGCAGGTGGCTCAGTGGTCCCCGCAGGTCCCCCCGGGAGTTCGTTCCTCTGTAATCACAGGGCTGTTCAGGCGTTTGTGCAGGTCCTTAGCTGCCTGAGCTTTGGTGACTCGTGCACCATCCTCCGCTTCAGGTCTCTTGGGCCCATCGCCCTTTGCAGAGCTGCATTCAGTAACTTCAGTGATGTTGCAGTGTTGCACACCATACCTAGCAAAACTGCGGGTGAGGTAAAGCCCTGACAAGGACTGGACAGCCTCGGGGTGCACATCCCCCAGAACCACAGCAAATCTGTTTTTTGTCTGACCTGGCTTGGTGGCGGTCACTCCTGGGGCACCTTTTCAGTTTTTGCCAAACTCAGCTCCATGCCCTGGGTCTTGGCCGGTGCCATTATGCCTCTTGGTTTGGTCTCTCCTCTCTGGCATGGGTCTGGCCCCACTTTTCCTCAGCGATGTCTGTCTTCCCCTGTTTGCGAAATCCATACAGAGACAGCAGTTCTTGCCTATACTTCCAGACTGTGGGCTGGGATGCTCATGGCACCACCACGGTCCCCAGTGTTTTGTGAGACCTGGAGAGCTCAGGGGTCGTTTCTGACCCCATCATCTCCCTCATCCCCCTTGTCCCCCTCCAGGAGGGCACTTGCTGGCAGACCTCAAGGAAGAGTCAGGATGTGAGTGCTGGGACAAGGGAGGGTCTGGACAAAGGCCTGGAAGGAGGCAAAACTGAGGGGGCCTGCGGTTCTCAGAGAGCAACCTGCCTGAGAGGGGAAGATGAGTGGCTGATCCGAGGAGGGGCAGGGAGGGGTGGGGTGGTGCCGGAGAAAACTCCAGTGGAGCATTAGGGGTCCCAAGTGCTGTGTGTTCTGCATTGCAGACTTCCTCCTATGTGGGAGGGAGGGAGCATCAGAGCCCTCTGTTGCTCCTTTTACACCAACTGCTCGGTAATGGAGGAGAGCAATAGAGTGAATGCCATTGGGTCCAGGGCCCAGGCTGCCCATCCATGGCAGTAAGACCCCATACACCATATTCTTGTATTTGGGTCATATCTCCAAGGGGACTGATGAACTGGTTTCTTCCACTGCTAGTTTTTCTCTTCTCTCTTCTCCTCACTGTCACATTTCCTTTGAGTGGGCGGGGTGGCATTCCCTTCCTGATTGAGCCTAAATGGACCAATCTGATCCCTCAATCCCCATCCTCAGTCTTCTCTGTATATAGAACATCTCTCCTATAGAGCCTCAGCACAAATGAAGTCTCTGGGTGGCATGGCAGCGTTCAGATTGATGAGGACCTTTGAGTCCCTTGGACTCCAGAGCAGAATATGTGCTTTAAGACAGTGGTCAGGAAACTGTCTGCATAAAGAGCCAACTAGTACCAAGTTTAGGGCTTGCAGACCAACAGGCAAAAATCAAGAAAATAATGTAGGTACTTCTAGAATAAGAAGAAATAAATTTTCACAAAAATTTTTATTGGTAAAATGAAAAACTATAAACACTGGACTTTGAATTCCATGTAATTTTCACATGGCACAAATGTTATTCTTTTGATTCCCCTCCGCAATTACTTAAAATTGTAAAACCTACTCCTAGCCTGTGGGAGGTATGGTAATGGGGTGGATTTGGCCTACTGGCTATAGTTCACTGACCTGTTTTGAGAAGAACGGAAAATGTCACTAAAAAAGGAGACTGCACACACCCGGTTCCATCTCTACAGACTTGTTTGTGATGATCTGGGTAAAACTGCTGGTCATCAGAACCTCAGTTCCAAAATCAGGGCCCGTGATTCATGACAGGTAGGCAAAGGGACAGTGTTAAGGAATTTCCTAGTGTCCTTCCAGATAACTGCCACAGGCCCAAATGCCTTTCTAACGTACGCTGGCGTATCCCTTAAGTGTGAGCCCTTTATTGGGCACGATGCTTGACGTGGTGGCAATTTTGATGGCAATGACACATGGTTTTCAAAGCACTTTGACTTAGAAAATCTCATCAGATCTTAACAACCAAGGGGTGAAAAGGGTAGTTATTATCCTCGTTTTATGATTGAAAAGAAGCTAAACAACATCAAGCCTTCAGGAAGTTGTGGAGCTGCCTAAGGTCCGGGATCCAGTAGAGGGTGGCGATGGCACCTCAGGTGTTGCTAGGAGCAGGGGACGGAGCATCAAAGACAAGCTTGGAGCTTCAGCTGAGAGGAGCAACAAGCAGCAGAGAAAATAAAAATAATCCCACTAACATTAAAAGCATATATTGAGATGAAAAAACACTCCCTCTTTGAATATTTCCAGAAATATTTAACCTTGTTTATTGTAACCTAAAAGCATCTCTTAAGGCAAGAGGCTCTAAAGCTGAGTAAATTCAAAAGATAAAAAGAATAGGCTTCAAGGTAATAATTATACTTCCAAAAACAGTCCCAGGCTGCTTCAAAGGGCCAGTCCCTAGAACGTGTGTTATTTTGTTATTACCATACATGTTAGTCTTGAAGCAGGCAGCAAAGAGAATGGTAAGAAAATCACAGCGCACAGGTTGGCCCTAAAGGAAAGCATGAACTGGGGGCACAAAGGCGATGATCATGACCCTTTCTCTCAGAACCGAATGAGATCACAGAGCCTGAGACTTTAATGAGCGGCGGCAGGTTAGTGGTGTAGGCTGTCCAGCTGCCCACTTACAGCTGGCTCCCTTCTGGGGAGAGGTCAGGGAAGCAGGGACCGCCTGCTGCTGCTGTCTGCTTTCCATCACAGCCACACAGTGACATCACACAAGTCCAGAGTCCTTTGAACATTGCCCTCAGGAAGTGTCACTCAATGACAGTTCTTTTACACATAGAGGGTAGTGGGTAAGAGTGAGAGCTCCTGAGTTGCACTAGCTGGGGTTCAAATCCCAAGTCCTCCCCTTACCAGTCTTGACCTTGGGGAGCTTGCCTTTGTGTTGTTCATGGTTTAAAGGGAGTATTACCGTATTAGCGATGATTGTGGTGAGCATTAAATGAGATAACACACATGAAATGCCTGGCACATAGCAGGTGCACAATAAATGCATTATTCATTTAGGCCAAACAGCAAACTTGAAATGGCTAATACTCTGGAGAGGCAGCTCAGAGGCAGAAGGAAAAAACACTGTGCCAGGACCTCAAAGACTTGGGTTGCACATCAAATTCTAACCCTTGCCAGAGGTTAAGTAATCTTACGAAAGCCACTCACAGAGTCTGGGTTACCTCGTCTCAGAAATAGAGTTACTAATGTCTATCTTACAAGGTCATTGGAGGATTAAGTAAGACAGGGTGTGAGATATATATATATATTTATTATATACATATAATATTCTATAGTTCCACAAAAAATGTTCATAGCAATATCTCTCAACACAGTAATGTATAGGTGTGTGTGTGTGTGTGTGTGTGTGTGTGTGTTTATCACATCTCATTCCATAAAAGATTTGAGATGTTCTGCAAACCTCAAGCAAAGCTCAAAGCCCACATCAATGAAAAGAATCCACACAAAATAATGAACCATAAAGATGACTTAAAAATGAGGGCCCAGGAATAAGTAAAAGTAGGAACCAAAGATCCAGGAGAAATAAACATTCATAATTGTAGGTCAGAAGATTTTTATCTACGCTTCAAACTGAATATCTAATTTATCTTTTAAATCTTCTGAGAATCAAAGGGAAAAGAGGGAGGTATGGTTTTTCACTCTTAGTGAAAAGACACATCACTTCCTTGCTTTCTGCTCTCCTCCTTCTTTCCTCTTCCCTGCCCTCTCCATTGTTCAGGACAAGCCGTAGTTTGCAACCTTTACTGCAACCTTGTCAAGGTAAGTACTATTTATAAATGAACAAACCAAGGCTCAGAGAGGTTAGATAGCTTGCCTGAGGACACACAGCTAGTAAGAGGCAGGGTAAGGATTCAAATTCAACTTCAAAGGCACTAAAGGCCTTGCTCCTTCCTCTCTACTAGAAGTAAACTTGTTTAGCAGGATCCCTCCTGAGCGGTAGCAGCCAAGGACGCTGTTTCCTAGACAATTAGCTGGAGTTTGTCTTGCTGCCCCGGGTTTCTGCTCAATGTGTGACAGTAGAAAATTACTTTTGCGCGGCGATATATGCAAAAGTAAACCCCCTCATTGTGTCAGTGCTAGGCTAGCAGAACCAGCCTTCATGGAGGGTGTGGAGTGGAGATGCTGGGGAAAGAAAGAGGCAGTTTGCTCTGCTGGGGCTCATAAATGGACTTTGCAGAGGTGCCTTCCTCACGTAAACATGAACAACGACAGCACAGAATCTCACAAGATAGTGCCCAGAAGCAAGAAAGAGAATCTCAGCTCACCCCTGAGTGGGGCAAGAATGATGCAGAGCACATTGGTCAGCAGGATGGGAACAAGGCAAGAGGAGGCAGAAAACAAAGTGATTCTCAAAGTCCCAAGCAGCCAGGCCTTTTATTAAGGTCTGTAACTGTTACCACAACTTCGGTGTCCAGAATTCCCAGTCATTGTAAATAACTGAAGTTCAAGTTTACTATATAGTATAAAGTATATAGTTCCCACTGGTCTTTTTAATAGATCCATAAAGTCCTGAGTTAAGGAGCTCCTCTAGACAGTATCATATTGATATCCAGACTGGAGGAACTTACCCATTACTGTAGTCCAGAGTCAGCGACACCCGTGATTTTAACAAGGTTTATGTCTCTTCGGGTGGCTATAGGTTATGTTAGCATAGATTCCAAAATGTGTTTCATGGTAGGTTCATAAAAGGGGCACTGAGTGACTGAGAGTACAATGTCTTCAAGTGATACTCCTACAGCAAGTGTGGCGTCTGGTCTTGTAAGCCTTCCCCTCTACAGTCTCTTGATCAATGCCAAGGGCTTGGCACCTACGGTGCAGTCAGGAAGATAGTCCTGCAGAAGCCAAGATCACTTGATTCTGTTCTCTGCCTTCTGCTGTCAAGTTTGATCAAAGGATAGACTTTATGTGCCATTGGGTCATATATTCCTAAATAACTGTCCATGGACATTGCTTTTCTAAACCTGAAGTTTTGATAAGAGTTGGACAGTTGACAGTTTGGTGTTGTATTTTTGGACACTGTCTTTTAAAGAGAGACAGTATGGCAATTGAGGATGGAAGTATGTTCTTTGGAAATAAAAAATAAACAGATGGCGATTTTATACTAATTTACGAAACACAACTAGGGAAAATATGCTCCCTACTTGGATTGGTAGCCATTGGACCACTGCACAGAGGCCAAATGCAGGAAAATAGTGAAGTTCTTAGGAACTAGTTCTGGGGCTTTTCTGGTACTTGAAGAAAATGATTAATTAAGTCCTGAAAAGTTTACGCTATGGAACACTCGAAGAAGCTTTGGGCCTATAAACTGTTAGAGCAGTTGTTACTAGTTTCCCTCAATGACCACATAAAACCTGGATAATGTGCCCACAGATAAACACAGTTTTGATCAAAGCAGTGTTCTGGTGAGACTGCCAGGATGCATTAATTGAAAGATGTACTCATTTTAGCTTCTAAATAAATGTACCTGTTTTATGAGATAATTGAATATGAACCAATTACATTTTGGACAACATCTGCCAAAAATGATTTTAGTTGGGCCCGATAATTAATTAACTAGAGGTCCTCTGAACCAGAAGGGTTTGTTTGTTATCAAGTGTGATTTGGAAGAATTTTGGCCATAAATCCTCAGCCATAGGGATTATTCAACTTTGGTTGTGGATTTTAGAGTGGGAGTTGCCATATTTCAGAAAGGGCCCTAAATGAAACCCTTTCCTCTACTTGGCATGACAAGCATTCCTGGACAGGAGCTATGAAGAAAGATATTAGGGGTGATCAAGACAAAAAAAGCAAGGTGAGGGAACTTCCCATGCCCAACATTACCCAAATGAATTGGAATACTATATAGTAAATCTAGATGTGTAGGCTTCCTAATTAAGTCAATAACCACTCTGTTCACAGGACTCTGGTTTTGACCATAAGGTTGTAATGGTTACATATTATGTTTCTGTCCTTTTTGTTCACACATTTTTGCCCAGCGAAGATACCACCAGCATAACTAGAAATGAGAGAGACTTTTCAGACTAGATTCTTTTCAGACTCTAGAAGGGAGAGCTTATCAAGGAAGGGCCTCAGGTAGAGGATGGCCTTCAGGAAGCCTGGTCTGTTGTCAATAAACAAATGTTGTCTTCGTCCTTTGGGATGTTGTGGGGTTACCAAAGGAACGTAATATCACACTTATCTGCCTTACATCTTCCACTTCAAAATAACAACTTCAAGACACAGGTCTGACTCAGAAGTGTGTATTAAAAAGCCTCACTTCAGAAACTGTGCCCCAAATGAAACCATGTATTTACTTCCTTAGTTCATCTTTCAGATTTATTGAATCCTCTGGATGAGGGCTTCTTAACAAACACAGGAGGCTGGCTTATCCTGCTCTTCAGATGAGAAGCAGTGTACTAAGATGGGAAGAGAAAGCAAATGTCTCAGTAATAGCTAGAGATGTGGTTAGGGCCAGTGAAATGTGAAGTTCAGAGTAATAACAATAAAAAAAATTCTAGACACAGAACCATATTTTATATAAGAATAAAATAATTGTGTTTTCATGATAACAATCTCGAATCAAGATCGGGTCAAAATGCTATTTTCCAGGGCATAAAATAATAAGTGTTAAAAATGACCATAAAATATATTTGTAAGCTCAAAATAAAATATTTTATCATGAAGCAGATTTTACCCTATGAAGGAAAACAAGTTTACACTAAAGACCAAACAGTAAGAGAATAATGAAAAAAATAAAGAAAAGAAAAACATTGATTTAACAGCAGCTGCTTTCAATAGGATGATACAGAAAGCAAACATCAGACTTCTCACAAAATCTGGGTCACAGAAGCTCAATGTGGTTGGCACACGTTACGTAGAAGAGATCACTGGCCATTAGGCTTACCATCAAGGAAGAGCTGCCAGGCCACAAAGCAGGAGGCTCAGGACACAATGCCCCTCTTGGGAAGATGTATTTGTAGGAAGAGGGGCCTGCGAAATGAAATATGGGCATGAAGCCAGCAGCTTCATGGAACTCCTCGGAGTGGTACAGGCTATGCTGAGGGGTGTGCTGGGTGGAAACCAGTTGTATAAATATACAAATCCAAATATGTGTGGTCATGAACATTTAGGGGTGGAACCAAGCCAGTGCAAAGAGAGCAGTGCAGGCAAACCAAGGTTCCTCTTCCTCCTCCTCATGTACCCCCATCGGCAAGGGCTAGAGGAGTTCATTTGAAGATGAGTAAGTTGAATTGGGAGTACGCCATGACAGCCACTGTTTTTGTTCATGACTAAGGAAGAGAAATGAGGGGCCATGTTTAGTTTTCCTTATTTTTGAGTCTGTGGAAATGTATACTCTGTTTCTGAAAGGTTTTCATTAAAATATATTTTAAATAATTAAAAAAAAACTTTGGACCTTTGTAGAGCTAATACTGTATAGTGTTTATATGTCTGATGAAATAATTTCAAGTTCTGGTTTTGCCTCTTATTAGCTATATGACTCCAGGCTAATTTTAATTGCCTTATTTTTTTTAAATTAAGAAACAGACATTTTAAGATGATAAATCCCATTGGCAGAGGTGTGGTTGAGAATGTTTGTTTCTCACCTGAGGGGCATCACTGGTGACCCCATCGTTTGCCAATTTCCCTGATTCTAATGTCTCATGCTTAGTGTGTATCAGGTCCCTCTCAGTGCTTACCTAACATGTGGGCAGAGTTCGCAAAGGAGATGGAGTGACTGGAGGGGACAACATGGAGAAACTGGAATTTGATCTGAATCCTGAAGTAAGAGACAGGCTTTGGAGAGGCAGAGGATAAGTCCCCATCTGGCCAGCAGGAATTTATAGAGGCTGCCAAAGCAGCTCTTCTCCTGTCAGCAGAGAACCCCTCAAAAGGTCTTGTTTCTTTCTGCTGTTTCTCAGAAATCTAATCCTCTCTGAGCCTCAGTTTCCCTGACAAAAAGGCCAGGAAGCTCAACAGTTATGTTCAGAGAGACTGACCTTAGGCTGCATGAGAAATAAGGATCACTTCCTGTTGATTTCCTGCTGATTCAGCCACACCTGGATTCTCAGAGTAGAACCATTTGGAGAATAGGCTTGACTGACAGTGTTTCTTGAGGTAAGTAAGGCTGAAGTGAACAGCCTCCTACTGTGTTTCTCTTCTTCCATGGTGGGGTCTAGAGAGCCTGCACTTTCTCTTCTGCCTCCGTGTTTTTTAAATTCATCTGTCCTTTCCTTGCCATAATCTTGAATGCTGCTGCCAGAATCAGCAGGAGCCGGAGGCAACGGGGCCTTTCAGACCTAGTATGCAGTCTTCAGCTCCTACCAATAGATGGGCATGTGAGAATAGAGCCTCTCCATGCCCTGCATGACAGAACACCTGTTCCTGGGGAACACCTGGTGATTTTCCATGACTCTGTTCACATCCTAGAACTCACGTCTCATGACTTGGTTATCTCTGGTCTGAACCCCATGGCATTGGCCTTGGAAAATCCGCGTGGTCACGTTACTTAGCCAGTGGCTCCTTTGTTGCTGGCCAAGGTGCTGATCATGTGGAGGGCAGAACTCCAGAATTTTCCCACAAATGCAACTCCTGCAAGGGAATGGAGCTGGGCACTGGTCCTGATGAGATGACCAAATAATGTCCTACTATTTGGGAAGGGTAATTTTCACTATGTTTCTGGGGCCTTGAGTGGTGATTCCCTCTTCAGCTGGAGTTGTGGAGGGAGAGTTGGGTAGGTGCTCTAAGGGCAGCACATTCAGTAAGAGCATGGGGTTTCATTTGGGGTAGAGGCACAGATGGGGTGGAGATGAGGAGCTTGGGGTTGGGACACAGGAAACAGATGGTTGGGAAGGACCATAGAGGCTACCAAGGCAGCAAGAAAGTCTAAAGAATGGAGTTAAGGCAGAGGTGGAAGACAGGGCAAGAGATAGGTCCAGTAGGGTTTAATCCTGGACTATGGCAGAAAAACCTATAGTGATTGGAAGGAATATCAGGACTGGAGGTGGGGTACTTGGCCGGGAAAGGTCTTCTAGATGTTGCAATATCATACATTGGAGAGAGTCCCAAGGAGGGACTACTGGGGAAAGACAACAGCAGAAAGAAAAAAGTGCCTTTTGAGGGAATCTCCTCCCAGAGAAGAAGAGCTTCTTTGGCAGGCTCTATAAATTCTAGCTGGCCAAGTGGGGCTGTAATCTTATGTGGGGACTCATCCTCCACCCTCTCTCTGTAGGTGCATAAGAGCTATCTGAACTGTTACCCTATAGGGCAAAATCCTTGTTTTTAAAGAGTTTACAATTTGGCTGATGATCTGTCATGTTCACTCAATGGAAGATTAAAAGAAAATCTAGCAGCACAGGGTGAAGTGACCAATAAGTAGTATTTAGGATGAATGGGTGTTTTAAAAGAAATAAACAAAAATTGGTCATTCCCATCAAAGCCTGCCAAGAGGAAGGGAGTTTTACCCAAATGATTTCTAGTCTTCTGGTGTTCTTGGTAAGAGCATCATATGGGCAGATGTCAGCTTCAGAAGACATGACTAGCAATTAAGTTAGATGAACAAATAAGTGATTGAATGATCTTATTAAATATTCAGTTAATCCATTTCTTTCTCATTTTTTCCTTCTCTTTTTATACTCACCAAGCCTTCTTTTGATTATAACTTAGCACTGCTTTTAGATTTGTCTCTAGAGAGACAATGACTGATCATAGATGTCTTAAATATTTTAGTCTCTACCACAAGAATTTCCTACTGTAAAATAATAAACTGGTATTCTGGTTTCCTACATTATTCTCATGAGTTTGGCTAATGGGAAGGATCCACTTTTGGTTTCTGAGGCTTTCAGACACTGGATGGTGGTGAATATGCTGGCACAAAAACATTTTAACACCTTTCATAATCATGCTGCACATTGCATTTACTCAACCCCTGGCAAGGTTATCCCGAAGAAACCTTTCTTCGTGAAAGTGTGATAGGTATTGAGTTATTCCATTGGCATTTGGGTGTGGGTCAGGTCAATGAACATACTGAGCACCTGCTATTGGAGGCATGGTTTGGTGGGGGGGAAGCATTAATAAACAATTTCTGTGGAGTCTACAAAGTAGTAGGGAAGGCAGCTCCTCACAAAACCATTTATGATGAACACTCAGATAAAGGTAGAAAGTAGACTTCAGGGAGGAAGTGCCTTTCAAACCGGGCCTTAAAGAGGAAGGATAACTTTAACTGGCAGGACTAGGGGAAAGGCCATTTTAAGATATGGGAGCAACCTAAGAGATGACAAAAAAAAAAAAAAAACCTGTGCTTGAAGATAGATGATGAATATGGAAAAGAGAAAAGCTAGGTGAAACAGAGATGACCTTGACCAATGGGCTATTCTGTAATGGTGAATTGTGGACAGGCAAGTAATACAAGTAGACTGTATTTCTTTCAGAAGAAAGTTAAAGGATTATGAATAATGAATTTGAAAAGGACATTTGGGAAGAGAAATATACATTATAAGACCATGTTGTGTGTCAGATGGAAGATGAAGAAGAGCCTGAACTACAGATATAAAGGGAAAGCAGTGGGAGTAGAAAGAAAAAGATGGGTTTCAGGGCAGAGTTTTTAATGGTGGCCGAGGGGCTCCTAGGAGTCCTGTGGATGACCTAAGGGGATGCATGAACCTCAGTAAGTGTGTCAAATTTTGTGGTAGTGCAAGTGTGAATTTAACTGGGGAAAGGATTCTTGTTAGCCCATATCCTCCAACAAGCAGGTGACAACATGCTATTAAACATTTAAGAATTTTCAATGCGGGAAGTACTGGTGGGAGAAAATGGGGAGGGAACTGGTCGGGGTTGGGAGAGCCCTCACAGAAGGAAAGAAGGAAGTGTTGATGGAAGCCTTTCAGAATCCTGTGCCAGCTTAAGAAAGTTCAGCAAAGCCATGGGCAAATCTTTCAGCCAAATTACTGGTTGAAGGAGTCCCTGCTCTCCCAGGCATGGCCATACCTTAGTATTCTTGCTGTGTTTAGTAATTTTCTGGGGACAACCTGTCAGAAGCATGGCTGGGGCACAAATGCAGCAGCCGTTTCCAAGCACAGAAGCTGGGGTGGTTGGTCAGTGGCTCTTCTGCAGTTGGAGATCTGAGAGTTTCATTCTCAAGGCCACCACTATGGCACATAACCTCTCTTGGAGTCCCAGGGAGGTGTATACCAAAATAGACTTAAAACACTACTTTTTAAGAAAATGTTGAGGTAAAGCTAATAATATATGCAAATAGCTTTCTGCATACTGGAAGAGTGGGGGTGCCGTTGCCTTACGCATGATGTGCAGGGTGAGGCACAGTGCAAGAAAATGTGTTGTTCCTGCCACGTTGTGTTCCAGATGCTGGTGAGAGCCCATTAAATATCTGCTGAGCAAATATCTGAGCTCAGATGGCATGATCTCAGTTGCGATTCCATGGAAGAGAGTGTTCATACAATAATTGAGGTGACAGTGGAAACAAGAAAGGAATGAAGTTCTCTCAAGAAGAGTATGGATTGAGCAGAGCAGAGCATTACATGTTTTTGTTTTAGATGGAGGTACTGAGTCCTCATACATGGTTGAGAGAAGCCAGGGTAAGAGTGAGAAGGAGTGGTCCCAAAGGGAAGGAGATAATCACTAAAGCACTTGTATCCTGAAAGCAGTGAGTATGGGCTCTAAAAAATAGTGGGGTTGTCAGAAATGCCACATGGTACCAGAATATCAAGTTGGGAGAGGGCCAAGAAAGATAGTCTTATTTTAAGAAAAGAGAATCATGAAACAGAGACCTTGTGTCATCACTATATTACTTCTGTGTTTGGTATCTCCCTGCATTTTTGTGAAGAACTATTCACTACATTCAAAGTCTTCTCAAATCCAAATCAGAAAGAAGTGGGTGGAGTCAGGGAGGTTGCTGGAAGAATCAGGATCTATTACAAAGAAGTGAATGGTGCTGTTTGTGTATGTCTGAGGCATTTTTTCCCTCTTTCTGCTTCTTGAGAAGTTGTCACTCAAGCCCCACAAAACAAAATCTAAATAGTCAATACCTAATACATCTATTTTATGTTAAATATTTTAGACCTACTACTGCATATTTGTTTTTGAATGCTTATAATAGCATTCAGAAAACAGATTGGTATCATCTTCCATTGAATTCACTTGTGAAAAATATATTTTCTAGGGTGAAGATATTTTTCCCCATGTAATGTTGGGACTAGAAACTTACACTATTGCCTGAGAGTTCAGAAAAGGTTCTTGGTACCAGTTATTTACCCACGCTGTTTGATGACCAAGACTTTAATTTCTGTAAAGCAGAAGTATGTGGAAGATTGATTCAGTGTTGTCCATATGAACAACATGTCATGTTTTTTGCAAAAGGGGGTAGTTTTAATTTTTTCCACTGAGTAGATTTTTGTTACATGATTTTAGTTTTAATTTTTGTCCATATGAACAACATGTCATGTTTTTTGCAAAATGGGGTAGTTTTAATTTTTTCCACTGAGTAGATTTTTGTTACATGATTTTTGTTCTGGAAATATTTTATTTCTAGTGTGTAATTTATAGTTTTAACTGTTCAGGAAATGCAAACTTTGTACTATAATGTGTTTCCCCTTTCCTCTTATTCCTAGAGCATTACTCAATACTTTATTATAATAATGGCTTAATGTTTGACCTAGGAAGTTCTTGGTAGTATATACTTGATGAATTACTGAATGAATGGATTAGTTCCTTCTGATCAACTCAGTTCTATTTCTTTTTTTTTTTTTTTTTTTTTAAGATTTTATTTATTTGACAGAGAGAAACACAGCCAGAGAGGGAACACAAGCAGGGGGAGCGAGAGAGGGAGAAGCAGGCTTCCTGCCGAGCAGGGAGCCCGATGTGGGGCTCGATCCCGGGTCTCCGGGATCATGACCTGAGCCGAAGGCAGTCGCTCAACCAACTGAGCCACCCAGGCGCCCCTACTCAGTTCTATTTCTGAAACAAATGTCATATTTTATATTATGCTCCAGCTGGTAAATTACTTCCGGTTATCTCCAGAAGTAGACTGAGAATTATTCTTGAATTCAATCTATAAAACAAAGAAGCAAACTGCACCTACAAAAAAACAAAAACAAAAGCAAAAACAAAAGGAGACAATGAGTTTCTTTGATTTTTTTTTCACAACTTAATGTAATACTATGTCATCTATAAGAATACAACAAATGTTGGTTTCATTTTTAAGGAAGGTCAAGAAGAAAAATCACCATTTCGCCATTTTTAGTTAATACTTTGAGTTGGTTCAAAGAAGTAAGGTCAAGGGAGGAGCATTGTCTTTGAAGTCAGACAGATTATATAAAACTTACTAATGTTGTGACCTTGGAAAGCTAAATGGCCTCTCTGAATTTCAGCCTCTTTGTCTGTAAAATTGAAGCAATAACGCCATACATCTCCCAGGGTAGCTTATGAGTTAAATGAGATGAATTATGGGAAGCCCTGGACGTATGATCAGACATAGTTAAGTGTTCAGAGGACTTCGATCCCTCCCTCCTTTCCTGCGAGCATCACCATGAGCAGAAATTCAATTATGGGGGAAGGCAGGCCATCAAGGAACACTCTACTTTCCTTGGCTCTTATAAATCAAGAACATATTTATGAGTTATATTCTAGTGTGCTTACCAGAGAAAATGAAAACAACAAACAGAAAAAGCAGGTACAAAATCTCACTCTTCTCTTGTATTATCATGACTGTAAAATGTCTATGGGTATTTTTTGTTTGGCATTTGAAATCTGGTGTGTCTGAGTCCTCCGAGGAAGCCCACAAACTACTCCCCCGGCTTTAGGTATTGACATTCCTGTAAAGAACTGATATTTTTTATAGGATTATTACTCATCATGACTGAAGTTCAATAGATAAATTAAAAACACAGCCACTCCTCAGCCTGGAAGTGACTCACTTCTCAAGTAATGTTCTGCGTTCACTTCAAGATGGGCTTAAAGATGCCCTGAATCAGAAATGTTCATTGTCAGAGTGGCCTCTGGACCATTCCCAGAAGAATTTGTGGGTTGCCTAATAGAACTCGGCATTTGGCCGAGTGCTTTCTGGAGCTTGTCCTGCAAATTCCTGTAATTTGCACCAGGTTACTTGTAATCCATTTTAGTTGACTGAACAGTTTGAATCAGAGGTATGAAAAGACAGTAGTTAGCAGACACCTTCCAGGAATGTGCTCTTGCCATCCTGATCATGTGTAAGCAGGGCCATGAACTACAACAAGCTCTTCACATTGCAAGGCTCACATGCGTGCACGCACACACACATGCACACACGTGTGCATGCTTTAAGAATATCGGTTGCTGTGAAAACTGTCTTATAATGAGAATCTTCAAAAAACAAAACAAACACACACAAAAAAACAAGAAATCTAAGCCTGACTGGAAAATACTTCAAGTAACTGAAAGCAAACAATTTTAAACTATAATGGGTCTCCAGCCTTGTTTTGGATATTTTTGGTATTCTTTTTAGATTGATGAGAGCTTAAACAGTTCATTGTTTGTTCTCTATCTATATACATTGCAAATGTGGTGTTCACGTACTTGTTTTGCAGTTTAGCATTTCACTAATAGTCTGTTATTTTCCACCTAGGTTGCTTTGTGACAGTCCCATGCAGAACTTCCTCTTATGTGGTCTTTTCTCTTTTAGATATGTCTTATTATCCATTAAAGAGTAATGAGATAAATAGGTGCCATCAAGTTACTATAGGGAATAAGTGCCCAGCACAAACTTGCAAATAAGTAGTTGCTCTCTCACCTGGAGAGCTTTAAAATATGTGCACACTGGAGACATTTTAAAGGGCTGATTTTAAAAAACTCTTTACTTAGTATTGCATCTATGCTGTTTTCACAGGAGCTTTTTTAAAACTCTTACTTATCATGAATACATGTGGGTGTTGATAGAAGAAAGTGAATATGAAATGGTTTTCCTGTTGGGCATGTTTCATGCAGGTTGTAAAACACAGAAGTAACCAGAAATGCTAGATTTCTTGTTTGTTTGTTTTGCAATTTATTTATGTTAAAGAAAGAGAGCAAAGCAGGAGGGGCAGAGGAAGAGGGAGAGAGAATCTCAAGCAGACTCCAGGCTGAGCGTGGAGCCCCATGTGGTCGGTCACCACATGAGCTGAAATCAATAGTCAATTGCTTAACTGACTGCACCACCCAGGTGCTCCAGAAATGCTAGATTTCTGAAGGGAAGCCAGCTGCTCATCTCAGAGCCTTGAGGAATGGTGTGGTTGAAGGCAGAGGTGCTATGACTCAAACAGATGCCTGCTGCTGCCACTTCAAGGGCTTTTACTGCAGGAAGGAGGAAATAAAAGTGCCCCCTGGGGACCTGACCCTCTAGGGTAGAAGGAATCATCTGTGGCTCACTGTTTAGTGTAAGTGATGAAGCAGGGCTGCCAGCTGGGCCTTCCACATCCTATGTTGTTGGAGGTGTTTCATTAGAGGAGGAAGTAAAAAGATCCACCTACAATTCCAGACACTATTCTTTGCTTCCTGCTGACATGTCCTATCGAGCTGCCATGTGGTCTGTGGCATTCTCTGACCTCTGTGCTCCATGGTCAGGGTCCAATCCTCAGATTCCTCTGCAGTTAAATTTGTGAAATGGACTCCTGAAACTGGAATAACTCATAGATTGCCATTCCAGAAACTTAAAATTAATTATTCAGAAAATCTCTTACATCTCTTCTATTCACCTGAGTATCATGGGAATTCAAATTTAGAGATTAGTTTCTTCTAAAATCAGGCCCAGTGTTCATGTTGCTGTAGTGACATTGCTAATGAAAGAGTTTCCATGAGACTCATTTGTCAAACTCTGTTCCAGTGATAAGGGCTGAATTTATAAGCTTCATAGACAACTTCAACTTTATTCCTTCTCTGCAGATTCATATATTATTTTTACACACAGGCAGCAAAATATGTAGCTGGATTAAAAATTAATAAAATACTATGACTGATAGGCTATCTACTTGAGGCAAATTAGAAAGATCACGGTCATCAGTGTACATAGCCAATGTTTCCTTTGTTGAGTTCATGCAAGAATTAGGGGTACAGTTTTTCCAAATTCTGCCCTTAGCCATGATATGAAGACAGAGGCCATAAGTTCTCCTCAGTCCAGAAAAACAAAACAAAACAAAACAAAAAAGCAACAATATATTCAAAAATTTTGGAGCTTTGACAAATTAAATCCCAATCTGAGTTTGCCTTTGACCCATTCTCAATGTGATGTTACTAGTTTGTTACTAGTTAGTGTGTAATGTGTTCCTTCAGAAATGATATGCCAGGTGTTATAGGATATACTCTGTAACATATGTGCTTCAGTTTGAAGATGGAAGATTGAGCACATATTTGCCCTTTGAAACTTCCCAAATACCATTAGGGAAAAAAGGATAGAAGGAGTTAACCCATAGTGAGAAGACCAGGATAAGGGGAAAGAAAGATGGGTCATCGATGAATTTCTAGGAGATACAAAGTGGAACTATGTGGATAGAAGGAAGTCCAGAATATGCTATGGAAGATAGTGGTGCAAGTGGGAGCCAAGAGCCTTGAAGAGACTCCATGTTCTGCATCAAATTGTAGGTTAAAACAGGAGTAAAAGCCACTACTCAAAGATAGTATTATAGAACAGTTGCATAGGTGGGTCCCACAGTTCTGTATGTAGACTAGGACTTGCCTGTAGGACAAACCAACCAATCAGCCAATCAACCAACCACTAAACAACCATCCAGTCCACCAACCCACCAACCAATGAGCAAAAACAAAGGGCTGTTTTCTAAAATAAATATAAACTTTGAGAGAAAGTCAAGGTCCCAGCTCTGTTAGTGCTTAGAGTAGACCCCTCTTCATTCAGACCCTGGCTGACCTGCAGTCTGATAGAGGCTAACCTTTCACTCATTGTAAAGCACAACAGGCAGCTGACAATACCTCATCCATGTGAACAGACTTCCCAATGAGAATTCCATCAGAAAGGAGAGGGCCTTTCAGGATATAGATCTACTTATACAAGGCAGAGGAAAGCCATGCCAGCTACTCTGGTTTCTGCTCTCAAATATGAATTTGCATTATCAGTCATAGGACAAAATAGGACGAGTCGTTAGTCCTGAACAAAAACCAGTCATATGGAAAAGACCAAGTAACCTGTATCAGCTAAGATGCTTTCAACTGTGAGTAATAGAAAACCCAACTAAAGTGGACTTGAGCAAGGAAGATATTTATTTTCTCATCTAAAGAAAAATCGAGATGGGAGGGTTCTTAAATGGAGTACCTCTACAATGTCATCAAGGACTTGGCATTTTCATCTTTTTACTCCACTCTCCTCAGCATGTTACTGATCTCTTTCCTCATGATTATGGCTGGAAAGAGGTATTACATGAATAAAATTTCTTTTAATTAATTAATTATATATATTTTTTATCATGTGATGCTTGTTATTAGTGATAGTAACTTTCCCATAAATGCTGAAGGAGGTTTTTTGCTGGGGTTACATTGGATCTCATGAATTGGGTCTCACACCTATTTCTATAAAATCACTAGAAATGGGACGGAGACTACTGTGAATGACCTAGACCAGGGTCTCCCAACCTTGGCATTGCTGACAGTTTGGACCAGATAATTCTTTGCTGTGGAGGGTTGTCCTGAACATTGTAGAATATGTAGAATATTTAGCAGCGTCCCTGGCCTCTATCCACTAGATTCCAGTTGTACCTATACCCTGTTGTGACAACCAAAAATGTCTTCAGACATTTCTAAATGTCCTCTGGAGATTAAAGCCACTCCCATTGGAGACCCACTACCTGACAGTAATTATCAGACCTTTGATTTTGTACCAATAGGAAGTAGACTGCAAAGTCCTATATCATTTTAGAGGAATGGACTCTGGATGAGTCTCAAGGAGATCATGAAAGACAGTGGCCAGCAATGAGTTTCCTAGAGAGAAGAACCAGGGGTAAGAGAAGGACCATTAGAGCTGCATACAGAAAGCAGAGCCAAAGACTTTGCTATGGTGGGATTTGATATACACAGCAAAACAGTGACCTCTGCACACTTCCCATTCTGCCATTTTCCAGATGGGTGGTGTTTGTTCTATGTTGCCTTATTTTTTGGTTTGTGGGTTTTGTTTTTGTTTTTCAGTTACTCTGTTTCTTCTCCTCCATTGTCCATCAGATATATTGTTTTTTAATGTAGACTATCTAACCCCAAGGACAACCATCTACACCTGGCAGAAGATAATCACTTAGAGACCGAGAACTTCAAGCCTGATGCAGCATCTGAGTGAGACTCTATATGTGCATCTCCCTTGGTGAAGGGATGAGTGTTTTCTGCTAATATATGTAGATATTGATGAGCCAAAGGGAGGACTTTGGCAGATGCTGTAAATTGGATTACTCAACATCTATTTCCAACCTCCTCCACTTTATAGACTTTAGATAGAGATTGTAAATGTATATACTTTCCCAGTCACCCACACAACTAGTAGTAGCCACATAACACAGTTCTGATCAGTAAGACATAAGCAGAAGTTTATGGAGGGGACTGTTCTAGGGAAGCATTTGCTTTGTTGATAAGTGAAACAGATGCAGCTGGTCCCAGCCCTTCTCTTTTCCACATCCTCCTGCCTGGATCGCAAATGTGATTCCTGGCTCTGCAGTCTTGCTGCAGCCATGGGACAGCAAGCCAACATGTTTAGAATGGCGAGATGGGAAAACAGAGTCTGGACTTTCTATGATCTCATTACTACTCTATCAGTTCTGGCTTGTCTTCTGTGGACTTACTGATAATTGAATGATTTATAAATCAGATATTTGAGTCATTAGAAGTCAGGGTATTCTGTCATTTGATACTGAATAACAACTGATTGATAACATAAAAGAAAGTCAGGTGGAGGAGAAAGGGGTGGAATGAAGGAGAGGGATGCTAACAGCTTTACCTTGTATACGGTGGAACTGAGATAATGACTTCTGCCTTTGGAACCTGGTCCATGAAAATATTTAGTAATTCCATCTACCCTCACCTTTTTTTTTTTTTTTTTTGGTTAATCTGAAGCTCTTTTCCCTATTAAATATATTTGTATATATTGAGTATATATTAATTTGTATATATTAATAATTGTGCATTATAGTATATAA
This sequence comes from Spilogale gracilis, assembly GCA_004023965.1. Taxonomy (NCBI): domain Eukaryota; kingdom Metazoa; phylum Chordata; class Mammalia; order Carnivora; family Mephitidae; genus Spilogale; species Spilogale gracilis. Next base: position 70,897 of record PITA01000593.1, read on the forward strand.
TATATTAATATAGTATATAATATATTAATAATATATTGATAATTGTATCTATTAATTTGTATATATCAATAAGTATATTTGGCTGAGGCATTCTGGGCTTATTACCCAGAGGGCTGACATAGCCACATGCATCAATCAAAGTCTTGACTTTTGAGATTCTAAAAATGCTTTTGAAATTCATTTTCTTGAAACCCAAAGATTTTCAGTTCATAAGAGTCAGGCTTCTTAAGAAAGAATATGTCATTAAATTATAGAAGCTAGAATTTAAGTAGCCCCCCAAAAAATCTCTGAAGGAATCTGGACATAAAGGAAGTTGTGTCTGATGTGAGGGAGAAGGCCAAAGGTTTAGGGTGTTAGGAGGAAAGCAAATACTCAGGAAGTCGCTTGTGCTCTACCCAGCATTCTTCACCCCAGTCCTGGGGCAGGAGAGGGTGGGTCTGAAAATATAAGAGTAAAAAGGAACAAAGGATTTCTGCATTCAAACCCTGGAGGGCAGCAAGCCAAACAGCAAACCTCACAGAAGTCCTCTCAGTGCCTAACTGAAAGATGCCTTCCCTGTACAGTGGGAATCGTAAGGGGCAGGACAAGGCAAAGCATTAGACAGCCTTGCTGAGTTTGCTCTGTCTTCACATGTCATGGAGTCAGAAAACTGCTCATGGCCCAAAAGAGGGTCAGAAAAGGGTTAGAATGGCTAGTGGATCTAAAGGGATCTCTTATCAGAACACAGATATATAATCCATGTGAACTAGTAATCAGAGATCAGGCTGGTGCCTGGATCAGCTCAGTGGATGTTCAAAGAGATGCTGATGACCAAAGATCAGGAGATGCCAAGGAGGACAGAGATCAACCGTAGCTGGGAACCTACCTACCTATGCTCTGGCATCTCACGAATACCCGGAAACAACCTGTACTCCCATGAATGTAGGGAGGGGAGGGATGAAATTGGACAATGTAAGAGTTTACATGTAAAATGACCAAATTTGCTTGGAATTGGTAATGATTAGGATTTCTGCCAGCTGGTGTGATGGAATCTTTTAGTTATAGAATGAAATTATGCTCAAGAATGTTGCTTGAGAAAATTGCAATTGCTACATAAGAAACTGACGCATCAGTATATTATTTAAAGTAGTTAAAGATAAACAAGTAAATAAATAAAATGACATAACATACTGTAAGGAGGAAGAGGTGGGAGAGTAGAGAGAATGGTTGTAAAAGTGAATTAAATCCTCATCTTTCATTTCTGGAAAACAGTAGGCTAAATTTAAATTTGATACATTCAGAAATCTCATATTCATGTTGCTTAGTATTTTGAAGATAACAAGTGTAAGAATAAGAAAAAAAGACTCAATCAATTTGGTGGTTGTTTCCTGGGAGAGGGACTGAAGGTAGGCAGGAACCTTTTTTTTTTTTCCATCATTAATTGTGCTTTACTATTTCATCTTTATTCTTTAAAAAAAAAAAGATTTTACTTATTTGACAGAGAGAGACAGATCACAAATAGGCAGAGAGGCAGGCAGAGAAAGAGGGAGAAGCAGGCTCCCTGCTGAGCAGACAGCCCAATGTGGGACTCGATCCCAAGGATCCGGAGATCATGACCTGAGCCAAAGGCAGAGGCTTAACACTCTGAGCCACCCAGGTGCCCCTCATCTTTATTCTTAAAACATACTCATGTTACTTTGATATAAATTAGACTAGATAAAAAATAATCATGAACCTACCTGTGTGTGTTTCTGCTATATGTTGTAGTGCTATATGCTAATAGAATATATATACAAAAGACAAAAGCAGCATAGGGAATATAATCAATGATATTTTAAGAGCATTGTATGGTGACAGATGAGAGCTACACTTATGGCGAGCTTATCATAACGTATAGAGAAGTTGATCACTATGCTGCACACCTGAAACTAATGTAACATTGTGTGTCAACTCTACTCAAATACAAAAATAAATAAAAAATGAAGATAAAAGCACCCTTAAGTTTTCTAAGTATATGGACTATCAGAGACTAGAAAACGGCTTTGTGGAGCCCTGTAAGAATTCCTAGACTCTATGGGTAAATATGGCAACCACCAGGCCACGGGGAAATGGATCCTGTGGGTCAAGAGAGAGAAGAGCAGAAATATATGTGAAGCTTAGATAGGGACATTTCAAAATAGTTATTGTGAGAGAGAATGTATCAAAGGTTGTGTCCTAGCAGTTGAAGATGTGAGGTAACAAATGTGAAATTTGAATGGTCTTGTGTGAAATGTAATAGGAGCATTTTTTAAGGCACAAATAGATGCATGTGTGCAGGTACACTCTCCATACACACATATTGGGTTTAGCTTGTGCTGTAGCCCACTAATCATCTTTTCCTCACTTGGCCTTCAGATCAGATCCCGGGAGGCCAATTAGAGGCCTCAGAAATAAATCTGTGGCTCTCTCTCTGATCTTCCTCCTTCCTCCGTGGCACCACACAGACAGAGGGCTGACAGACAGGGGCTGTGGGGTCAGCACTGAAATCAGTGGTTATTTGACCCAAGCTGAAACATGCAGTTCCTGGAACAAAGGATGAGTCTTCCTGGGGGGCTAGGAAACAGACCAGCAATTCCTTGTAGTGTTAAGCATATGACCCCTGTACAATCACATCAAAGCCACTCTTTTTTTTTTTTTTAATCCCTAGTTTGGGTAACTTTTGTACCAAGAACTCTGGTGACTAGCCTTCATTATTATTTTTGGGCTGATGGAGCCGTAAAAGTAGAAGGACAGTCTGGGACAGGTGAATTAGTGATGTGGATGGTGCCCGTTAATTTCTTCTTCAGGCAATACCAGCAAAGTAGCATCTTCAGCATGCTACCAAGTTCATTCTCAAGGAGGCAAGTAGGGATTATATATGTTTGGATTCCAAATCAGTTCAAATTGATTTATGGCTGGTAACAACAATTAGTGGGACTAATTAAGATTTTCAGCCTGACGAATTTCCTGAAAATATTTGCAGAAACTCTTGAAAATCAGAGAATGAGCCAAGATTTGTTTTTTAAAATTGATTCCAACTCATGACACCAAGGGTATAATCATGCTGTTCACAACTATATTATGGTCCCACCAAAGAAAAATTCTATTCGTGTGGCGACAGAGAGGTGAATGGGAAGTTCTGACCTCTAACAGTGCAATTTTGCTTTCCCAATAACAGCATCCTGGAAGCACTGGGGTAGATTGCTTTCCCCAGAATGCAATACCTGAAAACTGGCCTTTGCTTTCTGGCCATTCATTTGACCACCTAGGAGAGGGCTTATTCACAGCTGACAATACAGGAAGAGATTTAATCAAAATCAGCTCCATACACATATTTTATACCCACAACAGGGTGCTTTGGTTGAAATTCAACCCTAGGATTTTTGAAGTCTTGATGGGTAGGAGTTGGAAAACCTGTCATTTAAAAACCGCCAGCAGCTGTCTAGTTCAGTGGAGGCGGCAGAGCTCCTTTCTGAACAAGACGGTTCTTTTGTTCTCAGTGAACCACCTGAATGGGCTGCCTAGTCTATGAAGTGCAAATACACCTAACCCTCTTCTATCAGTTTGGATTCCTTGCTGAAATCCCTGCCATTAGGTGACACCTGCTACATGAACAATATTTCCATTAGTTGTAACAAATTCTGTCTTTCACCCAAGGTTCTCAAATGATTTCATCAGAGAGAGAGATGTCAATTGGATAATGACAATAAGACTCGATAGTTAATGCACAGCCATTGTAAAATACATAGAGAGAAGTTTGCACACAAAATGTGACGTAATGGAGGTCTATTGCACTTTTTCTTCCTACACTATTTTCTTCACCAATTTTTCAACCATTTTAGAGCTAATGGTTACCTGGATCAAACTACCTTCAAAAATTAATTTAAGCACAGACAAATATCTTTAGGGGAAAATAAAGTCTAAACATGAGAGCACTTTGAAAGTCGTGCAAGTATGTAAGACAGACTGAAGGTCAGCAGATGCCATCTTTCCATTTTTCTTGCTCCATATAGGCACACAAAGCAAAGCATCCAAATGTGTGTGCAATTCACTTTTTTTCCAGATAATATTCTCTAACCGGAAGCTATCGGCCTAAGTAAATTAGTGACTGTGTCTTTGCCTGAAAGTATAATTTCAAAATATCAATTCTTATGGCTTATTTATTTAGTAAGTTTTGGGATACAAAGTCACTATGCTGACAAAAAGACTGTGGTGGGAAGTATAAATGGACCCCCCCAAAGATATTTAAATCCTAATCCCCCAAATCTGTGGATATATTACCTTACAAGGCAAGAGATTTGCAGATGTAATGATATTACAGATCTTGAGATGGGAGGATTATTCTGGATTATCTGGGTGGGCCAAGTGGGATCGTGAGGGTCCGTATAGGAGGGAGGTGGGAGGGTAAGAGGAAGAAGTATGGTGATAGAAGCAGAGGTCAGATGCAAGGAAGGAACCACCAGACAAGGTGCAGACCAGTGGCCTCTAGAGAGCAGAAAAGGCAAGGGACTGGAATCTCCCCTAGAGCCTCCAGCAGGAGCATAGTACTGCTGATGCATTTTAATTCCTTACCTTAAAAATTGTAAGATAATAAGCAACCTAAGTGTCTGTCAGTGGCTGAATGGATGAAGAAGGTGAAATCTACCTAAACAATGTGATATTATTTAGCCAGGAGAAAGAAGGAAATTCTGACATTTGCAATAACATGGAACTTGAGGGCATTGCACTGAGTGAAATAAGCCAGAGGAAGAAAAATACTGCATGGTAGCACTTACATGTGGAATAAAAACAAAAAACGAAACAAAACAAACCCCCCCCCCAAAACAAAGCTCAAACTCAGAAACAGAGAGTAGAAAAATGGTTGCCAGGGGCTGGAGGGTGGGGGAAAATAGGGAGACACTGGTAAAAGGGTACAAACGTTCAGCTGCAGGTGGTCAGATTTTAAGAATTGGTTACTGTTGTACACTAGGTCTGAAGATTATCTTCCACTTTAAAAATCTCTAGTTTAACAAAGAGTCTGCTGATTACTTTCCTAAACAACCAGAAATTTAAAATAAAAATGGTTTTGAAAGCTATTCTCCATAGCTTTTCCTGGGCTTGATACAATGTGGGCTTGATAAGTATCAGCGTATCCAATTTAGTTCAGCAAACCTTTAGTGAATATTTGTGCTATTTTCTCTTTCAAAATTCTGTCTCAGGAAATTCATGGGAACAGTTTTTCCCATTGCGCAAATCGATCTCATTAAAAGATGTCTGTTAAAAAGCTGCTCTGTGAGGTACTATGAGATCTACTACTGCAACTTTAAACCTGGCCCAAGGAGAAGATACCATATGTCTAGTATGAGGGAGAAAAATTTATTGCTGGAGTCAGAAAACCAAATTCAGATAGGCTTAAACAAATTTAGAAATTTATTGACTTAACTGAAAAGTATAAAATTAGGCTTGGCTCCAAGCACTGTCTTCCCAGAGTTTCAAAATATCACATTTTCTCCATGATTCTTTTAGTTGTCTCTCCTCTTTGTGCCAGATTTATCTTCAGGCTGGCTCCCCTCATGTTAGCAAAATGACTTCTACAATTCTAGACCTCACACCCTCAACACACCATCTGAGAAGGAGTGAATATGTCTTCTTGGAATTCCTTTAGAAGATAAGGGAGACTTCTCTTCTCAAAGCACCAGCAAATAGATCTTATGCCTCATGGGCCTTAACTGGATCATATCTTCTTTTCTAAACAAAATATCAAGACTTGCAGGGCAGGATCTAGTGGATCGTTTATGTTCCCCTTGACAACAAAAGAGGAGTAAATTCCACCCAAGTCACATGGCTGAGAATAGGACAGGAGCCTGTTGTCCAAAGACAAATGTGGGTACTGTTGGAGGGAAGAGGTGAATCAGTATATGTCCACAGCATAGAGTTAACAAGATGCAGTTAGATAAGCACAAAGTTCTGTGATGCTATGGTATCAAGAAGAGAAACGCTCAATCTTTTGTCAGGGCTGGTGAGATAAGAAAAGATTTCATTAAATAGTTGTGGTTTGCTTATTGATTCCTACTTATCCTTAAAGGTCCATCTTAGAGGGAAAAAAGATATCCTTTGAAGTAGGAACACAGCAGCAAAAGGAAGGAGGCAGAAAACTGTAGAGTTGTGTTATGGTGACACTAATTAATGCAGCATGACTACAATACAAAACATGGGAAGACAGCTGAAAAGGGAAGCTGGAGCCTTATTGTGTAGGACTTCCCTTCAATTCCAGCAGGAGGAGTCATATTTAATTTAGAAACCAAAGGGGAGCCATTGACAGTTTTAAATACAGGAAAGATAGAACCAAATATGCCTGCTGGAAATATTAATCTGCCAAGAGTGAATTGGACGAATTGCAGCGGAGAGAGACACAATTCATGGTGAGCAGTTAGGAGGCCCTTGCAGTATTCTGATGAAAATAATGAAGTAGGATGGCAGCTAAGGAGTGGGAGGAGATAGTAGGCATGAGAGACTTAAGATGGTGGGATCTTCATGAATTGCTAATAAATCCGTTGTAAAGTCTAAATGAAGAGGACTAGTAGTGACACAGAGCTCTGACGTCACCATGATTAACAAGACAGTGACATCGTTCATGAAAATGGAGACTCAGAACCCTGAGGTGGAGCAAAAAGCTCCATGAGGAGGGAGTCACAAGACCGCTTGCCCCTGTGCCAGCGGATCCTTAATTGCTTGAAAAGCAGAGGGTGTCGCTGCTACGATGCACCTCTTTTATGAGCAAAAGTAGTTAACTCTGACCTTTTTTACTGAGTTGATTCATTAGCTCTTAACACCACAGAGCCATAACCCAGGGGCAGAATCACGTGTCTTCAAAAGGGTTGGGGTTTGAGTGGGTTAGAATGACATCCATTTTTTCCCTAAGCAGGTTCAGATTCACAAGTCTAGACTCAGTAGATGGAGATCAAAATATTTCCAGAGCTGAGAAAACTGTAGGAGAATGAGGCTCAGTGTGAGGGTCAAACAGACTCCCTAAGAATTGAAACACCTGACTGATTTACTGTCAGTGCTTGGGATGCAGGTTTTCTCCAGCAGGGATGGAGCCTCTGAATGAAGGCTTGCCTCAGGTGCCAGAGAGAAGAGGGAGACATACAGGCCCCTTTCTTTTATTCAACAATAGGTCTTTCCTCTTTCCCTGGGAGGGATGGGAGAGAGGGGCAGATGTAGGCCTGGGGTTTTGTTCTCATTGACAACGGAACTCTCTTGTGACCATGTGCAGAACTTGTCTTCCCTTTCTTCGTCGACAAAGCCTGGTGTCCCTGATTCATGATGGGCTCCTGATTCTGACCACCCCTGGCTCTGGCTTGACAGAGATGTAGAGGAAGCCATATCAGGCAGATTATTAGTGACTGCGTAAGGAGCTTGAAAGATTTGAATTTATGACCTGTTGTGATGAGATTGGGGTTTTAGAAGGTTCACTGTGGTGACAGTGTAGGGGAATGGTACATGGGGGAGAGGTCAGTTCAGGAGACTGGACTGGGGAGGGGGGGGCAGCTAGGTGTCTCAGTTGGTTAAGCGCCTGACTCCTGATTTCGGCTCATGATCTTAGGGTGGTGAGTTTGAGACCTGCTTTGGGCTCCACGCTCAGTGAGGAGTCTGCCTGGCTCTTTCTCCACCTCTCCCTCTGCCCTTCCCCCTACTCATGCACACATACTCTCTCTCTCTCTCTCTAATAAATACATAAATCTTTAAAAAAATGAAAAAAGGAGATTGTGCCGGGATCCAGAGGGAAGGTGATGAGGAGATGTACCAAAGCATTGACCATGAGGTTGGAGCAGGGGAACAGATTCAAGAGCTATTTAAGAAGAGGAATCCACAAGACTACAGGTAGATGGAAAGAAAGAGACCATGAGATAGCCCCAGGTGACTGCCTTGGGCCTATGGTTGAACAATGATATCATTCCTCCAGGAAACTATAAGGAAGATGAGCATATTGAAGGGGGGCAAAGTGAGATTTTATTTTGTGGCCTTTTAGTTGCATATGGTGTTTCCAAATGAAGATGACCAGAGATGACTTCACTTCTTTTTGAGGTACAGAAGAAATAAAATTTGAAATCAGCTTGAAGTGGGAGTATGGGGACACTTACTTTTCACTTCTCACATTTTCATAGAGAGGAGGGAGTTACACTGTCCCACCCAGAGGAAAAAGGAGCACTCCTAACCTCTCTCCAACACCTTACTCCTTTATAAGGCATCCTCCTTCTTCCTAACTGGATCCGTGTCGTCTTTCTTTCAGATCTGTCTGCCGGTCCAGACACTGCTTCCTCAGCTCCTCCATCTGATATGTTTGCAGGCAAGACCTGCTGCTTTGGTTTCAGTGCAGGCTCTATTGACTACCCATCCAAAGCCGCATTCTTAAATCAGTTTTATCAGTAATAGAGCTTTGATCCCATCTCTGTTTCCTGTCTCTTGTTTATCAGTTGGTTCAGAGCTCTGGAGGAGAATGTCTTAGCTTGCTAGGGCTATTCTGACAAAGTATCACAGACTGGGTGGCTTCAACAACAGAAATTTACTTTCTCACATTTCTGGATGCTGGAAGTTCACAGTCGTTGGCAAGTTGAGGCCTTTCTCCTTAGCTTGTAGATGGCTGTCTTCTCTCTGTCTTCCCGTGGTCTTCCCTCTGTAGTTGTTGTGTCCAAATTTCCTCTTATAAGAAAACAGTCACATTGGATGAAGGCCCACTCTAATGACTTATTTTAAATTAAATACACCTTGTTAAGGCCCTATCTCCAAATAAAGTCACCTCCTGAGGTACTGGGGGTTAGGGCTTCAACATATGAATTTCGGGCATGGAGGGGTGGGTCACAATTCAGCCAAAAACAGAGAGAGAATTGTATGTTGACCCTCTAAAACTCTATAACTGCCCCATTCTGTCTTCTTTCTTAAATACAGTCTCATAGACAATTTTAAGACAAATCCCCCCTGCCCAATCACTCCAATTATTTCAGTGCCATGAACTAAGAAAATTTTAATCAGGGCACTGTTTATTTCATTAAAGAAAAGGCATGGCAGTGATGCTCAAAGCTGGTTCCCAGTAAGGGGAGGGTTTCTAGGTTGTGTGTCACCCAGAATTGGTGCAAGACAAGACCTGGTAAGAATCTGACCCTCTGATAATTAAGGCATCTGTAAGTCTTCCCTCAGAAATAGTGTGGAGCAATGAGATCATTTTTTGTACAACCCTATGGGATTTGCAATTTGCCAATATACCCAAGGTCAACGCTGTGAGCATATCTAGGTTCACAAGTAATTATAAGGCTGTAATCTGAGACTATGTTTCTCCATTAGTTTTGTTCTTTGATATTTCTCTCACCAAGTTTAAGCTTGAATGGTTTTCCCAAGGGAAATTATGCATCTAGAGTGATGGCTGATTTTATGGAATTCTGTTAATATCCTATGTGACTAAAGATGGTCATTCAGAGCTCTGTTTCAGGGACATAAAACCTTTAGGCATCTTCACACAATGAAAGAAAGAAATGACAGATCTGTGGCAAGGAAACACTTTTTTTGATCAGTATGATTATATTAGAATGCTCAACTTGGATATATTGATTTGTCTTTGAGAGCACTTTGTGCCACATAAATCTCATAGAAATATCTTTAAGAAGCTGCCCCAGAAGGCCACTACTTCCCTCCTCAGCAAAGAGAAGCAAAGCCAGGGAGTCATTTGTCAAAGTTTCAAACAGAATGGTCCATTTATGAACTGACACTGCATGGTTTCCTAGTCTGACATTCATGGGATTTTAAAACAAAGATGCATTTTATGATTAACCTCGGCATATAGAAGCAAAGAGCTATATTTGTCTCTTTTGACTTCAGCAACCTGAATTTTTTAAAAAAATCACCTTCAAGGAGAATCATATTTATTATACCTTAAAAATTCAGTTTATACGCACCATTGTTCAGAGCAATTTCTTTCTTTCTACATTTAATAGCCAAGTGGTCATTTGTTTTGGAGATGCAGTCATGCTTTGGAAGATTTGGTCACCAATGGAAAAGAACATTCTCGAGGGTGGTTTTTTTTTCCCGCCACTGCCTTAGTACAGGGAAAATAGGTCTAAAAAATTATACATGAATTTTGAGTGCATGGGTGGCTCAGTTGGTTAAGTGTCTGCCTTCAGCTCAGATCATGAACTCAGGTCCTAGGATCAAGCCCCACATCAGGCTCCCTGCCCTGCTGGGAGTCTGCCCCTCCTCCTGCTTGTGCATGAACATGTTCTCTCTCTCTTTGTGAAATAAATAAAATATTTAAAAAGAATAAAAAATAAAAAAAATATACCTGAATTTAAAAATATTGATTAAAAGTTTCTCACTTGCTCTGTATTCTGGGACACATAACCTACATTTTCTAGTTTTTAAGGGCTGACATGAAAAGATCATCTATTTTCTCTTTCCCTTTTGAATTGGATGATCTTGAGCAAATTACCACATTGAAATTTACCCTTTCCCCCCTCATACAATGAGTACTGTGATGTTCATATTACTGAGCAGGCAAACTGGAGAAAGGGGGCAGTTAGGTTAGCACATTATTTATTTAGGAACGTGGATTTTGAGCCAGTGTGGCTTGCTGGTTGGATGATACTGGGAGTGTGACTTCACCCCTAAGCCTCAGGTTCCATATCTATGAGGTGGGCATGACAGTTGCTCCTTCTTTATATGGTTTGAAAAGAAAATGAAATACTTTCCAAACATAGTATCTAGCACACTATAAATGTGAGATCATCATCATCATCATGAAAATAACAAATAACCATTAACTGGCTCAATTACTTTATTTCCCTGAACATAATGAGTAGGATAAAGACCCTAAAGGAAAGCAAAATCCATAAAATTGAATCTCCATGTTGGGCAAAATGGACTGAAACTAGTTTCATATAATTTGGACTGTATCTCTTGAATATCCACATTCATATATACACATACATGTGCACATATATATACATAGAAACACAGATACTTATATAGAAATATAAAAAATACATCTATTTATAGTCAGTTGAAATTTCACAGAAATTTTAAATAACATGAGATGTATTTACCAAGATTTTATATTATAAATACATTTCCATTTCTAATGCAAAAACAATCTCTAAATAAAAAAATATTTAGTCACAAGTACAAAATTGGAATAAGATTTAATAATCTCTAGGAACTGATTTTTTTAATGTTTAAACTGTCCACTTATGAACACCACATTAACTCTTAAATCCTTCTTATAATGTCTTCATATTTAAGCTTCATTGGAGAGAAGGGTGCACCATTCTCTCACTTGCTTAAAAATATTCCTGGTTTTAAAAATATTAAGAGCTGCTTGGAGATGGCAACATAAAGATAATTGTATTAAACTCCACTCTCTAATATCAACGGAAAGCAACACAAATTCTAACAAAAGAGTCCGACTTTAATGAAACCAGGAGACAGATAAAACCCCAGAGTATGAAGAATTGCTTCTAAATATAAGGCCATTTGGCACCAATTCCAGGAGGATGCCAAAAGTGTAGCACACTTGACAGTCTATGCACTCTCTGCGGAGGGTTCCAACAGCAGGTGCCATAGCTCGGAAGTGTTCACCAGCTATCCCTTCCTGGAAACCCTCAATTCCACATCCCACACCAAGGTACTGCACCAGATGGGATTGGCAGGAAAGGAAAAAAAATCCATTAACTTGGCAGGAATCATCCTGGAGGCACATAATGGGAATGACAACACCACAAATAATAATATCAACAATAACAATGGCTGGTATTTATTGAGTGCCTACTACGTGCTAGGCACTGCTTTAAATGTTTTTCATATACCAACTCAGGTAATCCTCAGTAACCTTATGAAGGTACTTTTACTATCTCAGTTTTACTCATCAGTTATAGAACCTGTACTTTTAACCCCCATATTCTACTGCATTTCTGCAGTGTGTGTGGAGTCAGCTCCCATCAGTGGATCAAAATCAGTTGAGGAGAATAAAAATAAACATCAAGTCCCCAGACAGGAACTGGATTCTGCCAGTAATCTGAATGAACTTGGAAGCACATTCTTCCCAGAGCTTCCATGTCGGCTCCCTGGCTGACACCTAACTTCAGCCTTGTGAGACCCTGAGCTGAGAACCTAGATGCCATGCCAGACTTCTTATATTTTACATATTTTATTTATTTATTTGAGAGAGAGTGAAAGAGAGATAGAACAAGATCGAGAGAGAGAGAGAGAGAGAGAGAGAACATGCACAAATGCACAAGCTGGGGGAAGGGCAGAGAGAGCAGCTCAGCAGGGAGTCCAAGGATGCTGCTCTATCCCAGGACACCAGGATCATGACCTGAGTCAAAGGCAGACACCTAGGGGCACCCGGGTGGCTCAGTCGTTAAGCATCTGCCTTCGGCTCAGGTCATGATCCTGGAGTCCCAGGATTGAGCCCCGCAGTGGGCCCCCCACTTGGCGGGAAGCCGGCTTCTCCCTCTCTCACTCTCTACTTGTGTTCCCTCTCTGGCTGTGTTTCTCTCTGTCAAATAAATAAATAAAATCTTTAAAACAAAAGCAAAAACAAAAAACAAAGGCAGACACCTAATCGACTGAGCCACCCATGAGCCCTCACCATGCCAGGCTTCTGACCTTACAAAAGTCTGAGCTAATAAGTGGGCGTTTCAAGTCACCAAGCCTGTAATAATTTTTACCCAACAATGGGAAACTAATCCATAAACATCATTCACTAGCTTAATATGTTTCAGGGAAAAATATGATGATAAATTCTGGATGGGAAAAGGGAAGAGAATATTGCAGTGTTTTTGCAAAGAATGACTAAACCAAGGTATAAATCTTTTCCTTCTGCCTGGCCATTGTCCTCATGGTCACAAGACCAGAAAAAGCTGGTACTCGTCCAAGCTCCCACTTTTTCCTATTCCTTAGGCAACAGGTTCTGTCACATGTACATCCAAAATATTTCCTCTAGTTTTCATTCTCATCGAATGGTCTAATTTAGAAAACTTCATTACTTTTTAATTTTATTTTTTATTGAGATATAATTGACATGTTATATTAGTTTCAGGCGTGCAACACTGATTCAGTATTTATGTATATTGGGAAATGATCACCACAATAAATCTGATTAAACATCCATCCCCACACATAGTTACACTTCTTTTTCCCTTGTAGTGAGAATTTTCCTGATCTATTCTCTTACTCTTCATTACTTCTCAGTTAAATTAGTATAGTAACCTCCTAGCTATACTCAATTCTCTACCTTGCTCTTGTTTTGAGGTTTCGAAATGCCTAATTTGACTACACCACTTTTCTACTTCAGCTCCTTTGAGGACCTCTTATCACTTCCAGATGAAAATTCAAATTCCTTGGCATAGTATTGGCAGCTCAAATTTCTCCCACACTTATCATTGGCTGTAGTCATACTAAATTACTTGCCTTTACTCAGAGTGAAGCATATTTTTGTACCACTCCATGCTTGGAAGAATGCTGCCAATTCTTCTGGAAAATTGCTATCCATCCTTAAAACTCAATTTTAACATCATCCCTTCCAGAAAGTGTTTTATGAGTTAGATACAGACACTTCTTTCTCAGAGTCTTCTTTGTTAGATAGTTGGGTGCCTTCATAGGGCCTTGCTTTCCTTCCTCACTCACAGATTCTGACAAATACTTTCACACCTGAATTCAGACCCCGAGACCCTGAATTCAGACAGGGTCACATAGAAATGTGTCTGACAGGGCCTAGTCCTGGTACAAGAGTATAACTCCATCTCTGTTGTCATCTTAGGGGAGGACCAGCTTTGGAGGCGATATGGGGAAATTTGTGTAGGCAACACAGAGGTGTTGGGAAAGATGGTCTAATCCCTCCTCCAACCCTTCTCACTGAAATTTGATTTTGTAGCGACATTGGGGTTTACAGGCTTTACCTGATGTTTGTCTAATGATACAGAAGAACAAGGCTTTTTTTGCATAATGTTAGTTTGAGTCTAGAGAGAGTTGTGGAAGGTTAACAGAAAGAGGTAGTGGTTCTGCTCTATTAGGTGCTGCTGAAATGGCCTTGAAAGGGTTTGTGTGAGTTATGTGGGAATGGAGAGGACTGGAAACTCTGCCCAGAAAGGGATAACCTGCTGTGGTGGACAAAACAAGTCACCTTCCCTTGAAGAATGTCCTCACAAGCACCATGGAGCAGGGTACAGGATGCATTAGACACAAAAGCCTAAGACAGGATGGTCAACTGCTGCTGCCATCCTGTGCATTTTTACTCGAGGCTGGTTCTTTAGCCTGAAGGTGCAGCCTTACACATGTGTAAGTGGGTGCAGAACAGAATGAAAACGGTGCGACTTGAAGGTCTTAGCTGGTTTCCTTCACCCTGGGGGAACCCTGAGGTGTAGGCAGGCCCCCTGTGGCACTGTTACTGCTTTGGTACTCGGTAGATTAGGATCTTTGTTCCACCTGTGGCGTGGGGGACATAACCTGCCTGAGCCAGTTTCTACTCCTCCACCGCACTGCAGGTGGGAAGACAGGATGGACTTCCCTCTGAGGTCAGTCTATTGGCTTTCGAGCAGAGTGCTCTGCCATCTGACCATTGCCTACTGTTTGCACCCCAAACTACCACTTTTATAAGCTTTTCTTAGTAAAATATTTTTTGGTTGATAGAAACAAAAGTAACCCTTTTACTTTCCTCACTCTGTGTAAAATGATACAAACAAAACTATGTAAGTAACTGTGAGTAACAGAAACAAAGCTGGAGCTACCCAAAGCAAATGTCTAACCAGCTATGGCTGTGAGACCCCGGTCATGCTGGTGTGGGATTGTGAGGCTTCAGCCAGTCATACACATCTCAGCAGGTGTGTGTAAGAACACTGCCCTATCTTCAGTGGTTGGCCTGTTTACAGCCAATTTATTAGCGTTTTAAAGTCATTCTTTTTTTTTTTTTTCTATTTCTAGTGAGTATCTAATTCACAATAGACAATTCAAAAAATATCAAAACAATTTTAAAAACATAGGGTTTTCATGTATTTTTGTTCATGTTTTCGTATCATTCCTGATTTTACAGATAAAACATGCATTCTCAAAGGATGAACTCTGATAATTAAGTATGCTCCTTAATTACAAGTTATTTTGATACTTGAGAAAAATATTTGATGCAGATTTGTTGGTAACATAATTTTGTTTAATCAAATGAACACTATGAAAGTTATAATAAAAACACTACTCTATGAACACATTTAAAGTGTACTGCTTTCCTCCCAAATTTGAAAATTATCTTAAAAAAACATATAAAGCTTTCTTCCATAGGAAATACAAAAGTTAGTAATAAAAAATACATATCAAATGATTGTACTCGCAAATGATATTTACTTACATCAAATGCTATTTTAAACCAGTGAGAAATGCTTAAATATTTATTTTTTGTCATCATTTTTTCCTCTAATTCTGTGAAGAAATTAGTAATTCAAATGTTAAAAGAGGGACACTAGTGGTTTGGATTTTTAGTCTCTTAAAAATTTTAGTATAGATGGGAAAAACTTTTGTCAACCTTTTTTGTTTCCCCACTCTAAGCAAAATAATGCAAAGTAAAAGACTTTGAAATACTTAGAAGCATGATTCAATGTATCCAATTCCACAAATGGAAAGATTGCCCATTAATTTCTCCTTGGGAGTTTATTAACTCAAGCCACCTAACAGACTAGTTAGAACAGCATCCATTATAGGTAAGATAGCTAGAGGTATCAAGTAATTTTTTCTTCTAACTGGTGAGCGTATATACAACCATTTTTAATGAACAATGCTGAGCCATTCCCAGCATGAAAATATTTAACAACTCTTTCAGGATAAACAAGAATCCTACTCTCTTTGTATTTCTGACATGGCTTTCTAAAGAACTTTGCATTGAGCAGGTGCATGACAAATGCTTTTAGAAACAATGGAATAAATAGATGCAGAAGCAAAGAGAAGTTAGTACAGGAGTTTGCTGAAAGCAAAACCCACGTTAACTGTCTTGGATGTTTAGGGTGTTTAGAGTAAACTTAGAACAAAATACTTATTGCATGTAAAAAGTTATCCATTTCATTAACACTCCTTTTTAGAAAACCATTATTTTTATCTAAACCCGGGATTTAAAACCTCTTTTTTCCTGACCTGAACTCCCTGTCATTGTGCTTCAATTTTTTCTCGTTGTTACAGTCTCCAACAATAGACCAATAGATATAAGTAGCAAAATTCAGAAAACAATGTTTTCTTTTCACAAAGGGCCTTAAATTCAGAACCAATATTCCTCCCAAATCTTTTTTAAAAATAACCAATTTTTGAAATTTCAAGAAAGTATTTTCAAAGCTGCTAGATGAGACTTTTTCCCCACCAGCATTGATGGTGCAGCATTTTTCCATGGTCCACACTAATACCTTGAACGTTCTGCTTGTTCAGCACCATTCTCCTCCCCATTATCATGCATTCAGAAGAGATGAGCATTGCCTTTCACTGTATGTATAACACTTGTCCCCCAGGTATTCAACCTTTTTTCTCTTTATTAAGAAGACCATCTGCAATATCAACATTTAAAAAAATCTAATGCCTTTTCCTGAGTCACCATCCAGCATTGTACCCAGGGATTTCAAGGTCAATGTGTGTAATAGCCCTACACTGAGAATCTTGACTATGGAGGATCATTGCAAATATGAAAAAGATGCTTTATGCTCTTGCTATCTGCAAGTGAACATGAAAGTGTGTAAATTTTAAGGTACAAAAGCTTAGGAAAATATTACAGTTGTCATACTTGATTACTTTTAGACACAGCTTGATATTCCTGAAGAATAGATATTAGAGAGTAACTCTTCTTGGAAGATATAAAAAGTCACTCACTCAAGTATTAATATTCATTGGCAGCCTACTGTGTACATAACACGGCAGGTACATTGATGGGTAACAAAGGCATATAACATATCCTATTGACCATGTGTATCATTTCCTAGAGGGCTTTACCAATGAGGCAGAATAAAGAGGACTGATTACATATTATATATGATGTTGAAAATTATTCTTTATGTACTATAATAACATCACCAGGCATATCTTTAATAGCCTTGTCCCCCTCCCAAAGATACATATTACTCACCAATAACAAAGGAGAATCTTTAAAAGACTCTTCTATGATAGAAGTAGACATAAACCAAATTTGATTGAGGATAGATAATCAGAGCACTGATGCTTTAAAGAATTTCCAAGTGAAATGAGATAAGCCTGACTTGGTTATATAGGTTTAAAACAAAAGCTGTCACAGTGGGGCAACATTGGGATCCCAAGTTTAGAGGGGGGGATTTTGCCATTTATAGGAAGTTGCTCATTCTCTAAGGACCTAGTGAATAGCCTTTGAAACTAAGGGAGCAAGAATAATCAAATAGGTTGTTTAAGAGAATCATCTAAAGGTCTTTTCTCTGAAAAAACATGATCTCCCAAACTGTGAAGCAGATTAAAAGACTGAAATTTTAACACTGTTGAAGATGTCACTGATTGTTCTGTAAAATACCGTATTACTATTTCCCCTAATTTTCTACGTCGCTTACAAGTTTGATGGAAAGGTGAATGGCTTTATATCGCATTACAACTTTTAGGCTTTTGGAAAAAAGGAGATGGTTCAAATATTTATCACCTCAGTCCAGAGACTTGAACAACTGCAAATTCATGGTCTTGAACAACTTGAACCTTAATGCAACCTTTTTAGTCATCTTTTCCCCCTATTCTCTGCAGAACCTCTAGAAGCTCCTGACCCCAAATCTGTCATCTTAATCGGTACCTCATATCCTCTCCAATATACTCTCTTACTACTTCTTAATTTCTGGAATGATTTGGTAAAGTTTAGGACCTCACATCTTTACCCAACAACATGACTAATGTCCCATGTCCACTGCAATTGCTGTATCCAAGATCACTTACTCCCTCTTTTTCTCTATGTCCTTTGGAAACTTGTCAGTTCTTATCGAGTTAACCCCTGGGAAACTTTTTACACCGTTGACCTATCTTTATTATAACCCTTTACCTAAATAAATTGGAAACACTGACTCCCTGATTCCCTCATACTTCTTGAGAAAATATTTCTCAGCCTGCATAACAGGTTCTTTTGTTTTTGTTTATCCCCTTAATTGCTGGTGTTCTGATAGGTTTTGTCTTGCCTGTCTTTCCTTCACAGTCTGCAGGCTTTCCCTGCACTATCTCATTCATTCCTACCTTGAAATTACTACCTATATACAGCTGGCTCTCAAAGTGACATCCATATCCCACATTGTTTTTTTTAAACTTAAGATCTATATATTCAACTGTTGCTTGACTTCTCCTCTTGAATGTCACACAGATACCTTAAACTTAGCATGCTTACATTGATCAGATTGTCTTCCTCCAAATCCTTTCTTTTTATGGGAACTTGTCTCTGATGGTATCCCAGGTCACACACATGCGTGGTCTGGAAACACTTGGGGATGGCCCACAATCCAGTCAGGCAGCAAAACCATTCTAAATCTCTCGAGAGTCCATGGACGTAAACATAAAATCACTATTAACCCCGTGCCAGCACCAGCTATTTCCACATTCTGTCTGAAGGACCACACTAGCCCCCCATTGTGTCTGCTTGCTTGTAGTTCCATCTGCCTTTCAAGGTTTTCTCCACGGTAGAGGTAGAGGTAGCTTTCAAAAGAAAAGCTTATTCCTCCCCTTATCTAAGTCTTATTATGGCTTCCATTATAAAGTCCAAAATCTTTATAATGTCTTGTTCTATTCTTTATGACCTGGCCTCCTCTCTCCTTGCCTTTCCTGTCTCAATGTGCTTCTCCCATGAATGGTGCTCCAATCATACCACACTTTTAAAGTTATCTAAATGTACCATGGCTTCGTGTCCATTGAGTCTTCTCATGGGCTGTTCATTTCGTGTGGTTATTCTTTGTTTTATCTCATAACTGACTTTTTTTCCTTGTTTAGCATCATCATTACTCCTCTCAGAAGCCGTGGTTTATAGTATCCATACCCCCCATACTTTTATCAGCATTTTATTACAACTGCTTATTTATCCCTTTTCTGCTATATATAAATCCCAAATTATTCATATTTAGAGTTGTAGTCCCAAATATTTATCACAGCAAATGTTTATCTATATTCAATGATTGAAAGAATATAGGAAAAATACGTTAAAAAAAACGTTAAAAAGATGAAAGGAAGATAAATGAGTGGCAACTTACCCAGGAGAATGGAGAAACGGAAGCCTAATTTCTAGCATGGGGTGGGAATTCAATAAGAAGCAAGAGTTTTCATAATGACCTCAGGCAAGGTCAGGAATTAGAGGTGCCAGGGACCTCTGATGATCAGGGTGTGGGGCAGAGCTGAAAACAGACTGATAGTAAATCTGGATCTGGAGCAGGTGGATCCCAGATCCTCTTCCTACCCTGCATATCCAGGTGACTTTTTTTCACTACTTTTTCCCCATCCCAGAAGCAGACAGGAGATTTACTCTCTAGAGAAGATGAATCAAAAAGACTCTGCACTCAGGAACGGCAGATACAGTTGAAAGCTGCGGGAAGAGTTATCCCTCAAGACAAATCAAGTGACAATCTAGATTATAAACTTTGGGATCCTCCCAATTCCTTCCCCACGTAAAGCTCTCTGAATATTGGCAGCCACGATTGGACCCCCAGGGAGCAGACTGAGTATCCCCTCAGTGGAAACTGAGCCAAGACAAAAGATCCAAGACAAATATTGACGTCTGAGTATGCCAGTGAAACTATCAGTGTCCTTCAATGACCCTATGGCAAGGCCACCGCCTGACACACAGAGCTTCAGGTTAGCTTTTCAGGACCTCACTATTAAGTATGAACAGATAGCTAACAACCACTAGACATTTGAGGAAGACTTTTAGTGTAGACCAAAAAGACCAAAGCAAACACTGAAATGAAATTGAGAAAAAAGAGGCAAGCAGCAGAAAGCAGAAGAAAATGTTTTAAGAGATTATCCATGATAGCAGAGAGATAGAGAATTTCTGGAGTGCTATTGCAAGCACCAGAAAACTACTAGCGATTACCTTATATGGTTGAGAGGAATTTTAGAATCCTGTCAGGAAGTTTGTGACTGAATTATGACAAGTATGTAGAATACTAAGCACGTTTTTTGTTTGTTTTTTTTTTTAAAGAGACAATTATGAATTTCAGGGAAAATTAAATTGAAGAAGAAGGGAAGGAAAGTTAAGTTATAGTACAAGATAGGCTCAACTGTGAATAATATTTATGTTGGGGAAACATAAACAATTATTAATTGTGGGGGGAAAAGTGATCATGAATGTGTGCATGTGTGGCTGAATTTTTATTGTCCGTAGCAGGAAGGCAGTAGACAATGTTCAAAACTGTGAACCCAAGAAATAGTAGCATTAGTTTGAACCATCTAAGGTTGTTATTAGCCACTTTATATCTACAGAAATGACCATTTCTTTTGATTCAGACTTATGTGAGCATTGTTTAGAAATAAGGGAGTAAATACTAGCCAAACTATCTGGGAAAGTTGAAGGAGATTACCTCTGGGTAAGGGAATGGTATTGAGTGGTAAGTTTTTGCTAAGTTTTTGTTATAGACAGTTTTTGCTGTCTAGAACTATTTGACATTTTAGACAACATACATATATTAATTTAATAATAATTAAAATTAATAAAAGAATGAACAGGTGGCTTACTTCCAAATTACCTAAGTGAAAAGACCCAACTCAACTTCCAGGAATGATTAGCAGTGGTAATTGATCTGATTATGCTCACCTTTTCTCCTTTAAGGATTTTTTTTACCTTTTAAAAAAATGACTATTAGGAGAGCTTGCTCTGAAAAGACAAAAATAGCTCTTCTAATAGCTCCTTTAGAACTTTAATTGGAAATTTGGTCGTGTCTTCTTCCAATTAAGTTAATTGAAGTGGAGCTCTGATTGGGCCCTGGGAGAGGAGGCACTCCCCAGCTGAGGCTCATAGAATAACAGCTGACTTTAAAAAGAGAGAAATAGAAGCAAATGCTTGGGAAGACTGGTGAATCAACTCTAGAGGGATTTCAGTTATTTACTTATTGACTGACACATGCAGGAAAGCAGCCAGAAAAGTTCTGGAAAAAAGGTGGGGGAGTAGAGAGTTTCACCTGAGGTTTTAAGTAGATATGTATGAACTACTGGTATTTTAAGTGGAAACTTGCAGACTTTTCTAGGGTGGGCACCTATGTTTATCCCTTTATCATTTGCTAGACAAGTATGTGCTTTGCCTCCAGTAAGTAAGGGAAAATTGGAAGGCATGTGCAAGAATATTAGAACTTACATCTCTCCTCATCCCTTCCAGAGCCTTCTGTGCTAGTCAAACTGATGTGCCTCCAGTTCCTCGAGCATGCCTTTGCCTTTGTTATTTCAGTAGCTTCATGTCTGTCCGGAATTCTGGTGTGCATAAAAATCAGAGAAACTTGCTGTAAATGCAGATTCCCAAATCCCATGCTCACTTTAGGATGTCTTTGAATGCATTAGGCGCACTACACAACAGTACCTATTTGCTCTCGGATGAGCTATGGTCCCCCAAAGCCAAAATTTTAAAAAGGGAGACTTTAAGATACCAAAGGATAGTTGCAGAAAACAAAAAAACAAAAACAAAGACCCTAAGTCTAATGGTGTATATAACAATGTTTTGTAAACTAGTAAACTGCAACTGGATTCTTTTTACCCTGTAAAGTGTGGGTACATTTTAATATGTTTCGTATAATGAACATGGAGCCTGCAGCCAGGGGAGTACATACAATAGCCCTCATTGTTTCTGGAGTGGGACCTGGGAATCTGCATTTTAGAGAAGCAGTGCTCTGACTTTGCTGTAGGTTTCAGGGCTCCTTTGGAAGCCCAGCTCAAGTCTTAATACTGGAATCAATCAGCCTCTCAACCTTTCTCACCTGAGAGCTCTCATTTGAATTTTGGTGCCATTTTGTCAAACTCTTTTTTTTTTTTTTTTTTTTTAAAGATTTTATTTATTTGACAGAGAGAAACACAGCCAGAGAGGGAACACAAGCAGGGGGAGTGAGAGAGGGAGAAGCAGGCTTCCCGCCAAGCAGGGAGCCTGATGTGGGACTCGATCCCGGGTCTCCGGGATCATGACCTGAGCCGAAGGCAGTCGCTTAACCAACTGAGCCACCCAGGCGCCCCAGTCAAACTCTTTTAAGGTAGACATATTTCTTTGGATCCAAAGGGAACCAAAGAGTCTGGATTTAACATGCTTATTGTTTTCAATATAAATTATTTGTTAAATATATATTCAGGGGTGGTTTAAGTTTTGTAACTTGGCAAGATTCTTCATGTAAATGTATTCACAAATCAAAAAACACTTTGTCATGATCTTCTTGATTTATGATAAAGAAGAAACATTTTATATATAAAGTAAGGAAAGTTCTAATCATGTAGATGTTGGGAAATCGCTGAAGACTGTTTCAGTCTTAACATGTTATTTAATATATTTTAATACTATAAATGAATAATTTTTATAATGCTTACGACAGTAAAGTAAAAGAAAACAACATTATAAATTCACATTAAATTTGGAATGGTGACATTCTGAGGTAAATTTCAGCTCTTCCTGATTTTTTGCTGCAATTGTAAATCAGAAGAGAATAAGTTGTCTTTCCTAAGCTTTTGATCCTGACCTTCTGAGAATGAGAAATAATGACAATAACAAAGAAATATTTCTGATCAATAAATGGCCTCCCCAATTTATGATGGATGGGAAGACCAATGGAGAGGACTAAGAGAATTCCTGTGGTTTTTTTCTGGATTCCATCCACTCTTCCCAGCTCCCTGAGCAGGTTGGTTTAAGCTCTGACTGCCTCCTCTTCCTGTAACCCCGACTTTTTCTGTGCCCTCAGCCTCTTAGAATTAGCCATAATATCAGAAGGGCTTGTGGAAAAAACACCCCAAATGACTAAAGTTGACTTTCTGTTGCTCACAGGAATCAAGGTTCAAAACAGAAAGTAAGTTCAGTTATAGAAAAATATGGGAAATATATTACGTGTAGCTCACAGGCAAAGGTTCGTAGTTACTACTGTGGCACACGGACACCACCTCACCGGGCAGCTGGATTATCTGGGGATGTCACAGAAGACACCATGTTACTGGGGAGGGTACCAGGATTGAATGGGTGCTTGCAGCCAGAGCAAGTCCCCCTCCTTCCTCCTCAGCTCCTGCTTCAGTTATGGAATCTGAATTGCTTAAGGAGCAACAGGAAGTTCTCATTCCTTGCCTTATTCCTGTCCTGCTATAGGGACAAATATGCTTACCACAATTTGATGTTCGAAATACTGATTTTGTCAAGGTTATTATCACATAAACAACTATAACTTTTGCTGTCTTGAGTGGAATTTTCCATTTCTTGGGAATGCTTTTCTTTGGGAACAGTGTTCTAATTTTACAATTGAAATCAGTTGGATAAATTGGGGTCAATAGGCACAATTTTTGCTTTTCAGGCTTTTTTTATTCTTCGCAGAGCATTTGGACTGATCTTATAGATAGAAAGGCCTTTGAGGCTACAGCCGTCAACAGCATCCAACCTCATCTGAATTTGTGTAAAGGAAAAAAAAATTCCTTTTTCTCTCCCAATAAATATTTCTCTCAAACGAATGGAATGGACTATATATACAAAGAGGAAAATGTAGGTTTCCGTGGCCGGTTTGCAGCCCCCAGGTTAAGAAAGTGATTTTAGGGGCGCCTGGGTGGCTCAGTTGTTAAGCGTCTGCCTTTGGCTCAGGTCATGATCCCGGGCTTCTGGGATTGAACCCCGCTTCGGGCTCCCTGCTTGGTTGGAAGCCTGCTTCTCCCTCTCTCTCTCCCCTTACTTGTGTTCCCTCTCTTGCTGTGTCTCTCTTTGTCGAATAAATAAATAAAATCTTTTTAAAAAAAGTGATTTTAATTCTAATTCTTGTGATGGGACCTCAGGACAAATGACCCCACTTTGTTTGTTTGTGCAATGGGAATGATACAGCCTATTGTGCCGGGCTTTCTGAGAGTTATATTAAGTCATAAATATATAACAGTTATTTCTAAAGTGCTATATAAAAGTAAGGCGTTATTATCAGGCAGCTAAGGAAAGTTAAAAGCTTTAATAAAACCTATCCTTTACTGACTAAAGGAGACATTTTCTTACCAATGTGCAAACAAGACATATTTGCCATTAAAAGTTTAGTTTTTGAGACTAAATGGCTCAGGAAGCAATAAAGATGATCTAATCTGTCAAGAGAGACATTTAAAAAAAGGAATAAGTATATTATAGACAGAAGTAGGAGACAATCTACTTCTTTAAAAGAGCCATATCTATTCATAGCATATTTAGAAAAGTATTGAATTCAGGAATATGAGACCTAGGAAAGCGATCTAAAGAATGAGGGTGTCATTCAGTACAAAATGTTTAGTCAGGCAAACCAAGATTAATAATGGGATATTAAATTGAGGCAGTCCTTGAGAGAAGGGTATGTATGGAACAGGGAGTGTAACTGTCTTTTTATCCCTGTATCCCTATCACCTTGATTCGTGCCTGGCCCATCACAGGTTCGCAAATGATTTTTGCAGAATGAATGCAGAAGTTCCAGAGTATCACTGAAGGGAGACGCATTCTCTGAGCTGAAATTAATATCTGAACTCTTCAAACAAAGAGACACATGCATCTTCAGATTTGTGAAATAAAGCTGTAGCCTAATTATAATGACAGGCTGAGCCTTTCAGCTTCCTTAATTATTCCAAATTTTCGACAATCTTGGGATTGGAATGTTCTTCCCAAATGTCAGTGGTGGGTGGTCAACGAAATTTAGAATGAAAGAAAACTAGTCTTTTACCAGAGAACTTAATCTCTTAGGTTTAGGATAGCAAATGGGTCGATATTATTTTGTTGATGGCTGGTGAGGCATTCCTCTTAGGGGTTCTAAGGCTATATCTGGGAGATTTATGAATCAGTTGGTTAGAAATATCTGCCATAGGCACTGAGACCAGGGATGGTAAACAAACCACTTTTAAAGGGGTTTTCCAGTTGAAGATTGAATTTGTGGATGATTTCCTATGCTCTTTTGCTAGCAACCTCATGATTATTATGAGATGTGGCTTATTATGGTGACTGAAACTGGAGGGATTTGGGAACGATATTGCAAGATTGACAGAGACTGAACTATAAGTGGCAGATATGTATGATTACATCTTCCATGTAAATGACACCAGAGTGTATTACCAGATACACGTGTGTTTGTCTCCATCTCCCAGCCTCCGTCCAGTTGGTGTGACCATATGACTGAGTTCTGGCCAAAGAGATGTGAGCAGAAGTTGCATAAGAAATGAGTAGGCCCTATACCCTTGGAAACATCTCACATGATCACCCAGCAAGCTCTCCTCCCTTGCCACGTTAAACCTGGGAGGCAGTGTTCTCCAAATGACATAGCTACCAGGAGAAAGGCTCACAACTGCCCTGAACACCATAAGAGTGAGACAGACTTTATGGAGATTTAAGGTTTTCTCTGTTGCAGCAGTTAGAATGAATTACCCTAATACCTACTAATAACTGTCATGGGAAGTGGTGGGTTTTCGTGATGGGAAATGGCTTAGGCTGTTTAAACATTTGCGGGAAACAGCTTCCTGAACTGGGTCCTCTAGACAGCATATTGCCCTTTCTGCCTACACTACCTTTAGGTCAAGGAAGTTTCCTAGACCCTGCTGACTCTGCTAGTCTTGGGGTCGTGAAGAGCTGGGGGCACAGGAGAGGGGTTAGCTCTAGCACACCATGCATACTACCATGCAATGGACATATCCTGCAAAAACATGTATTTCTAATACCATCATTCCTTCCCATGGGTATCTGGTCTCCACCACGTTAACTTTAAACCCAAGGCAAAAACCCCACAAAAAACCAACACAGATCAGCTGCTATGGTATTAGTGACCCTCTGTGTTCTGGTACTGTGTGACTTTTTAAAGAGGACTAGTCCTCTTTAGGGAAACTCTGCTGAGATGAGGGGCATTGCTTGAACATCCCTCTTGCTTCTTTCTTTCCCCTGCTATTCTTTTTGATTTCTTATCTCCCTTTATCTCAGTCCTATGAATTTCCAAACCTCCTATACCCTCCTCCACCGGGGCAGAAACAATTTTTCCTTCCTATGAACTCTTGCATCTCTATTTCTCTGATGGCATCTCCCTGCCTACTTCTCGTCTTGCTAGGAGTTCATGGCAGCCCTTTCTCCTGGATCATAAGCTTCCAGATAGAAGGGAAAATATATCTATTTGGCTTACTGACGAATGTTTTATGGCACACCTTGGATTGTCCACTGCTGAACAAATGAGTGAATAAATGAAACATCTCCTTTGCAAAGCTATGAATTCTCTCAGTTAAAAAAATTATGAAACAGCCTCTGTAGAAATAGGAGGCAGCTTAAAAGAGAACAAGCATATGAAATATTATAGCTCTGAATATGCTAAAAACATTTTATTTACTCATAGTATCAGAATTCTGGAAGGATTTTTATCCTTATTTCCCTCTGGTCTGGCTCTTGCTTTTTCTTCTTCTTTTTTAAATCAGAGATCCATAGACATTTTTTCTTTCCTATGGGAGTGAAATAAGGATGGAGATTTGGAAGGGGCAAAAATATAGAACTGTCTTTTTTTATCTAAAGCAATTACCAAGAGGAAAAACAGCTTTCTTCTTAATACAGCAATTCCATAAATAACAGTAAAATTCTTGATGCCCCAGCAGTAAGAAGTCGGCTGGGCAGCACCAATGATGTATACTGCTGGCTGGGAGAAACTATTGTTTACAAGCTAATTATTGTATAACAAGTTGGCTTTAGTTAGCTATTTGAGAGGTTCAAACAGCAGATTTGGAAAGATAAAGTGTGTATCAGCATGTACTTTTTTCTTTTTGAAATCACTTATTAACAACAGTATTTGGAGAGAATTGAAAAAAACGAGTTAGAAAAAAACAGTTTATTAAGTAATAGCATATAAATAACTTGTTACAAAAATTTATTTGCAAAAGGCATATTTACTCTTTGTGAGAAATCACTTTTTTAAATTGCATTCTTTTCAAATGTATACGTCTAAGAAAACAAAGGAAAATAAAAGAAGCCGTTTCAAGGAGCACTGTCTTTGCCATTGGACTACCACAAAAGGCCGGCCACACTGAGCTGCAAGGTAATTGTCTTACCTCTCCTTCGAATTCAGGAAACTTTCTCATGTAAACTGTGAAGTTATGAAAATCTCCCCGACTAGAAATGTTGATGAAAGCTGAGCAGCGGTTGTTTCTATCAGGTCTTCCTATCGCCAGAGATACAGGCGAGACAGAAAAACCCTATGATTGAGTGTTACAGCCCGGAAATCTTCAAGGGTGGCGTCAGCTTCAATTTATAATTGCGGGTATTTTTAATTAAAAACAATCAATACCAAAAAGCTTTTATTTTCTGGGCTTAAAATCACAAATCACAGTAGGAGAATGCCAAATTGCCTTAGCTTGGTACTACTGAAGACGCACGTAGCATTTATTATAAGGCCTATTCTTAACGCAGTTTACTTTCAAAGCAATGAAAAGAATCACAAACAAAACGATACGGTGGTTTTAAAGCATTCCTACATTTCTTCTGAGCAGATCGGTTGGTTTGCTATACAGCACTCTCCCTGAATGCCTTAGCAATTCTATATATTTGATTCCTTAATAAACACTAAACTAATAGATCATAGAAAACTAAAAGCTTATAGAAGGTGCCTCTAGACATATTTACATAAATAACATAGTCTTGCAAGAAAGACCAGGATCTCATTATAGCGGAATGCTTTTCTCACAACACTGGGTCCATGCCTCATTTGTCAAATTAACCCCATTTGAAGAGAAGTTTGAGTTTGTGGTCTGTGGGTTTAAAAAAAAAATGGAATTAAGCAACTTGTAAAAGCTCTTTTGAAATTAATCTAATAACCCAGTGGCTCTCAGGCTAAGTGCCTCGGTCCTGTCTGAAATACAGCGAGTAATAGGCTTTGTTTCCATTTGACCTCCTTTTGGCTCTTTCATCTGCTGGCTTTGTCGGGCTAACGTTCCCCCCAAATTACAAAATGAAAATGCATCATAAATAAGGTATTACAAAATGGGGAGTAGGTTAAAGATTGTCTCAGCAATGCTTAAATTAAATTGACGATGCAGAGACCATAAACCTGGCTTTAAAAATGAGCTATCTCTTTATTAACTTTTAACAAGTGTGTGAGTCAATGTATTTCCTTTCTAAGAGGGTATTCCTCTGCACACTAAATAGGATCAGGGTCTGATGTTTTTTAGTGGAGAACTTCCCCTTTAGAAAACTATTCCATAAAGATACCAAAGGGTGATTAAATGCTGCAAGTGTAATAGTCACTGAACTTTTAAGGAGACCATACTCTAATTCTGTATTCTCTGGAAAAGAAAGCTGCTTGTCAGACTTTGGAAAATATTATAAATAAGTATATCTTCCTGAAGATCCATACACTATGTCTTAATCTTTCCACTCTTGGAATCTGATAGAGAGGGCTGGGTTTTAGTATTACATGTAAATGCTTGACTATTTAATCCCTGGCACAATTCAAAAAAGATTTCATCTAGACGAAATCATAAAAGATAAAATTACACCTAAATGATCCTTTTTAGAAGATACCTTTCAAAATAGTGGGGGGATCATGACTTTCTAGAGTATTCTTCCAAAGTAATTATATTGCTTTAAAAGTAGTGACTATGGTAAGATAATTCATTTGGCAGTTTGGTTACTGGGGAAAATGAATTTAGGCGTGCCTGATTTAAATACTTAGTTTGTGCCTAAGAATCAACTCTGTTCTTCCCTTTCAGCTGCATACGTTTATGGTCTTCCAGTATATAGAATTGAGGATTCTTAATTCATAGTTTATGCATTATCTCCAATGAAATAAATACCCATTTCAAGGCAAAACATTTCATGGGAGGTATTGCTCAGCAAATCTGGATATCTCATATTTATGTACTTAGAAATAAAAGTAATGGAAACCTAAAGTTAATTTGGGTTCATAAAATTTGGATGGTTCTAAGATAGAGATTCAACTTTTAAGAAATTTTTGTACAACTTTTTTTGGAACTCAAAATGAACAACTAAGCCAGAATTTTTTTTTTTCTTAATGAGTTAAAATTGAATTGCCAGGTTTTGTTTCATTTGAAAATGGAATCCATTTGTGTCTGAAACTCCTTTTATGCAACTAATCTGTAAAGCTAAGAAAACTCTGTAGAAAATAAAAAACATTTACTTACTGTGCCCAGAGCAGGCCCTGTCTTATGGTTCCATAGAACCATATTTTCTTCTCTCCCATTTGATTTCATTTTTTTATTTGGGGACAAATGTTTATGCCTTTCAGCAGAAAGTAGCAATGAAGTGAAGGGGTTGTAAATTTATGCATGATAGTTTAACATTTCAAAAATCCCAGCTTATTTTAGAGAACGTCTTCGCAGTTTGAAGAAACTGTCCCCTTTGAATGGAGGGGAGAAAAATTTCAGAAGGGCCTCAAAGTCCTTGAAGCAATCCACAAAAGTGATTTGCTTGTAATTAAGGAATTTTAGTTTCATAGTGACTAAACCAAATATTAAATTTTACTTCTTCCCATTTTCCTTCTGTCCTTCCTGAAACTAACATCTAATATCAAGACAGAGACTTTGTGAAAACTGAGACGAAAACTAATTTTTTTCTCCAGTTATCATTCATGTTAACTAGGGTTCTTGACGCCGTATCTTGGTGGGAAGGAAGTGAGACCCACACGGCATCATGGAAGTACAGCTCTTATAATTTCCATGACATCAGAGAGTATTAATTATAGCAAAAATACTTACAGGACTCTAGTACTAAATATTCTGCTCTAATCTTAAATTATCCAATTTCTTAGGGATTCATTTCATCATCAGGTTTTGCAGTAAGAGATTAAGCAATCATTTCAATATTTAGTCTTATTAATTTGTCCTTGGCCCGCTGTACCATCTTCAAGGTGGGACAATATACCCTGCCAGTTTTATCTCAAATATTCCACTACCTACTTTCACTTATGAGGAGAGAATTACCCTTAAAATATTGGAAGTTGCTAGTGTCGACCCTCAAGACATTCCAATTAACCCAAAAGTTCAAAAGGAAGACTTCTGATGATATCTTTCTTTTTATAGGACTATCTTTCTTGGTACAATTTATTACATGACATGAAACATAAGGACAGAGAGCTCTTTTATAGTAAGTCATGGGATTAAGGTGGTATTCTATTGCTATAAATAACTAGTTCTTACTAATTAACTTTACTAAGCTATCTTTTTTCAACACTTAACTGTGATTATGATATTCATTATAGTGAAACCCTCCTGTAGTATTTGGTTTGCATTCATTGTGTGTGTGTGTGTGTGTGTGTGTGTGTGTGTGTGAGAACTAACAAAAGAAAACCCTGAAAACATGAAATACTTATTATCGCACAGGGAAGTCCATTACAAAATAGAAAACCATTCAGGAAACACAAGGAAGAATATGAATATAAAACTTTTTCACTCTAATTGGGTAATCCAAAAGACTATATTTCTCTTATTTTAAAGGTGTCATCTGTACTTCCTGGGTAATACACCTATTTAAAACTTAACAACTGTATGTTTCCAAATAGAAAGTATGTACTGATATGACAGTATCTCCAAATAGAAATAACATTAAGATTATCTGTAGAAAATTAACATTAATTGAAAATAAATCCCTAAGTCTAATACTTAAGTCAACATACTCAAGTACATAATATATATTTATATATATATATGTATATATATATATATATACACACAGAGCCTGGGTTTGCTTTTTTTTTTTTTTAAGTTTTCAAAACAACAATGTTTTCATTACAGTACTTTGGAAATTTCTGGTGACTGCACAATGTAAGATTCTAATGATACAAATCATTAGAATTGCCATATGAAATAAATGATTTGAACCTGCCAAAAGGATTAGTTCAGTTCAGTTGGGTCCTCTGGATAATAACTATGATGTTAATTGCATAATTAGAGAAATAATGGATTGGATAGATTGTACACTACTTTTCCGTTGTAGTTTGAGACCATTACCTCATCATTAGTTCAAAGACAAGGGTGGCAAGGTTGCCATAGCAACAAAGTTAAAAACAATGAAAAAATATTAATGCTTTTAAAAGTCAACTATCATTTTAATACAATCTTAAACACTCTTATTGAAGGGAATCCCTTTGTAAGCGTCTTCCAAATATGTACTATGTAGTTTTTTACTATGATCTCACCAATATATCTATACCTATCATGTCATATAAATATATAGATGTTTCCAGATGTGAAAGACGGTTTCAAGTTCAAGTGTAGCTGGCTCTCATTTCCCCATTAAACTCTGAGGGCGGGATTTGAGTTTTATTTAATCTATCTTTGCTAATGCAACTTAATTGTGTACAAAGTATCTGAAGAATATGAATTATTGTACTTCACTCTGCTACTTTCAAGTATATTCGAATAATACTGACAACAACTACAGACAAGGAGTGAAAATTTGTCTCAGAAAAGTTCCTTCAAGAATTTTAAACAATTAGACTTATTTGTAATTAGCCTACTGATGGTTTGAAATAATTTTAAGTGATCTGTGGTACATTTGGTGGCCCAAACTTTAAAATATGCTAAGTATTTCCTTTGTTTACATCATTAGTTACTTTCCCTTTCTCTTTGTATGGTACAAGGGCAAACTTTTTGCAGGTTTAATATAACAAATTATGAGTTTGTGGCAAGGAATGAGATAGTATTACATTTTGTTTGTTGTTTTTGAATGTTACCATTTAATTTGCTTCTAGTCCAAAAGAGGAACACGAATCTTAAAACGTTGGTGGATTTGATGTTTTGAATAGTTATCAGTGCCAGATAAAGTTCTTGAGGAACAAAGAGGACCACCGGCAAATGCCATTTTAAATTTTTTGAGACACACCCATATATATATAAAGTTCATTATCTCCTTGTGAGCTGATGTACGAGGACCAACTTCACAGCGGTTCCTCCCTCCTTTCTCTGACTAAAACTATATATATATTTTTATTATTAAAGCACAAGTCCCTCATCCCATCAGCATGTGAAATGCACAGCCAGAGCAGCCAGCTGACCTGAGTCAATGGCGTGAGGCAGGGAGGCCAGGCCGGGGAAACTGAGCAGGTTCCCAACTTGGCCGAAGAGGACGAGGGAAAATACCACTCGTGGCGCTCTCCTCCAGCACCGGGCCCGTTGCCTGACAGGGTTAACTGGATGCGCTAAAAAATAAACATTTGCCTCTTGGAAGCTCATAAAAGTGTACTAGAAAAAAAGTCTCTAACATTGGATCCACACGGACTGCAGCCATTGATGTTTGGAACGGGTAGAACAGAGAACCCTTCACGGAGCAGTGGATAAAGTAGAAGGAAATAGCCACTTCACCTATTTTCGGTGTCATACTGGAAAATGAAAAAGGCTACGCACTAGGAGTCCTTGTCACTGTCCACGCCTCCGTACATGTCGGCGAGCTTTTTGAACCGGGGGCCCCAGTCACTAAGGTAGTCGTAGTCTTGGTCTCCATCCGTGGTCACCGACTCCAGGGAGCTCAGCGAATCCGCCACCGAGCCGGTGCCCTCGTAGGCGTAGGTGGCCAAGGAGTCGTA
Source organism: Spilogale gracilis (assembly GCA_004023965.1). Classification (NCBI taxonomy): domain Eukaryota; kingdom Metazoa; phylum Chordata; class Mammalia; order Carnivora; family Mephitidae; genus Spilogale; species Spilogale gracilis. The sequence goes on from PITA01000593.1 coordinate 103,578, forward strand.
GGGAGGGGCGGTGGGGTCCGTGTCGTTCTCCTTTAACCTTTGGTTAATGAAATCCCGGACGTCGGTGTTGTCGCGAGCTGCTGGAGTCCGTCGGGGTAGAAAAAGGGTCTCGGGCACGATGTCCCTGCGTAACTTGCTGTCCTCTATGGCTTCCGGATTCCTCAGGGTGCCGATATCAAAGGCCTGGGTGTCCTCCTCTCCACCACCTTCGTCGTTGTAACTGACAATGTTGTCTCTGATGTCCTCTTTGGATATGATCAAAGGTTCTTTCTTCCGCTGCCGCCTCAAAGCTGCAAACAACACCACTGTCACTGGGAAGCAGAAACAAAGCAGAACAGGGAAGGGAAAAGTTAATTCGCCACCCAATTAATGTCAGCAAGAAACACTGTGCTCCAATATGAAGTTTGAAAACTTCTCTAGGAAACTGCAGACTCGACTTTTATTGCTTTGAGGCTGGGCTTACCTCCATGAATGATCAAACCAGGAACCCCCCCAAAAAACGGAGTAAATATTTGAAAGAGAGTTACGATTTAAGTGGAGGATAAAACACCTTCATATTTTGTCAGTAGTTCCCTTTTACTTTGAAACGGCAAACTAGTTTTCAAGGTAAGGAAAAAATAAAATAATAATAAAAAAGCTCAAACAGTGTGAGTGCGGCAATAAGAGTGCAAATTATGCTGAACACCTAAAATGCTCTGAAACTGCTTATAAGCACAAGGCTGGCACCTTCGGGATGTGTTGAAGCTTTGCATAACTCCGCAGCTAAAATAACTTTTGCGCTATGCCTTCTTCTTCTTTTTTCTCTGAGAGACGTGTAAAATTAGTTTAAAACCCAAAGTAGAGATGTGAATGTCTGCATACCTTTTTACAAAGAAGAAATAGGATTACAGATAATACCTGAAGAGACCCAGATACAATTCAGTAAGCCATTCTGCACTTCAAGATCAGCCCATTTGAAAGGGGACAGGTTATAAGACACGCACCAGCTTATTTCTGTTTGAGCTAAACAAAATAAACACATTTAAGAGGGAACTTGAGGGGCGCCTGGATGGCTCAGTTGGTTAAGCAACTGCCTTCGGCATTGGGCTTCCTGCTCAGCAGGAGGCCTGCTTCTCCCTCTCTCACTCCCCCTGCTTGTGTTCCCTCTCAAGCTGTGTTTCTCTCTGTCAAATAAATAAATAAAATCTTAAAAAAAAAAAGAGGGAACTTGAAAAAAAAGTCTTTCAAAGGTTCATAGTTTGTAAGTTTGTTGCCTAGAATGTTCGTTCTTCGGATTTTTCCTCCTAACTCAAATTAGAGGCAAAGCAAGACGTATATTTAAATAGCTCCTAATGTTTCTTCACAGCTGGCTACCTGTAGAGAGACACATCTATGAATGGACATATGGGTGGGAAACTAAAAACACAGTGACAGCTTAGAGAAGAAACCGCCATCCAGGGCAGAAAAATGCATTGTTATACTGGGTTGGTCCGGGGTGTTTACTACAGGAAGTACTAGTAATGTGTTTGTATTTTCTCATTTATACTATGGTCCAGATTTTAGGAGCCCTAAGAAATTGAAATATTGCAGTAAGAATTAAAGAATAATGGCTTTTGATGGCTGTGTATATCTACGTATATAATGATGGATATATACATACCCAGATATCTATATATTATAAGGTTTTAATAGCATTAATAATAATTGGTTATCTGTTGAGAGAGTTCTATATGCCAAGCTGTGCTAAGTGCTTTACATACTGAGTCTCATTTAAGTATCACAGCCACCCTACAAAGTAGGTACCATCATTTTATGATCTATATGTATTTTATCATATAATATAGTTACCATTTTTCATAGAAGAAATTGAGTTTTAGAGATGTCACATTATACAAACAATTAAAATCCAGGTCAGACTAAAAAGCCAACACTCTTAATCACCAAGCACGTTTGGATTATAGACTACTTCGGAAGGCTGTCCAATATTGCCATTTCAAGTGTGTGGTTGTATAATCGTACACATTCTCTCTTGCTGCCAAAGAGCATCCTCATGCCTCATTTGTCCCAGCCATTCAGGACAAAATCTCTTATTCGTTCACTAAGGATTTATGTAGTGCCTACTCTGCCAGATACCATTCTAGGCACTCTGAGTGGAAAATATTAATCAGGAAGTGGGTAGGGCTGGTGGTGGTGGTGATGGTGGATGGAGACCAATAATTAGAAATTATTATAAGGTGATATGTACAGTGTAAACAAAAATAGAGCAGAGGAAGGAGAATGAAGAGCACTTTTGTGTATGACTGAGAGGCTGCATATGCTTTTTAGGAGGAGATTGCATCGTTGAGGAAGTGACATTTGAGCAGAGGTGTGGGGAGTTAACCAAGGAGCTGTCGGGTGAAGAGGACAGAGCTAGAGAGCACTGGGATGATAGGGCGCTTATGCTTGACAAATAGCCAGGAGACCCTACAGTTGGACTTGAGGGAACCAATTCCCCACCCCTGACAGAAAGAGAGTAGGAAAGGGCCATGTCATCTGGGCCCTGGAGGCTTTGTATGTCTTCACTTTACCCTGAGTGTGTGTGTGTGTGTGTGAAAACTTACAGTGCTCTGGACAGAGGGATGCTCATAATCTACTCTTTGTGCCAGATTCCAGTGTGACCAAGGATTTGCAAAACAGAGGATTGTAACTAAGGATGGCCTCTGGGGATAGCAAATAGACTCAAGACGAATGTCTCCCAAACATTCAACCCTTATGTACAACGGTCATGCCACCACTTAAGGCAAGATAGCAGGCATTTACACTACCTAATTCCACCCCAGTTTAAGTGATCTGTATTTTTTGTTTTGGTCTTTTTTGCACAAACGAAAGTGCAATATCTAGAAGAGAGGGCACATTGGGTAATTCAAAGGCATTTATTCACTGCCTAATTTCTCTTACAGCTACAATTGCCCATATCTTCTCTTTTTGGCCCCATGTACATCTGAACAGAAATTCTAGAAGGTAGATCTTTCTCAAAGCTAACTTTTATCAACTAAAGATGTGAGTTCTAAGCACATGGAACAAAAAAATACATTCTGAGAGAGTAATAGCTTTCTTCCCAGTAACCTCTTCCCTTTTCTCTGCCCCCTGAGGCCAGAGGACAACAGTGAGATTTGGGTGGGGGAATGCTTGGACCAATTTGTGCTCAGATCCCATCATAAAGCTAGAAGGTAGCAAGACATTTGAAATCAGCCTGCCTAGGCTCGCTTGAAGGATTCCACCCTTTTAAGTCTGCATCGTTCTGTGAAACAGAGGCACATAACACAGCACCCAGTGTTGTCATCAGGGATGAGCTCGTAAATGTGGAAATTCTGTAGACTCTAAAGCACCATAGAGACACGAGATGTAGTAGTTGTTTTCACTGTGGTTTTATTTTTGTAAATAAAACAAGAGATGCCACAGGATCCACTTTATTGGCAGCCGATTTCCTCCCACATTGGTATGGCTTTTTCATCTCTTACAAAATCTCAGGTCTGCTTCCACCTTCTTCGACTGTCTCATTTTCAGTTTGGGCTTTCTTTTAGCCTGGACATTGCCCTGTATTCTCTGAGCTCACAAAGAAAGTAGAATGCAGTGTGGAAGTACCACGGCTCAGCGGGAGAAGACCTGAATTTGGAACTCTGTTCTACCACCTGTTAGTTGTGTGACGTGGCTATAGCCTGCACTTCTTGGAGCCTTGGTTTTCGTACTGGAAATGCAGATAAATATATAACAGATGGTTCCGAGAGTTAAAGGAGAACAGTTGTGAAGTGTCTTGGCCAGTGTGTAGCCCACACTGGTGTTAGCCCAGTAAAGGGCCATTCCCATTGAGCATCTTTTTTATTAGGTACAGAATTCCAGACACTAGACCAGATGTAGGGAGCACGGAGACAAGTTAGGAGTAATGAGGAAACAGGGCATTTATTGGAGGAAGGAAATGATGAAGAGAGGATAAAAAGAGTTGGTGAGGAGGAGAAAAGCTGGTGGGGCAGAGGGCGGGGGAGAGAAAATGTGTAGATGATGAAGGAGAGGAGGAATCACCTGTTTGAGGTGAGAGTCGGCTCTCCTTCTATAGACCACAGAAGAGTCCATGGAATTCTCCCTGACTATAGCCCTGCCAATTTAGCCCTTCCAAAAATAACCTCCCCCCCCAATCAAAAAGAATATTCATATCCTTCTCTTCCAAAACAAATTTTATAGACTCACACCATTAGAAACACTGATTTGTCTTTGCATACTGTCAGCTTTTATTTATCCTCATATCTTAAAATACTTTCCCCAAATCTTTGTTGACAAAGAGAATCACAGTTGTGTAGTTAAGTTTTCAAGACTTCTGTTATAATTAGCAAAATTGATATGGAACGTGAAGCTCTTAAGCAGGGATCCCTAGGTATTCTCTTCTTGGAAAAATGTAGGTTTTTTACTCTTTATTCTTCTTAATGCTATATTGTCATTTTTAAAAAAGAGTTTCCCACCCTGTGCAAGCTAGGCTGATGCTTGACTTCTTACCTTTCTTCCACTTGTGTAGCAAGCTTACTTTGATTTTTGGAAGGAGTGAATTAATGAACGTTTGATTTCTAAGTTCACAACACTCAAAGGTCTGTTGAGCATTTTGAGCTCAACCTGTATGCTTAATTCAAGGGTTGGGGATAAAAATTTCATTTGAATCATTGCTGGATCTCAATTTTCCCTTGATTGCATTCATTTCTTTTAGGTATCAGATTTATTTCCTCAGTCATAGAAGTTGTTTATTATTGAGAGTCTGAGAAATAATAGACATTGTGCATGTGGCAGTTGGGGAGCAAGGCTAAGAAGGTCGTGATTCAAATGGGTAGACCAAAACAAGTTGGCTGGGGGGAAGAAAATTTAATTGCTTTTTATTTCCCCTTATGAGAGAGAAAAAGTCATCACATTTCTCTTTTCACTTTGCCCATTGATCTTTAAACTTTACCTTTGTAGAAAGGGTCATCAGCAGACTCTTTGTGCCGGATGACTTTCTCTTTTTAAAATTTAACAATGTTTGCCAGGTAAAACAGGAAACAACAAATGAAATGAAAAGGGCATATTGAGAGTGCCCTCTAGTTCCCTGGGATTCATTCCCTGTCTGATAGACAAGAGATTCTTTGACTGGAATGATTCCCTGGGTAGGTGAAGACATGGGCAAGTTTCACATCTATTCATTCTCCATAGCTATTTTCAAGCAAAAACTAGTTCATGGTTGAACAACACACATTCTCAGCATATAACTCTACTCACCTAGATGGGACTGTATGCCTTACTGGGGGAGGCGGATAAATCTAGGGTGTCACAGTAACAGTGTGTGCCCCTCAGCATGGGGAGATAGGATGCAGGGAGAAGCAGTTTACCTAGTAGGGTCACGATGCACAGAAGGATGGCGATCAGGGCCCCCGTGCTCAGTCCCGTGGGGTGCACGAGGGCCTCTGCGTGGCATGACTGCATGTTCCCATGGTGGTCACATGCACAGACCCGGACAGTCACTGTCCCAGTGCTGCTTTGGACTGGGTAGTCGTTGTCTGAAATCACCACAGGCAGGAGATAGGTGCTCATCTCATGTCTATTATAGCCATTTTTCCGAGTTAAGATTCCCGCCGTGTTATCTGTAACCGGAAAGCAAAGTGTTGAATGTAATGTGCATGCCACATCGTGGATTTGAATAATTGTGATGCTAATAGAGAGTGAGAGAGAGAAAGAGATATCAATATATAGAGATGATAACTTGGGTGCATTTACCTTTGTTGTCTTGAATGGTAAAGTTTGAGCCACTGGCTGCTTCGGGGGCCAGAGAGAATGAGAATTGGTGCCCGCTGTAAGGGTCATCTTTGTCAATGGCTCGTAGGGTCTGAATCAACTAAAATCAAAACAATAAAGCTGCTTTGAAGTTCACCTAACTCAAAAGCGTTTCTTATAGTCTTGTAGTTAAATTCCTTGACTACATGATTTCTAGAATTTAAAAACAATAGTCTCTAGAAAACTTACAATGAATCCACTTTATGCGATGAACCAGTGGGTTGGAAATAGAGCCAGGAATAATACTTTGTTGTGGGGCTGTCCTGGGCACTGTAGGACATTTGTCAGCAAGCCTGGCTTCCTCCAGCTACACACCTAGCACCCTACTCTTTGTGACAATCAGAAACGTCCCCAAACATCCCCAGCTGTCCCCTGGGGGCAAAATCACATATCACATGGGTTGGGAAACACTGCCGTAGAGTGATACAAAGCTATAAAAGACTACAATGATCTACGACAACATTTCAACTAAAAAAATTCAGGCACTCTTTGGACAGAGCCTGTTCAGAAACACACTATTGATATATACATAAGCCATCGACTTGCCTAAAAGCTAAAAAGAAAGTCTGTCCATAAAACAACTTTAGCTTCCCGCTTTCACATGTATTTTAATAGTGCACTTCTATTTCGATAAACTATAACATAATTTTTTTATCACTGGCAGAAAAGACCTATTTCAGGTGGGGATAAATGTGTAGAAGAGAACGTTCATGAAATTGTATGACCTGTACAGATGGGCAATATAAGTTAGTGGAACTATGAGTAACAGACAATTGTATAATGTGTTCTGGCTGTTGCTTTCCAGTATATATGGTAATTACAAGTATGCTCACCAATTAAAATTTTTCCAATAAAGCTGTGACTAATCTATTTTAATGAAAACTTAAGACTGATTTGAATCATCATCAGTCTCTGAGAGTGATGAACTTCCAGTTCTTAAAAACTGTTTGTTCTCTTATGCAAGTTAAACATTCATTCTGGTTCTTATTTATAGTATTAATTTTGTTAGCATTTACTTCATAGATAATTCAAAACTCGCCCTCAGCTTTGTGTATTAGAAGATCTAAATTAATCTGACTGAATTAATTTGCTTTCTTATGAAACTCACCTGATCTGCTTTTGCTTTTTCGCAGACAAAGGTTTCATAGAATTCAGCAAATTCTGGGGCGTTGTCATTGACATCTAGAACTTTAATATATAGAGGGACTCGGCTGCTTTGCTTTGGATTATCTGCAACATGCCAAAAAGAAAGAAATAAGCATTTATGTGTTGATTGCCAATCTCCTTAGACAATTGGCACTCATTCCTTTCTCGTTCACACACAGAATCCCCAAGGCCGCTCTGAGTATCACAGGGCAATCTGTGCCAACGTAGTCACCAAAAAGAATTAGATCGGTACTTCAAGGGTTGGATACACCTGCTAGTTACCTACGAGACGAAGCGACTTGTGTGGCTAGAGTACAACTGGATAGCAAACTCTGGAGTCACACAAAATAAAGAAAAGCTATCCAGGAAAGGCAGGTTAGAGGCAGATTTTAAGAGAAGCCAAAGAAGTAGGAGATGGGGACAATTTGTACAAAAGAAAGAGCAGGGGCGGGGAAGGGGGATGAAGGAAACCAATGGTTGTTTTGGTCATAATTCTTTAATTTTTGTGCTGAATACAAGCTAGATGTAGGGCTCAACACTTTGCTTTATTATCTTATTTAATCCTTACAAACTTTTGAGATAAATACAGTTATCACCCTTTACTATAGAGATGAGGAAACCGAGGCCAGATAGGTTAGGTAATTTGTCCATCTTCACAGAGATGAAAAGTAAGAAGTAGAGCCTGGATTTCACCTTGGGTCTGTCTAACTCCAAAGCCCAGTTTGTTCATCTGGGATAATGAAAGAGCAACATCCACAGTGGGGTACTGGAGGTGAATGAGTATTTTGGGTAGTGTGGAACATGGATTCCCGGTCTAAGAATCAGGAGTTGTAATCTCTGAGCTCAGCCGTCCTCACTCACTTCACTTATATATCTGTTTGTTCACGTCATAAACATTTAGTGAGCGTCTCATTTCTAATACGTGGCACCTCTTTGGGGTGCTGGGACGCATGCGGGCATAATAAAGATCCTGCATCTTGGAGCTTTATTCTAATGGGGACAGATAAACTGTAAACACATAAATGGGTAATGCATCAATGGTGAGTGCTATGGAGAAATTAAACAAGGAAAGGGATGGGAGAGAGGTGGAGGTGCTACTTTGAGTGGGATGACCGCTCAGTCTCATCTGATGAGATGCCATTTGGACAGGACATGAATAAAGAGAAGAATTAAGCCATGTGAATATTTCTGGCTCTCCAGATAAAAGGAGCCAAGGCCCCGGAATGGGAGTGGGCTGGTGTTATGTAAGCTCTGGGCTTCTGTTGCATCAAAGATAGTTAAGAAGTTTAGACAATAAGGTTCTTAAGCTACTTTACATCTGGAATGTTGCTCACATTTTTCCAAAGTTGGAGCTGCCGAAGATGAAGTTTTAAAAGGTCTTTATCACTAGTACTTTCAAATATATCACAGAAACATTAAACCTTTAAAAAAAATTTTTAGGCACAAAGCTTAAAATACATATGAAATGACTACTTCAGTAAAACATACAATTTCATGAGGTTGTAAAAAAATTGTCCTTTTCAGTGTGAAAATAATTTTGTGACTTTAGAGCTTAAGTATGCTCTGTCATCGATATCTGCATTAGTCCCTCTGCATAATTTCTGGAGAGCAAATTCCTACCTAACAAATTTGTAATTAGGAGTTCTTAACGCTATCGCAAAGCAATGCTTCACTTTGCCCATATTGGTTACTTATTATTCTACTCAATATACTTCAGCCATTTCAAATCTCATGAGTTAGGTTGACAAAGAGTACTGCTGTAATATACCATTAGATATGGAATATTTGACACTAGTTATGCAACTGAGCTAAAAATATTTGAACTTTTAAAATCAAAAACAAAAACAAAAAATGAGCTATGATCTGGAAGCCTATTTTTAAACATTTAAATGTTATTTTAAAAATACTTTTTCTTTCATGTACTTGGGCCTACACATTGTGTTTACATTACACAGTTTTTACTGTGTATAATCATTTTATTTGGAGCATTCATTTGGCACTGTTTTTCTTTGCCTTCAATGTCATGGGGATTTCCATAAAAATCTGCTCTAAACATTTTATTGATTACTTTGTGGTTTGGATTGCTCACTTTGGTGTACAGTGGAAAAGCTAAAATTTATATCTCTTACTTCCGTAATGATTTTGAAATAGAAATTCTGTAGAAACTGGAGGATAGCTATCTGCAAGATTTGTAATACCTACGTTTTTTAATATACCCGATTTTAATATATCCGATCCCCTCCCAATTCCAACCATGAGCCCATGTTTTTCAGCTGCTCTGTAATGTTCTGACTGATAAAGCTTTTTGGAATCAAATCCAATATGTAGCAATTCAACCTCACTTGAGAGATGCATTCTCATTTTATTGTTTCTGAGCTACAGATCATCCACAGGTGCCCCTGCCTTTGTGAATGAATTAACACCTGCCTAGAAGAAACATTACTGAAAATCATTATAGGGCTCTTTCCCTCGGTGTCAGTACACGGTGGTGAATTTCAGCCTTGCTCTACCAGCCCTTGCTGGGACACTCATTCCGTCAATTGGGGACAGCCGCGGTGTGAGGTCAGACTTACTGATCTCTGTTGCTATCACTGTAATATTGTGCCATAGCAGTGTTTCTCGGTCAAGAAGCTTCGACGTAAAAATTGAACCATTTCCAGAGTCGATGTTGAATATTCTGTCCATATCTGTGTGTCGATCAACAGAATACCTAAAAATACAGAGTAGAATTTAGAATGGTGTTCTTTTCTTTTCTTTTTAAAGTGAAATATAGTTGGGGGCGCCTGGGTGGCTCAGTTGTTAAAAGTCTGCCTTCGGCTCAGGTCACGATCCCAGGCTCCTGGGATCGAGCCCCGCATTGGGCTCCCTGCTCGGCAGGAAGCCTACTTCTCCTTCTCTCACTCCCTCTGCTTGTGTTCCCTCTCTGGCTCTAGATAAATAAAATCTAAAAATAAATAAATAAATAAAACAAAATATAGTTGACACACAGTTACCTTAGATTCATTATCCAGCATAATGATTTGACAAGCCTACCTGTATGCCCTGCTCACCACAAGTGTAGCTACCATCTGTCCCGGTACAATGCTAGAAATGTTTTTTTTGTTATTCTCACATCGTAAAATGATTCCCAGAATGTCTGTTACATGATTTTTTTTACTTATAACACATATTTGGATATCTATGACTTAATATACAACAAAATATTCTGGGAAATTAATTCTTTACAATTGAGTTCCTAATGATAAACCCATTAGGCAAGTTGCCTGACTTTGAGAGTCATCAGTAAATTTTCTTTCTTTCTTTCTTTTTTTTTTTTAAGATTTTATTTATTTGACAGAGAGAAACACAGCCAGAGAGGGAACACAAGCAGGGGGAATGAGAGAGGGAGAAGCAGGCTTCCTGCAGAGCAGGGAGCCCAATGTGGGACTCGATCCCGGTTCTCTGGGATCATGACCTGAGCCGAAGGCAGTTGTTTAACCAACTGAGCCACCCTGGCGCCCCCTTTCTTTTCTTTTCTTTTCTTTTTTTTAAGATTTTATTTATTTATTTGACAGAGAGAGATCACAAGTAGGCAGAGAGAGAAGAGGAAACAGGCTCCCCGCTGAGCAGAGAGCCTGACTTGGGCCTCGATCCCAGGACCCTGAGATCATGACCTGAGCCGAAGGCAGAGGCTTTAACCCACTGAGCCACCCAGGCACCCTAAACTTTCTTTTACATGTAATTTATATCAAGTTTATATAGTAATTGTCACATTTTAACTCAAATTTTTAGAACCTTAAAACTTTAATGGGTACATGGGCATTCATGTGCATGAGTAGGATTATCTTCTAGTTTTCTATTATCCACTTTATTTTAAAAATCATTATGTAGAAAGAGGGAGAAACTGGCTAGCATGGCTGCAGTTAGTGAGGTGGGAAAAGGGAGATAGAAAATGAGGCTGGGGAGAAATTCAGAGTCTGGACTGTAGAAGGATGGGCTGACCATGGCAAGGAGTTGGGATTTGTTCTAAGAGCAATGCGAATCTGCCAGTGGATTTTAAGCAGGGAAATGTTCTAATCTGAATCATATTTAACAAAGACTGCTGATTGAATTAAGGAAAATGGTTGGCTGGTGCAGTTACAAATTGATAGAAGAAAAGAACAGGATTTGGAAAAGATCCCAAGAGGTGTCTTAGAAATCAAAGGAGAACAGAGTTTTCAACACTGAAGTTGATGGAAGACTAATAGATTTTTGAGAAATGTTGTCTTCTTTATCAATTTATTGCCAGTTTTCAGAATAGTTACATATGGGGAAACTATGTGTGCACTCTGTTTTATGTAGGGAACATGAAAGAGAAAATTCAGGAGACAGTTGATATGTTAAGGTCATTAGGGGGGAAAATTGCCCATTTCAGCTAGAGTCTCAAAATTTATGTCATGATGGGAGATTTAAAAATGTTGGCTCAGTAGAAATGCAATTAAGTAAATGACCAACTAATCATACACATGTAGACTTATTATGAATACTCTAAGAAAATAAGGTCTTATTACTAACTTGTAATAGTGCACCATGTTCAAGATTCTATTTCAATTGATTATTTTGCTTTAAAATGTAACTGGTGAATTATAATAAATATTTTAATAAAACATTTTTGTCATCTATCGGGGTCTAAATAAAAGATATTTGATCATTGGAGTCTATTTAAACCTGATATTAAAGAGAATTAAGAAGCTCAGAAAGGATACCTATATATCTCAAGTCAGGTTAGAATTTTAATTGTAGTCTATGTAAACCTAATATTTTATTATTAAGGGTTCATTGCCCACAGATAAAACAGATATTATTTTTGTCATTTATGTCATGAATCAATGCTTATTAAAAATTTAGGCATCAGTGTTGAACTTGATCACCTGTCTTCATTTTTAATTGGAGAATGATAAGTATTTATAGCACATAACTAATTACCCAAAAAGGAAATCTCAATATTCGTAGACTTTGTAAGAAATTTAATGATTGCCTACAAATATTTTTTCCTCATGAAAAATGTCAAGTTTAAGCTATGCTCCTTATTGCCCTTATAAGCTGTTACAATTATAGACAGCAGTAATCTTTTCTTGTTCTTTGTTTTCTTCCTGCTATAGTTTTAAGTTTTACAAGTAATCATGTTTTCCCATCAAGCCTTTGAAATAAAGAATATGGGATGAGGAATTTTTAGTTGAAGGTGGCTTTTGATTTTAAAGAGAAACTACTTAGGAAATATCCAAATTATAACGTGAGTTTTTCCCTTAATTGGGAGATTTAAAAATTAATAGGAAATTTCAAATGTCTACATTGTTTAAGGAAGATGTTTGCACATGAATCCCTATCTGTTTGTTGTTTTTCTTTCCAAAGTAATTTCAATTCGTATCTGGTATATTTACTGCCCAGTCACATTAATCGTAGTCCTAACAGATAAGGAACAAGGTAATCAATCTTAACATGATTACAGCAGATTATTTTGCTAGGTAGCTCTTCCCGCCCCTCCCTCCCGAAATTTATTATATTCTGCGATTCAATAATTTGTCTTCTAATGTATCCTCTCAAGTCAGGGAGATTTGTGGGTCAGAAAAAGAAGTACGTTTGCATGTAAATTTTTCATAATATCTATTCAAAGTGACATTTTATAAGACTCTTCCATGGAAGTCAAAGAGCATTTGTGATAAAGTTACTGAAAGACAATTATTTTATGAAATTAAGGAATTAAAGATTTGTGTCTATATTATAATAAATCAGTGTTTGGGGGGAGAATTCTTAGTATTAATTATGTACCTAACATATTGTCTAATGCCTAGTTGTTCACTATTTACACCTTGGATAATCAAAAACTATGTGTGGATGTACTTTCCTAATATGAGAATCACTTTTGTCCTATAAAAGGACTCACTGGAATATACATTTACCTACCAATATATCCTTATTCGTATTCTTAATCTTAAATCTATATCTATATATAAAATCCATATGTACCAAGAAAAGGCTGGCATAAAAAACTTCAAAATTAGCTCACAGCCAAGCCAGTCTGACAAGCTAACTACTTCCTTTAATAAAACGTAAAATAGTGCAGTGGGTTAAGATGGTATTCATCATAAAAAGTAAAATAGACATAAAAATGCAGCCTACATTCCCAGGAGACATTATCAGTTAAAAACATGTTGATTGATCAAAGAGGTAACAATGCTCATATTAACATAAACTTCCAGCATTAACACCTTTAAATTGGTCTTGACATTGACTTGCTAAGATTTTTCCCTCATACACTTAGGACAAACTCCAAGTGAGAGAATCATTGTGAAGGCACTTAAGATTATTTATGTTGTACAATCAAAAGCTGTCATTAATTTTCCTTATTAATAATATTAAATATATATATATATATATATATATATATATATATATATATATATATATGGAAGAATACTTGACCCCTGGAGCTTACATGTGGCTACTTTGGGCTGACTATAGTCCAGTTCAAGTAGTTTACAGATATTCCAGTAGAATGTTAAAACAACAGAGTCTAATTTCCCAACAATTTAAAACTATTCCCTGAGAATAAGCCAGGCATTTTTGTGTTTTAGATGTGGGACTTGCCATCAGGTTTCATTGGAACAAAGAGCTCAGAGCTGAAAAGTTAGAAAATGATTGCTTTAGAACCTCAAACTCTTTCATCTGCAATAATATTCTTCATGGGGCAGTGAGTGTGATCCTCTTAATAAATAATTTCAGTTAGGTCATACTCCTATTCAAAGCTCTGTGGTGGCTTCCTACCTCAATCAGAACAGAATCCAGTCTTTACCAAGCCTAACAAAGGCCCTGTAGGACCTCCCCACACTCACTACTTTCCATACCTCCCTGTTGCCTCCTCCCTTACAAACCCTTCCCCCACCTTGTTCTCTTCTAGCTCATAAGCCTCCTTGCTACTCCTTCTTCATGCCAAGCAAGCTCTGGTATCAGACCTTACCCTCATTTTTTCCCCCTTCTTGGAATGTTCTTCCCCCAGACAGCATCATGGTTCATCTCTTCATTTCAATCAAATCTTTACTCAAATGATTTCCTACCAAGGGCAAGCCTGACCACACTATGTAAAACCCTCTGTTTCCATTTTATTTTACTGCTTACAGTGTATTTTACCTGAAATACTGTGTATTTGTTGTTTGCCTATTTCTGTCTGTCCCAATTAGAATGTAAGCTTCATGAGATCGGGACTTGATATTGTTCTCTGTTGTGTCTCTAAAGCCTAGAGCATACCTAGCACATGGTAGGTCCCCTGCTCAGAATTTATCTTTGGGTTCACTGGCAAGAGTTTCTCTAGCTTGTCAGTTTGCTCACTTTTTTTTTTTTTTCTTACAGGGAATAATTGATAGAATGATAACCTGATTAAGCAGTTTTCTCATCTAGTCAACTAAGCTACTGACTCAAAGCTGGAAGTTGTTGACTCCATTGCACTCATGATAAAATTCTAGAATGCTAAAGCATCTGTGGTTTCAAAGAGCAATGAGGCTTTTTGCAGCTTGATTTACAGCTAAGATATAAGGAATGTAAAGGGAAAATAGAACTTGCTTACACAGTATAAATTAGGATTCAGCTCTATTAATTTCCCCAGGATTCACAGACATGTATCATGAAATGGTTTTTATTTTTATCAACGTCTATAAAAGAAAAAAGTTATGCATCCAAATGGAGCATAATTCTGCCTCTAAGTGTTACCTGATAGGTTCTTACACACCTGAGAAAGAGACTCAGCCTGGTGTCTTGTATATTAAAAGTCACAGAACTCTCTCCATGCTACTGCTTGTCAAAGCTAAGACATTAAAGAAAAATTCCGGGCCATTCTGTTGTCTTTCCTTATACTATTTTCATGTAAATAGTCAACTCCTATAGATCATTTTGTGTATCCCCCCCAATTTTGTTTTTTTCGATTTACACTGCTAAAATAATGTTTATTTTGAGCAAGGAGAGTGAAGATGTTGTTTAGAGTAGTTTTTCAGGAAGACGCAAGTGTCTCATTGGAAAAAAGGATTAATTTTCTAACTTTCAAGTGATACTTGAATAGCATTCAGCTAAAGCTTCTGAAAGAGATGGGTCTCAGGAGTGTGCTTACTTGACAGGATTCCTGGTGGCATCTGGATCTTGGGCTGTGACTGAGCCTATTGTGGTATTTATCTGAGCATCTTCTCTTATCTGTAGGATGTAGGCCAGTTTGCTGAAGATGGGGGGCTCATCCACATCTTCCACCATAATTCTGACAGTAGCTGCATCTTTGAATGGACCCAGGTAGAGAAAGCGGGGTTCAACGTGAGGATTGGAGGCTTCCACCTTGAGGGTATACACTTTCTTCTTTTCAAAGTCCAAGAGCTTGGGGATGGTAGGGGGAAGAGACATATTGGAAGCAACCAAGACACACAAAGACATGAGCCATTTTTAGTGCAAATCTCGGGTAAATGAATATGATGTATTGCTTAGGGACATCACCATGCAGTGTGAAATTGGACAAAGGCATGGGAGTTTAGATGCCACACCACCCTGATGAAGAGTGTGGGCTGAAACCATGCCTGCTGTCGCCTTGCAGTTGGGTGCAGGGGTGCAAGGAAAAATAGACAGGGAAGGGAACCTGGAAGCAGGAATCTTGTAAGACTTCGTTTAAAAAAAAATTCTTGTATTTGAATAGAGGGAGCCATGTCAGGGGCAAGTTGGCATACGTAGTAGATTCTTCTTTTCACATGTTGCCACATCTGGCCGTACTTGAACACTTAATGAGTGTTTTAAAATTTGCCAATATCTGGACCCCACCCTGGATCATTAAACCAAAATATCTGTGGCGCAGGTCGGAATCTATACTTTTAAATACCTCCCCCAGTGAGGCTGATGTGCAGACTGAATTGAGAACCACATGTTTACATTGTGACTCCCTTTTCCTCATTCAGATAAAAGCGATTTAATTTTTTTTTTGTGGGTATTTTTGTGTGTGTGTGCATGTGCATGAGTTGATAAAATATTCCAAGTGATATCCTGATAAGGGCGCTGGGCTAATTACTTGCCAACAAAAGTAATGATCATTGCTGTCAGAGGTCTTTAGGAAAAGTATCTCTATTTCTGGAGACATAGTGAGCCCAAATGCTTATTGCTGACTTTTAGTTTTAGAGGATGATACGACAAGGCTCACTAGAAACACAATTAATCAAGACATTAGTGAATGTGATTTAGTCGGCTAGGCAAAATTTTAGTTTGAATCTGATAAGGCACTAAGAAAATTAAAAAGGTTAATGCACACTAATGGGCTTCCTAATTATATTATAGTATAAAACATCGGTCTGAGTGTCGCTTAAACATGTTTTATTGTGTTTCCAGGTATTAAGATATGTAATCCAAAACTAAAAGAAAAGAATTTTCTCGTTATTTACATCCACCTACGCTTATCTTTACCAGAAAATATAACAGTGTGCTAAAGGAGAAACTATCACACCTTACATGATGATAGTGCAATCACTAAAAAAAAGTAACCAACATTAATGTATTTTTAACTTTGAAGCACATGGTTTATTAGTTTTAAATTTGTCCACAATTCTATGGCCTGCTCTGTGCACTAGACAGTTGTGGGGGGTAAATAGTGAGTGAGTACACTGGGCAAAAATTGGAATTCAAAAATATAGAGAAACTTATTATCCTGTTCCAAAAGGTAGCTAGAACTCATAGGATATTTGTGTTAATCTATTTTTGTGGTCTTTTTATATCCTTTCTCTGATTCAGGCCATCTTTATCACTGTCTGTGTTACTCTCTTCCTTCAAAGCATGTATCAGAATTTATAACTATACATTTGTTTGTTTGCTTATTTGCTTCCTTGTCTCTTTTCTGCATTAGATTGGCAGTTCTGCGAAAGCAGAGACCATTCTGTTGAATGTACCATTGCACCTCCAGCATCCAGAATAGTGTCTGGCACTGTAGGTTTATTATTCATTGACAATATTGACTTTATGTACTTTAATGTATGTTATTGATTGTGTCATTTATTTACTTATTAGGGGGTTCTTAATAAAAATTTATTAAAAGTATGAAATTAACAAATGCATCAGATTATCAAGGTCCTCTAAAAGCCAACCATTAGACTTGGTGTTTTAAAAAAATAACTAGTAAAATAAGAATCTAGAGGAATGTTCATGTGAGACATAATTACCCCGGTTACTCGGGGACTGGAGAAAAATGAATGTCTCATTTGCATTGTAGTTAACAAATGGCATTACCTTTTTGACAGTAATAACCCCTTCCTGGGTTTCCTGGTCGGTGACAACATCAAACATGTCCAGCCCCTCGCCCTCTGTAATGCTGTACTCAATTTCAGCATTTTCTCCCATGTCAGCGTCGCTGGCTTTGATCCTGCCAATTCGTGTACCCGGTGGAGAAGATTCAGGGGTTTTAAACTGGTATGTACCTATTAATCACCAGATAGATATAAGTCAAGCACAGAGGAAGGATACTTTGTCATAATAAAGACAAAACCTATTTTCTAACAATTCTTTCAGACAGTACTACAGATGCAGGCAGATTTGTACGTTCCTCACGATAATTAACGGTACTCTAGCCTCCTTACATCCTTACTTTCATGATTGTTAAGAATATTTCTTCTGTCATGACCATTTGCAAATGGAGAACACTTTTCTTGTCTGTAAATAGGCCTCCAGGTTCATGGGTATGATGGCAAGAAAGACTAAGCGGCTGGGCGCCGGGGGGTGGGGTGCACAAGGTTTCAAGGCCCTGCTAAGTAATCTTAGCAGAAGGAATGGGAAAGAATGTGATCTAGCCTGTGACTTTAAGGCATTTACGAGGTAGTCCTTTAAAGGGTTCTTTGTGTCATTGCTAATCACAACTGACAGTGGAAACACAGAGATCTGGAGGATTTACCAGAGCAGACACTTGGCACTCACACAGGGGGCTGGTCTGGCTGCAGTCAGGGATACACACAGATGAACTGAGAGAGAAAGCTCCTAATTATTTCTTTGACTATTCCTTTCTTTTAAATTTCATGAGAGTATTTTTTCTATGCATAGGTTTCTCCCTTTTTTTATGTGTATTGCTGATTTAAAACCCATATTTCCTAGATGTACACTTTTCTTAGGTCCTCATGTTGCAAAATTAGTTTAAGGAGACCGCATGTGAATTTCACTTTCAAGCCACCAGACCAGCATGTACTTAGGGCACCCCCCCAAAAAAGAATAAGTACAAAACTTATTTTACTCCCACCCGTTACATTTTGCCAACCATCTGTGCAAATTATTTTGGAAAGGACGTGGACTATAACACCATTAGAGTAGAGTCATGCAATAATATTCATCCATTCAGTAAGTGTTGGGCTCATCCTTGGCAAAACGATAACACAAGTCAATGTTTTCCTCTGGAGTTATTCTTCCCTTCTGTGCTTTGGTACATTATTCAGTAATGATCACAGGTTATCCAAGGAGACAGCAAAGCGAGGTAAGTTCCCTGGGATATTCCAGGTGCCAGGAATCCTTTTGTTATCTTCCCCCGGGGCATTCCCCTATTGAAGAGGAGGTTTTTGGGCAAAGTATAGCTGATTCTGATATTGTCCTTTCAGGCCTCAGTGAGGGAAAATTTTAGGGCCCATAAAACCTTTCTTAAATGACGCATTAAGTCAGAAATTGGTTTGATATACTGTTTTTTACATTTATCTGTGATTAAATACTTGAAAAAAACTAAAGAAAATTCAATGATTTCCTGTTGATCCATGTGTATCTCCATTATAAAAGAAGCCCCTATTAGCTGACCAACTTTAAAGAAATGCCATGATTGGGTAAGTGGGCTTTCTCTTTAATGATGGGCAGCTATTTTCTCCTAAAAGATAGGAGTCAAGTAGTTTACGTAGATCATGGTCAGAAATGAATTTTGTTCCCGGAAGAAAAATTATAGTAAAACCACTATCCACTTGAGGTGTTCTATATGAAGGACTCTAGTGTACTGCTTGATACAAAGTGGGCATTTAAGAATGCTGTTTTTCTTTCTTTTTTTCCTATCTAGTCATGAGAGTTAATGACTTTAGAGATGACTTTTCGTATCTCAATTAACCATAATATAGAAAACTGTTTATGATTACAAATGGATTAAGTACATGGTTATTTCCCCAGTTGTATTTTTAGAAACAGTAAAATGATAAATCCTCCCCTTATAAAGCTTTGTGAGGATTTAAAAGAGATTACATTACTGATTAAATTCACAAAACATAAAGTCAATTTTTTTTTAACAAATAGAAGCATGCTTGTGTACATATGTTATGCACAAGCAAATTTATGTTTGTGGTAATCTTTTTTAATAAGGAAAAATATAACAGTGGTGTTAGCTTTACAACAATTACTATATCAGATATTGCTCTACTATAAAAGTATGGTTCTTACTGAGGTCGCTAATATTGATAATTAATAATAATGGAAAATAAATATCATTCTTAAAGTTTTATAAAAGTGCACTGAAGAAATACATTCAATCAAATGTTCCTACTCTGGGGAAACCGGGGAGGATTGTCGTTGACATCAGTCAGCGTGATGTTCACTGTGGTGGTCCCAGATAGTCCCCCCATCTGGCCACCCATATCCTTGGCTTGAATCACCACTTGGTACTGCTCCCTGTTTTCTCGATCCATGTTGAGCAAAGCTGTCTTGATGATACCTATGGATGTGAAATTCAGAAGTGGAAAGGGATGAATTAAAAATACTTGATCAAATTGCTTATTTATACAAACATGGATTGTTATCCACAATATGCAAAACACTATACAGATGTCATAGGTGACATAAAGATGATTGTAGATAGCCCTTATAAGGGCTGAAGGAAATTACAACCGCATAAGGGAGATAGACCCATTAAAAAAAACAACAACAAACACCTATCATACAAGGAGAGTAAGTACAAGTCAATTCTGCAATAGTATAGATTGTAGGTAGTATGAATATCATGTGGTATAAGATAACATAGCAAAATATAACTTGGCATGTGGTACAGTGTTATCCTACTAAGCTGCTTGGTAAAAGACATTTAGGTGTACTGTGAGGATTGTTAAGCCATTTCCTTGAACTGACTCTTGAATTTCTCTTGACTGAATCAGCTAATTGCTCGTCAAATATACCTACCATAATGAATGGTCAGAGGATTTTCTAAACCACAAAACTATGGTCTTAAGAAGACGCAGCATCAGTTCTCCCATAATTACCATCTGTATGCTCCTAGAGAATAGAAGTTTTCCTAAAGCTGATGTGAGTGTGAGTTCAACTGGTCCCAGCAGTAACCAACATTCTTATATTAGGTTATATAAAATAAGTAGTTAAGAGAACTAAAAGTTTGCCTAATCTCTATGTAGGCTTTACGCTTAAATTAACAATATTCTTTCAAAAGTCTTTATAGGCTTTAAAGGCTTTGCAGGCTTTAAAGTCTTTATAACCTCCTCTGGTAGCACATTCCAGTGCTTAACAACTAATAAAGCTGAAAATATCTTTTTTTTTTTAAATTTTTAACACGAATACCTCAGACAACAGGTCAATTTTATTCCTCTAGTCCTGGCTTCAGGGAAGGTGCATCCTGTTCTCCAGTCACAGTACTCCTCCATTTAAAGAGAGGAGATCCCCATTGCCCTTTGCCCTTTACGTTGGATATTTCTAATTTTTCATCCCTATTGTTTTTCTGCTCAACATTTTCTTTCTCCTTGGGATTCTTTCCAAGTTCATTGCACCTCCTAACACATCGATTTCCAACTGGATGTAGTAATCTAGAAAAGTTTTGATTTCTACTAACAATAATGGGTGTTTGAAAAATGTACAAAAGGAACTCGACTCCTAGTATGATAGCAAAAATATGTGTACAATTTACTGTACGGCACAGGCAATATGTCCTGAGAAACAATTCATCATAAGATAATATACTACTCTATGGAGAAAATGCAGAAAAATGAGAGGTTAAGAAAAAGGATTCCATTAAGGCATCCACTTTGTTTATTAGGGTGATATCAGTGAGGATGGGCTAGACAATGTCTTAACAAACAATGCAAAATCTTACAGGCTTAACACACCAGCGTTAATGTTTTGCTCATGCTGTGAGTGGACCAGCTAAAGCTAAAACCAGTGTCAACATTGGTTTCCATCTGTGATCTCTGTGGCAGGAGAGGAATGTGGATTGTGCACCATGTCTAAAAGTTCTGCTTGGAAGTGACTCGCTTCACTGCCACATATTGGCCCAAACAAATCTCCTGGCTTCAACTAGCTTCAGAGTGGGGGAAAGAGGTACCAAATAACTAGAAAAAGAATCGGAATCTTTACAAGTAGCCCTGATGGCTATCAGAAGGGATTGGTCTTTAACTTCACCCCAAACTGGAAGAAAAAATAACATTGTACAAGTTTTTCTGAATCTACCCTTTATAAATATAATGGATGAAACATCCATCATCAGATTTCTTGATTGAAATGATGTGGATATCATGTTTACAAGTATGTTGCTGGTATTTGGCAGGTGAATCTAAGAAAATTCAATTACACTGATTGTTTTTATTAAAAAATATACCCGCTCAGCTGAACATGTCAATTAAAATACAGATTGTAAAAAGAAGATCAGAGAAAAATCCTAACCTGTTTCTGATTCGACTGAAAAATAGGGCTGCCCCTGTAGGATACTATACACGACTTTAGCGCTGTTCCCGTAAGTTGGGTCATCAGCATCAGTTGCAGTGACTTGGACAACAAATGTGCCTGTAATGACAGAAACATGAATTGAGAATAGATTAAGGGGCCGCATGGATCCTTGACCCACACACAGAAAGAGAAAGCATGATCTTACTTTTGTACAAGACTATCATGGCAAAGAGTGGAGAACTTCAAGATAGTACTAGGTGAATGGCCTTGGATTTCTCACTCTGACGGAGTGTGATCAACATCTCTAAATGTTGTTAAGGCTTAAGTTAAAAAGCACGGGGATGGTCATGACTAATTCTAATCAATCTCCAAAGGACAAGATTTGATTGGATTCTTGGTAGGGTCATCCTTGAAAGTTATCCAGACCTAAGTCAGTCAGAATTCTGCATCACTTTGTCTATAGGGATTAGTTATTGGGGTTCTCCAATCAGGAAGCCACTGGTGATTTTGTTGGGAATTCTTTGTCATGGGTGCTCTTTTTCTTGGGCTATGATGTGCTGATCTCAGGCCTGTCAATGCAGCAGCTATTTTGTGACCTCAGATATGTCAGAAAATTTCAGAGAAATAACCGAACCCAAATCAAACCACATCCAAAGCCTACTTTACTTAAGTCAATAAATACTCTTATCTGTTTAAACTAGTTTGACTTGGGTTTTCTGTTACTTGCAAATAAAAGCACCCTAAATAATACATCTACCTGATAATTCTAAGAGGCTGAAAGACCTTGAACCTTAAAAGAGGCAGTTGGATTAGAGAATTAATTAAAACCCCAGGGCATTCACATCTGGAAACTGTAATTCCAAAGAAAGGATTATAATTAGATGTACAAAGAAGGCTATGATAGTTTATATCAGGATTCTTGTTTTAAGGACCACAGTCACTAATAACATTCTAAGTATTCCTAACTCCCATGAAATTCCACACAAACTTTTATGTGTATGCTTATGTGTCTATTTCATTGAAAAGAAGATCCATAGATTTCTTTTATCTGATTCTCAAATGGATCTGTGACTTCCAAAAAGGGTAAGATCCTCTGATTAAGATCATCTCATGGCTGACTTTTGATATTCATATCAGATAAACAGTAAGCATGAGGTCTCCAGTCCATGGAAAGGACAGGGAAGTTACATTCAGGGAATATCAGAAGTTTTACATTGCTTTTGTAATATCTAAGCAGCCCCATTTGTAGAACAAAATATTGCACTGTGTTGGGGTTGGATGCTCTGGGTGTAGCATGTTGGTTTATGAGATAGGGCACCCATGCTTATAATGTGGGAAGGAAGGTGAGAGAATGAGAACATTATATGATTTTAGAGTGAGAGCTAATAGTAGAAGTCAGCAAACACCCACATTCTTATTTGACATTAATATACAATTCAAATATGTTTAGAATATGATTATTTGGATGTTTTGAGCACCTGTTAATTGCCAGATATTATACTGGGGGCTCTGTACTTCTTTTCTCATTTCATTCTCATGAAAATTCTTAGGAGTTGACCTTTATTATTTTTGTAAATATGGAACCAAAGGATCAGACATCAAGTTGCTGCTTATTAGTAGAGTTTCAAACTCAGGTTTGTTTGACACCAAGCCCATTTATACCATCCGTTGCTGTCCCACAATCATGATATTATTTCTTTACGATGCCTTTTTATATCATCATAATGATGTGCTAATTCATAATAATGGTTAATCTGAACATAACTATGCCTGTGTGCCAGTGAAAAAGACTTCCCTTCCTCAAGACATGTGACTTCTAGCTACCCCCTAAATATTTGTAATGTATATTCATTCTATAATGGCTTCGAAAGTGAATGGCAGTCCCCATAGCTGTGCAGTGACACCTTGCAGTTCAAGTTTCCTTTTCTGGAAACTGTTTTATTGGGTGGTGCTGACGATGAGAAGTGCTTCATTAATTCTTCCTGCCTTTTACTGCCTGGAGGAAAAATACTTTTTTCCTAACAAATCTTCCTTATAAACGAGTTCTAATCCCTCTCTTTTGCTTTGATGGTGGCTTGTGGTTTTTCTAACAAAACTGAGTGACTTTAAGTAATGAGATGAGCAACTTCTTGATGAGAAAGATTTAGTGGGTTTATGATCATTTCCACGGATTAGGTTTTTCCAAGTCTTGGAACTGTGACCTAAATGCTTCTGATATGTGACTCACAGGATTACAGAAAAGTTATTATTATGTAATTTAGCCCTTCTGAAGTTGACACTGAATGAAAATTAAAATAACCCTTTATACAAATATCTTAAAATTTGTCACTATTTCCCATGAAATATTTTAATGTGGCTAAGAGTCATGTCAGTAGGATATTTTAAAATTCAAATTCTGGTAACCTTCTCCCAATTTAAGCAATTTGAAGCCATACTTGTTAACTCTAAAATTTGTAGAATTATGCACAAAATATTAATTCACCATATTAATATCATGAATATCTTTTAATTTCCATCACTTAGTAAAGGATATATCCCCTAGACATCATCATCTGCGCATTGTTTACAGATATTTTTTCTTTTTAAGTTTTCTTTGGGTCTCTTTCCTAAATACAAGTTAATTAAAGCAAATGTCATTACTCTTCACTCTGGATTGTAAATTCAGCCTTTTGTTTTACATTGGGGAGATCCTCACCTCAGGCCCAGTACCAATATGTGCTAGGAGAGGTAGAGAGGGCTGCTTTCTCTCAGCCTGAGGACCAGAGTGGCCACCTGGAGGGCAGGAAGTAGTTGAGGTGATGTCTCTTCCTTCCTCCTGTTCTTGCCTGCCATTTTTCATCCCTTCCTCATTAGAGGAAATGCTGTTTTCTTAAAGATAATGATAAAACGAGACTAGAGTAATATTTGGAAATGCAGGTACACTTACAAAAAGGTCATAAAGGAAGTGTTTGAAATAGGATAGTTTAAGAATTTAGCATCTACATTCACTCAACTCAGTATATTTCACTCATAGGATCCTTTGTGCAGTTGATGTACTAGAGGAGAAACATGGTATGGTTGAAATCGCATCTCACTCACCAACATCAGACATTTCGGGAACAGTGGCCGTGTAAACGTCCTTGGTAAATATTGGTTCGTTGTCGTTGATGTCATGGATCTTGATGATGAATTCGGATTCGGGCTCCACGGGCCTCCCTGTCCTTCTGTTTATAGCTTGAGCTCGAAGGATGTAAACAGGTTTTTCTTCCCTGTCCAGTCTCTTGGTTGCCTGTATATCCCCTGTGTTTTCATTGATAATGAAGAGATCTCCTGCTCCATCTCCTGAAAGGATATATTTAAGTGATCCATCTCCTCTATCCTGGTCTGAATGTAACTAGTGTAGAAAAAAAAAATTAAAGAAAGTAAAAGTCAAGCATGTGATTCTAAACTGTTTGTCTTTATGAAGCTTGCTTGCTATGTCAACTCTCATTCAATCCTTTCTGAGGGATTCAGGTTTGGGTTTTGTTTTGTTTTGTTTTTCTCGCATTGACTTAAATCCTCAATAGTACTGACATTCACTAATGAATATGTTTCGTTCCAATCATAGAAATTTCCAAGACTGAAACAAATCTTATAGAAAATGTAGTAATCCTTGTTTTAGAGAAAGGAATTCTGAAGGCCAGAGTAATAGCAAGATGCCCAAGGACATCTTACCCTGGTTGGAATGAAACTATTTTCACTATTTTCCTATTTTTGTGGCAGCATTCAGATTTTACAAATCCACTCTCCTCTTCACTTTCATGTATCTGGACATACAAGAGAAGTGATATGCTATTGAGAAAAAGGGTGTGGAATTTGAAACAGAACTGAGTACATTCTACCTCTGTGTGTTCCTAGCTTAGTGAATTTAGGTAACTATGCAGTCTCCTTGCATTTTTTAAAAAAGATTTTATTTATTTATTTGATAGAAAGAGACATGGTGAGAGAGGGAACACAAGCAGGGGGAGTGGGAGAGGGAGAAGTAGGCTCCCCACTGAGCAGGGTGCCCCATATGAGGCTCAATCCCAGGACCATGGGATCAGGACTTGAACCAAAGGCAGACGCTTCATGACTGAGCCACCCAGGCATCCCTCCTTGAGTCTTCTATGATGAGCTTTATAATCACTTTTCTGGGCAGATGTGACATTTATTTAATTACTTACAAAATTCAACTCAAAGCATTTGAGAAACATCCTAAGTGTTGTCAGGAACAGTGCCTTGAAAATCCCTTGACTAGGTAATTTGCAAGGTCACTTAGAACAAGAATATGTACTACTCAGAATTTCATTTAATATAGGTGAAGATCTTCTAAAAAGTGGAGCTAGACTAAAGTGGAATAGTCTGCTTTATGAAGCAGTGGGTTCCCTGCTCCAGAAGGTAGTCAAGCAGAAGCACTGAGAAGACTGCCAGTGAAATGCATCTTGGGTAGAGGTGGAATTAGGGGAATGCTAAAATACCATTTAAACAGAAGATAATGATTCCAACTTTGATGATGTGCCCACATCACCTATCTCAGAGATGATATCTAGAGCGTTGTGTTCCTGTTGTGTCCTTGGTTTCCTTTTTCTCATCTCAGAAAAAGTTTAGAAGGAATTTTCTTAGGTCTTCAGATAAGCTAACCCTATTCACAAATTTGCAGAAGTGAAAATTGAGGAGAACTATTTTAAAATCCTAGTTGTCAGTATCAGCTACATAGAGAGGAGATACTTTATTAGGAAGGTAGCCTATCCTTAAGTCTTATTTCAGCTCTGTCTAAACAGAGTATGGACCATGTTACAATAAGAATGGCAACAATAACATTGGGTTAGCCAACTCGGTATCCTGTTGATTAATACTACACGAAATGCTCAAAGTTGTGTCTTCAAGCACATTTGAAAACAGACTCTCAAGCCAAAGAGAGACTTTTAAAATAAGCAAATTCAGCCTTGCTGAAAGGGTATTGCATGGACTAGTATTTATACAAAATGCTGAGGCAAAGGGATTCTCTGCTCCCATAAGTTTGGGAAATACTTCATCTTCTGTCTTTCTCTTGGGCATCACCCAGTGTACATTAACGTATTAAAGGCTGCGAATGCCTACAGTTCAAAACTGTACTTGATTTAATTTAATCTAGCTTTCCTGAACATTCTTGTGTGAAGAATCCTTTTTGGATGTGAGAATTCCCAAGGACAGTTTTCCAAAAAACACGCTTTGGGGACCATAAGCTAACTGAATCCATCATCATAGAGCCAAGAAAATCAAGGTCCAGTTTATGTAGGGTTTTCAAAACACCTTGTGTGAAAGTTAGAAGATTAGAACCTGAGCACAAGAAGAGGCCCCGTAGATTCTTTGGTGCAACCTTCCTGCTTTTAGCGATTGGGAAACTGTGTCCAACTCCAAACAGCTAATGCTAGTTAATAGGAGAGTTTGAGGAAGAGAATATTATTCATACAATTAGTAGCCTTGAAAGCAATTTGGCAGAAATAATGGAAGATAAATGGGAACAGGGAAGGAATTGCTTAGATGTGAGACAAACGCAATAAGAAATGTAAAACAAAAGAGGACTCCATGATTTGTGTAATGTGATATGCTAAGGAAATGTTGAAACCTTGATTACACAGAAAGAGCCACTGGGGAAAGTTTAACTCTCCATCGTCAAATTCTAATGACTGAAGAGAGCTCTTAAAAAGCAATTTCATTAACTCGTGAGTAATGAAACCAACATCACTACCCACTGGATCTGGCTTCCGGGCAACCATGGTTAGGAAACCTGGCAGAGGGTGGGGGGCGGGGAGCGGGTTGGGGGAGGGCACAGCACCAGAGTCCCAAATGAGAGCTGTGTTCCTTCTCTCTCCCTCACTACATGTCAGATCATAGCAGAGTCATTAACCTCCCTGAGCCAAGATCCTTATCAATGTAATGAGGACAACAGAACCACAGGATGAGGCTATCCTGAAGATCTAATTAGAGACTATATACTAATACTATACTAACTCCTATGTAAACATGCAGTAAAAGCACATTTTAAGATATTCCTGTTAGCTCCCCATTCGTTATAAGCATGCTTTGACTCTTATTTTGAGTTTGAGAACTTTGTTGTAAGGACTTTGAAAACCCAATTTTACAAACACATGCTATCTCTAAGGCAAAATCTGTCATCAAAAGCTACTATTCGTCTACTGGGTGGCAATCGTTGTCTTTCCACATGATGTATGATATTCTGCCTTCCACTAGTTTGTAGACTTCCCTTGGCTGGTTCTTTCATCACTCTCAATATGTAATTGTTGCACACTTAGTAGGTGAATACCACATCTGGCCACAAGATTTATTCAGGTAAAAGTAATCAGAAACTTATTTTTAGCTGTCAGGAGAGACCATTTCGATGACTTATAGAACAAATACCTGAGATGGTATGAAAGGGCAGCAGGGACACCAAGTAAGAGTACGAACAGGATTGCTCTCCAGATCCCAATTCTGATTTATCAATATTTGAAAACTAGTGGGAAAATGCCTCTCTTTACCCAGGGGCTGTCTGATAATAAAACAATTTAACCTCAACCCCTTCGAAGTACAATGCCTCTGTCTGAGAGATTGCAGAGAGCAGAAACCTTTAGAAGCCTTTGTGTGTTCTTTCTCCTTCTGCTGAACTCCCCTGGGGCCGGTTCTTTTCTCTCTTCTTGGGGAAAAGAGGAAACCGAAGACGTGAGTGCTAGAGAAAGTGGCAGTGGCAACCAGACATTAGGGGTTTATTGAGCACTTAGATTTTAATTGGATTTTTTCTTTGGTGATGTCATTCATCATGGCCACTGTAAAAGGCAGAAGTTAAGCAACAACAAATAAAAGGTTGCAGGCTGCCCAAGGCATGTTTTTACTAATTTCAGTTTAATGTGGCTGTTCCATTAAGTTTAATCATCTGGCTCACTTTTAACGATTCACCATCAAGTAAAAATTATCCACTTTCCTCAGAAAGTCACATCTCATCTGGGGCTGGCAGGACTTTTTACTACTGTACCTGTCGTGTTTTGTTCCAGAAGGAGCTTGTGGTCTTTGTTTTTTCTGTCGATTTATTGTTATTTCCAAGTGCAGCACATTGACAAGTAAATACGGGGAGTTGGGGTTGTAGATGCAGCCCCACGACGGGCATGCCAGAGCAGTGCCAGGCTGCTTTTTCCAGCTCTGTGTCCCAGCTCTCAGCTGGATTTGGACTCCAGTTCAAAGGTATAACACTACTCATGCTGAGTTTTAGTGGTTTACAAAACGAGCTGATGCCGCCCTACACCTCCCGTTACCTTGTGTGTCACTGAGTCGCTGAGTCAGTAACCACACTGAGTCTTCTAAGCATAGGCATCCCTGAGACAGAAAACGGAGTCTAAACCAAAGCTTACCTCTGTCACACACCTGGGGGACAGCCCACAACAGCCTGATAGGGGTTATGGGATTTTTTTTGCTGAGGTAAAAAAAAAAAAAGAAAGATTGTGGTGAATATGCTTATAGAGTGTAGTGCAGATGTTATGTGGCCATTTGCGGAAGGAAGGTCAACAATCAGATATGTCATAGGGCAGTCCAAGAACAGTCGTGAAAAGGTGTCTGAATGGGACTGAGCTGGAGAAACTGGAGTGACAGAGGACAGAGAGAGAACACATTTTTGCTAACTAGATTGAGTATTATTTTAAATTAAGAAAATAAATCTTACAATGAAGTTAGGAAAAATGGAGGCTTCACTGAATTCAATACACACACACACAGACATGCATGTGCACAATGCACGATACATAATATTCTGAAGACTGAAGAACTTGTTGGGTAGAGTTTATACCAGGAGGACATTCAACCTTGCTGGAAGCATGTGGCAGGAATTAGAAATAGATTCTGTTTTGGAAGTTATACGGCCAGGTGAATCAAAACATCTTTCCATAAAATTTTGTGTCACATTTTAATATGCTATATTTGAATGCTACTGATTGAGTATAAGTTAACTGATTTATATCTGATGATTGCTTTACAAATGAAAACGCTGATGGCAGCATGTTGTTGTGGCAAGCTGTGGGAACTAGTGAGAAATGGGGCAAATTCTCAGGCCTCACCCACCTTCAAAATCAGAGCCTCAAGGTGGGGGTCATCCAGAAATCTGTGTTTAGGTTTGTTTTTTAGGATTTTGTTTATTTATATGAGAGAGGGAGAATGAGCAGGGAGAGCGGCAGAGGGAGAGGGAGAGGCAGACTCCCTGTTCCGCATGGAGCCCGATGTGGGGCCCAATCGCAGTACTTGGGATCATGACCTGAGCCAAAGGCAGAAGCTTAACTGACTGAGCCATCCAGGAGCCCCCAGTAATTTGTGTTTTAAGAAGCCCTCCAGGTAATTTGGATGAGTGTTCAAGTGTGAGAACCACTGTTTAACTAGTACAATCACAGTAGTTGAAAGCAAGGACTAGCGTAAGAGAAAGAAATGGTCATAGGGGTGCCTGGCTCAGTCAGTGGAGCATGGGACTCTTGATCTTGGAGTTGTAAGTTTGAGCCCCAGGTTGGGTGCAGAGATCACTTAAAAAACATACAATCTTAAAAAGGAGAGACAGAGAGAGAGGGAGAGAGAGAGATATGGATGGAAATGCATGCTAGCTACTAGCTGTGTAACTTTGGGGAATTTAATTTCTCCACGTCTCAGTTTTCTCATCTCTATAATAGGAATAACAACGGGGCACCTGGGTGGCTCAGTTGGTTAAGCGACTGCCTTCGGCTCAGGTCATGGTCCCGGAGTCCCACATCGGGCTCCCTGCTTGGCGGGAAGCCTGCTTCTCCCTCTCTCACTACCCCTGCTTGTGTTCCTTCTCTGGCTGTGTTTCTCTCTGTCAAATAAATAAAAAAAAATCTTTAAAAAAATAGGAATAACAACGATACTGAGTTTATGAGGATGTTACCTGAAAATTAACAAAATAGCATATATAAAATGCCTCATAAGAGACCTAACTCAGAGTCATTCTCACATCATAAACATGAAGTACTCAGAAGGTGGAAAGATTTGGGTTTGAATTCTGTCTTCCCTACTAATTAACTAAATTAATTGGATTAGCTTAGTTTCCTTCTGTCATCTCTAAGGTAGAACTCAGAATAATGGTCTTTGCCAACTATTTCTCCTCTACTTGTCCCTTAAAAGTTGGTCACCATTAGGTTGATGTCTTAGGTCCTTGTCTTTCCTCATTTAATATTTTCCCTTCGTGATGAGATCATCTCTCTATTTTCCTGTTTTCAAATATTATCTCTATGCCCTTGATGCTCAAATCTATAGATGACCCCAGGGCAGATCATTTTCTCAAGATCCAGAGGGAAAGATGCATTTGATTTCCAGGTGAGTCTCTTGGACAACTTACACTTAGGTCTTCTTTCAATCGACTTCATCACCTTTTCTCCAAACCTGCTCCTCTTCTGTATGCCCTGTCTCTGTGAAGGCCACCAGAGTCATCCTAGACCCTCCTCTCTGGCTCCATCATCCACTTCCTTAAGCTACCAACCTCTTGTCAATTCTACCTCTTACATCTATCTCAACTCAC
Organism: Spilogale gracilis; assembly: GCA_004023965.1. Classification (NCBI taxonomy): domain Eukaryota; kingdom Metazoa; phylum Chordata; class Mammalia; order Carnivora; family Mephitidae; genus Spilogale; species Spilogale gracilis. Next base: position 134,707 of record PITA01000593.1, read on the forward strand.
CTACTTGTTTTCCTTTCCACCACCCGGTTCCAGTCCCTGCCAATTCTCCCTGGTCTGTTGCAACATTGCCCTTCTAACACACATTCTGTCTTGCTTCCTCTCAGTTTATTTTCCTTTCTGTAACTAGCCTGACTTAAAGAGTAACAACACCAACTCTGAGGACGCCATCTGTGTTCTAATTAAATCCCGAGGGTTTTCTCTTTACTCTCAGGATAAAAGTGTCCATCCTCACTCCTTAACATGACCTGAAAAGTCCACCGTGGTCTATGTCCCCTCACTTGCCTCCTCAGCCTCCATTCTCTCCCTGATACTCCTAACTTCAGCATACTCTGCTTATTGTAGTTTCTAAAGGATGCATTAGTCTCTTTCATATCTAGGCCTCCTTGCATATGGTCCCCTTGGCATAAAGTCCTTTTGAACAACTATATGGGTGATCCTACTCATATATCAGGTCTGCATACTTTATATCTCCTCAGGAAAGCCTTTCCTAAATAGGCTATTAGTCTAAGTTAGAGTCCTCTGCTCTACATTCTCGATTTATTCCCCACTTAGCCATTAGCAGAGTCTGTCTTTTTGATGACTTATTTTCATGTTTCAGTCAGCAAATAGCTACATTGGAAGTTTCATGAAGGAAAGTACCCAAACTGTCTGGTTCATTTCTATATACTCAGCACCTGACATACTGGCCCATTATAGGTTCTCACTAATGAATGATTTTAAAGAATGAATGAATGTATGAATGAGTGCTATAAAGATAAAATTGACAAAATATCAATTATCCGTGAAGGTTCTGACATAGAAAGCAATCGATAAATCTTAGTGTCCTCCATCTCCTGTCTTGCTTGATTTTAGTGTAACTCTATGTACCAAGATTCTACGCTCCTGAAGGTTCCAGATCACTTGGCAATCACAACCAAACACTAGGCACATGACATAATCTGTGAGCAATCTAAGGGAGGAATTCAAGTTATTGCCTCAGATCTAAAAATACTTTTTAAACAACCAATAAAATCTTAACACAATAATAAAGCCAACTTGTATTGAGTTTTTGAAGAGAGTAGACAAGTTGTAAATATAGCGAGTACACTAACCATTATATGTCCGCTGAGTCTTGAGACAGAAGTTACCTGTTAAGGGTGAAGAATCTTCAAGATTTATTATGCTATATTTTGAATATCCTCCTATTGCAGAAACTAATGGATAAATGAATGGAAAATGCTCCATTTCACAGAAACATTTTTCCATAATAAAACTTATTTAACTTTACAAACCAAAACCATTTAAAAACATGTATGGGCCTGGAGAGCTGCATGAGATGGTGAATAAAAAAAAAAAATCACTTGCCTTCTACAAACTTGCAGTTTATGCTTGGAGGTACTGACACAGAATAAAGGTAGAAATTAGACACTTGAGTACTCTTCAACAATAAGGTAAGTAAAAAGCTGGAGAATGGCATAGAAGGCACTTGTAAATTGGACAAGGGGGAGTCAGGGAACGTGTCAGCCCTTTGAGGGTTTATGAGACTTCTTGGAGAAGGTAACATTACTAATGGGAGAAAAAGGCCTGAGCATCAAGCATGAGCACATGGCATGGATTCCAGGCTCAGTGTGGGAGGAAATTAGAAGAGGCTTTGAGACTGTGCCTGGGGTAATAAAAGCGATAAAGTCAGCTAAAATAGAAACACGCCTTCCCTTGAGTGGCAGGCCACGTATTTGCGCACATTGCACTCAGATGTGCAAGGGAAGATGCAACTTCCTTATTTTTTTTTATAGTTTATCCCTTAAGCTCTAATCCCACTGAGTATTAGGAACTCAATATTAGGTTGCACATCGAGTCAATAATTTAGTGCAATCCAATAATGTTTACCTGATTCAATAACAGAGTCTCTTTAGATAACTCTTAGATATAAATCTCAGTCTTTCTGGCTTCCACTTTTGCCCTTTGCCCCTGATCCAGTCCAACATACCATCTGGGTATATAAAGAAAAGAGACTCACATGGCCTGTGTCAGAGGGAAATTTGGGGGCTTTTGGAGTCAAGGGCAGTCCTTGCATTGCCCTCTGGCCCACTGGTTTCTAGACAAGATCTCTCATCTATTACTTTCATCAGTGGCATCTGTGGTTTTTGGCAGGTGGAAACATGGTCTCGGCTCTCCAAGGTCAAAGCTGCGTGGCTCCTTCCTGCCTGCCTCATTGTCGTCAGAAAACCCCCTGCTATCCGACCCTGACTCTTGCATTGCCCTTGGCTCCTGTCGTCCTGGCTATAGGGTGGCTTTGTCCTTGATGGGTACCATCTCCGGCAGCATCCATCCTGTTCTTGCCCTGGAGAAGCCCAGGAAGTCGCCTGGGAGCTAAAAGGGGCTTTCCCTTCACCACATGATTGCCTCAAAAGGAAATGGACAAAAACCAGGCTGCTTTTCACCTTTAACCCACAAACTTGCCACTGTTCCCCCAGGACCTTCTGATGTGTAATCTCAAGGTATAGAAAGAACTTGAGATACACACAGGACTGTGTCCTTCTGTGTTTAATGGCCAGGACTGTGAAATTCTTCCCTTGGTTTTAGGGGAATACCCCACCAAAGAGGTTTCGGTGGGAGGAAGAGCCAATTCCTACTATAAAATCAAGAAGACAAGGGGAGTGGAAGCATGACCTGCAGCCCAGAGCCTGGCACCAATAATTTTTGGTTACTATATTTTTAAATGGAATTCATGAGTTTTCTTCTAGTTAGGTAGGCTCATCTCTTAATGCATTCAATGTGCTTGAAAGGAATCTAGAAAATCTCTTTTTCTCTAACAAAACTGAGGATCAAGCTGCCTCCATATCCTGTGTTCTTTTTTCAAGTATACTATGTTGCCTTCCATAGAGACCTGAAAAAGTATATTCTCCTATACAGTATAAATAATTTGGTTGATTTTTATAACAGTGGAAATACTTTATTTTTAAAACATTCTCTTATGTGATTCATTAATTTGGCAACCTGTCTGGCTGGGAATGGGGGAAAAATAGGAGACATCTATTAAGCTCATTCTGTGAACTAGGAAATGTGCTAAACTCATTATATAGATTATATAAGCTGTTACTCATCATAACACTCTTCATATTTCCTCTTAACTGATGAGGAAACTGAGGCAAGGGCAGAGTGAAGTAATTTCTTAGCCTTATAAAACCAACAAGAGCAGCATTCGCGTCCATATGATCTGTTACCACAGTGTATTCCGTTAACCACAACACAGATATTATCTCTGAATGTTTACATTCAGGTCTATGAACATTCATCTAAGGATTACTTTGTACCAAACAATATTTTAATTAATTAATTAATTAATTTTAGAGGGGGAGGGGCAGAGAGAGAGGGAGAGAGTGAAAGAAGCAGGCTCCCCACTGAGTGTGGAGCCCGATTCAGGGCTTGATCCCATGACCTGAGCCGAAATCAACAGTCAGGATGCTTAACCTACTGAGCCATTCAGGTACTCCCCAAATAATATTTCAAGTGTTGAATTACAAAGATATATCTAATTCAGGATTTTTAACTTCTGCACTATTGACATTTTGGGCTAAGTAACTCCTTGTAGTGGGACCTAGTCTATGCACTGTAGGATGTTTAGCAGCATTTCTGGTCCCTACCCACTAGATATCTATAGGATTTTTCAAGTTAGGACAATCAAAAACATCTCCAGATGTTGCCAGATGTCCACTGGGGGACAAAGTGCCTCTATTGAGAACCACTGATTGAATACTACTTGTCTGTCTATCTATCCATCTATCTATAGTCCATCATCTTTCTATCGTTCCATTTTTTTCTCATCTGTCTGCCTTGCAACTTTTCAAATACATTCAAATAATACCATACAGATTCTGCATTTGCAGAGATTCCACATGACCCCACTCCGTTCAATCTTATCTTTTGTTAGATTTAATAACCATTGAAACAGACCTTGTGTGATGTGAAGGAGAATTTCTGACAAAGTGCTAAAAGCAAAAGATTTTAAATCTAAACTCAGGAGAAATTTATTAATTCCCTTGACATTTATCTTTTACACTCAATACCTTGAATTTAATGTCAAAAGTACCAGAGTAACTATAAAATGAACAAAACTTCAGTGCTATAATAGTTGTGGTAGGCAGAATAATAGCTCTCCCAAAGATGTCTATGTCCTAATTTCTGGAACTAGTGAGTAAGTTACCTTACCTGGAAAAAAGATTTTACAGATGTGATGAAGATAAAGGTTTTTAAACAGGGAGATGACCCTAGGTTACCCAGGCGAACCTAATGTAATCACCAGGGTCCTTATAAGGGAAAGAGGAGAGAGTAGGAGTCAGATGGAAATGTGATGAGAGAGCAGAGGTCAGTGTGTGTGTGTGTGTGTGTGTGTGTGTGTGTGTGTGTGACAGAGAGAGAGAGAGAGAGTGAGAGAGAGATACAGATTTGAAAATAGCAGGCTGCTGACTTTGAAGATGGAGGAGGAGACTATGAGGCAAGGAACACAGGCAACTTCTAGAAGCCCAAAAAGTCAAGGCAATGGAGCCTTTCCTAAAGCTCCCAGGACATCCTGCAGACACCTCAGTTTTAGCCCAGTAAAACCCATTTCAGACTTCTGACCTCTAGAATTGTAAGATAATGTTTGTACTGTTTTTTTTTCTTTTTTAAATAGGTACTTCTTTTTTAAAGATTTTTATTTATTTATTTGACAGAGAGAGAGAGAGATCAGAAGTAGGCAGAGAGGCAGGCAGAGAGAGGGGAGGAAGCAGGCTTCCCTGCTGAGCAGAGAGCCCAACGCTGTCCTCAATCCCAGGACCTGGAGATCATGACCTGAACCAAAAGCAGAGGCCTTAACTCACTGAGCCACCCAGGCGCCGAAGTTTTGCTGTTTTAAGCCACTGAATGCATGGTGCTTTGTTTCAACAGCCATAGGAAACAAGGCCGGGTAGTTCTTTATCTTTGGAATTCAGGGTGGGCGGAAACTGAATGTAGTCCTTCAAGAAACCCAGGAAAGAGTGGAGAACACTCACCTTTGATCAGCACTTACTGTCCATCACATACTGCAAGAAAGTGTTGTGTATTACGTCAGTTAATTCTCATGACTCCAGGAGCTAACCGTTTTTTTCTCCATTTTTTTCCCCTTGGAGAGACTGAGGTCGGGGAGGTTAGGTAACTTACCCCAAGTTCAGGGCATGGCCAGGAAGGATACCAAGGTCTGCCTGACTTCAATGTCTATGCTAATTCACACCCGAGCACACTGCCGAACAGCACTCCTCATGAGGATTACAAACGTTTCTGGATTCATTGTGTTTATTATATCAGACCCCAGGCTAAGTTATTTGTAAATTCTATTGGCACAGATGTTATTGTTCATTTGGGCTTTATCAATTAAACAAGTGCCTTTTGGTTTATTCACTGCATGAAGTTATTTCCCCAAAAAGGCATCGTCTGCTGCCTTTAGCTTGACTCCAAGTCCAAGGCCTTTGGCGGACTTCCACATTAGTCTCAGCTCCTGCTTAGTCTAGCATTTTCATTTTCAAAAAGCCAGTGATAAATCAAGCTGAGAGCCAGATACCCAGTCAAAAGTTGATTTAGTAAGGCACTGTAACTCACCAGTAACAATCCTACCTTTTTGCCTTATTGTGTCATCTCTTTAGTAATTGCCAAATCTAAGGACACATGCCCTCACATACCTACACACATGCTCCCCGTGGCCCCCTGTCTTAGTCCTTCTCACTCGACACATACACTTTGGAAGGAAATGTTAACACATAAATGCAGACAGTTGAGACAGGATGACTCAAATGGCAGAAATTTTTTTAAAAATGTTTCTCACTAGGGGCACCTGGGTGGCTCAGTTGGTTGAGCGACTGCCTTTGGCTCAGGTCATGATCCTGGAGACCCGGGATCGAGTCCCATATGGGGCTCCCTGCTCGGTGGGAAGCCTGCTTCTCCCTCTCACTCCCCCTGCTTGTGTTCCCTCTCTGGCTGTGTTTCTCTCTGTCAAAAAAATAAAATCTTAAAAAAAAAAAATGTTTCTCACTAGCTAATGGACTTTTCCCAAAATGGGTTTTTCTTCAGAAGTAAAAGATATATTAAATATAATATTCTTATATTGACTCTTAAGATCTAAAAAGTTAAAGTTATATTTTTATAAAACAAGTAGTTTGCTTGAGAGAGGGACTATTCCTTGTTCAAATTCTTAAATTCTTAAATTCCAAGCATCCTGTATATATTCAATAAATAGTGACTAAAGGGAATTCTGTAACCTACTCATAAAGTTCTGATGAGTGATCCTGAGAGAGAATATTATGAGCTCATTCATTTATTAGTTTTTCCTGCTTGGGAACAAGTTTTTAAGTTTATGATTTGAACAGTGCCTTTTTCTTTTTCTTTCCTTTCCCCTCCTTCCCTTCTGCCCACCAGTCATTTCTCCCTCCCTCCCTTCTCTCCTTCCTTCCTTCCTTCCTTCCTTCCTTCCTTCCTTCCTTCCTTCCTTCCTATGACCAATGAAACAACCTCAGTGAAGAAAAATGTAACTATCTGGATGGCCAGGCTGGGGAAATTGCTCTCATAGTGAGTTAGTACCATGAATTGGGGGGCTCTTCTCATGACTTCCAATTCCTAAGCATGTATGCTATTGTTTCATTTAGCCTACCATGTCTAAAATACTTTCTGCTGCTCTAATATCTTAACAATGTGGTGTAGGGCAAGAAAATTAGACCCAAACACATCAAAAAACCTGGACTTCAGCCCCAGATTTGGCACTGTGCTGGTAGTGACACTGGTCTCTTAACCCCTCTGGGACTATTTTTTCACACCCAAAAGGCTTTGGTCCTGCTCAAATGGAAGTGTGCTTGTGCAGTCATTCAAGGAACCCGTGCATGGCAGAGTGCCTCATGAATCGTAGCACCTGATAGAAGTGCAAGAAAACATTACTATCGCTCTTTATCTCATTACAGATTTTCTGAAATGCCCTTTGCCTGCCAGGGAGTGATTTCTTTTGTGTTGTAATTTCTATTCTGTCTCTCCCCATCCTACACCCTCCCTTTCCTTAGAAATTACCAGATGGTTTACTATTGGAGTAAAGTTCCAACTGTGGCATTATCATTTTAAAACTCTAGTAAGTGATGTCTAGGCTGTTAAAAGGGAGATAAAATGGAATAAAATACTGCCACTTAAGTTTGACCAAGTCACTTAATTTTCTTGATTTGGTTTTAAAAGTATTTTCTTTTAAGAGGCAAACGAATCGGTGATTACCAAGATCAGAGCTTTTGCACAAGGTAAATAGCCCCTCTTTTTTTTACATGATAACCATAGTTGGGAGGATGGATAGAACACTCAGGATGTAAATTGTCTTGGGATGCCTGGGTTGCTCAGTTGGTTAAGTGTCTGCCTTCTGCTCAGGGTGTGATCTCAGGGATGGGATGGAGTCCCGCATCAGGCTCCTTGCTCCTTGCTCAGCAGGGCGTCTACTTCTCCCACTGCCTGCTTCTCCCCCTGCTCATGCGCTCTCTCTCTCACTCTAACAAATAAGTAAATAATAAAATATTTAAATAAAATATTTTAAAAATATATAAATCATCTCATTACAAAGAGAATTTTTTTCTTTCTACTTGTTGTATCTATATGAGAAGATGGATGCTAGCCGAACTTAATACAGCAATAATCATTCCACAATATATGTAAATCAAGCCATCATACCTTATACCTTAAATTTACAGTGATGTATGTCAATTATTTCTCAATAAAAGTGGAGAAAAAAAGATACAACAGAATAAGGAGGTAATTTTTTTATAGTCCATTCTGCTTTGCTTGATTTCTAGCAGGGAAATTTGCTCAAGTATTTACCCTCATTGGGGGTGAGGGGGTGGGGGAAAAGCTCTAGGCTATAGATTAAGTAAGGAAATGAGCCAGAGTTTTATGCTTTACAATTTGTGGAAAGAAAACAATAAAGCATGCTAAAATTTTGCTTAACTGTATGTTAAAGCAGAATTTTTTGGTATCTTCTCTTTTCTGTTTTCTGAATTGTACTCATATATAAATGGTAGAAAGAGGAGATTATTTTCCAGAAATGATTATTTTTCCCATGAGAACTCAAAATATGTTGATTGGGAGACTATACAGTTGGTAAAGAAAATAATTAGTCATTATATAGAATTTTTCTCTCCCTGTATTTTCACATTTTTCTCCATAGTTGATTTTTTGTGTGTGATTCATTGCAATCAACATTTTCAGGTCTTAAATGATTTCTTTCTTAATAAGAATTTAACAACATTGTGTAGACACTTGAATTGTCTACACAACGTTGTTTCTGAGAAATTTTAAGAAAATGTGCTTTCTATTGGCCAACTCTCACTTTTCCCCATTTTGCTTCAAACTTCTTTAAACTGAGACCCTAAATGTTCTCTGGTTTTCATTTGTAAAAGTCTTAAAGGAACAAACTTTTATGATATGATTATTATTTGCTGTATATTCTCTTTTTATCTTTCTTTTTTATGCACATACAATGTTGTCTTCAGTTTCTCTGGTTTGCACTAAGGTAGCCTGAGCTTCTTCCGATTGTCTCATAAAATATTTGTGTCATTTTGATGTGAAACTTCCAGAGGTAGCTTCCATGGAAAGACATAATAAATGTGGTTTATAGGTTTACTACCTAACATATCCTTGAACTTTAAAGACTTTAGATTTTCACTTGTCAACCCAATGACACAAAACACTGTCAGTGATATCCATATTAAACTATGCTCAACCAATAAACTGGGCAGCACTTCTAGATTATATGGCAGGTTTTTATCTCTTTAGTCATTGCAGCTTAATTCAAGTAATATTTGGCTGTTTCCAAGGTGCAAATCTGCACCAACCACTTTTAAGGATACAAAGATGAATAAAACAAGTAGTCTAGGGTCCTGCAGAGTAGGCAAAGATATGAGTATGTGAAGATTCAAATCTAATATCTAAAGTACTAATTGAAAAAGGAGCCCTGGGACCCAATATAAAACACTACTCAATATATGGAAGGTCAAAGTTGAATGTTAAACAAAGAATTAATTATTTCACTCTTAAAAAGGTGAAGCATTCAGGGTAAGAAACTAAGTCCAGAATGATTTTTTTCCCTCAGTAAGCTTTGGTTCAATAATATAAGGAGATTATGATATTAATTCCAACTTAACAACTTAATTATGATTATTCCAGCTTAAAACATGAGTATACCCTAAATGCAATAGTCATTTTTTGCATTGTTGGATGCATTCAAGTTTATATTGAGAAAAATAATGAGACCTAATTAGACTCTTAACATTTCACAGACATTTAAATAATATTAACTCCAAACTGTGATGTAATGTGATGATGTTTTAAAATGAGATAATAAATAGCCTTAAGGAGGATCTACAGAAGTTACCAGGATCATCAAACAATGTGAAGTGTAGTGCACATTTTATTTTTAGTTTGGTTGAAGAATAAGGAAGACTTCATATTTTATATATGCCCAGTTCTCTGAATTGCCGGTATGAGTCACATCTGCAGCCGCCTTAGCGGCTTGGCACCGTCTTCTGGCCCACCACACTTGACTTCACGGAAGGAGACTGAACATTAGGGGAATGGTACCTATTCTTCCTCCCCTTCACTGTTCCCTTTCTTTGAGTGCACGCTTGATTGCAGGGTGCCTTCCCTTCTTAGATGGTCTTCCCTTTGTGAGTATGATATGCCAGACCCGTTCTAAACCCTTTCTGTGTATTAATTTATGAAATCCTCACCTCAATAAGTTTCTTACTCCTTCATGTAACAGTGGAAGAAATGGGGCGGGGGCAGGGAGGTTAAATAACTCGCCCAATATTACCCAGGCGGTCACACTGTAGCGGGGGCACAGACACAGGCAGCCTCCTTGGCTATGAACTTAACACTCTCTAGTGCATAATTGTCAAACGAATGAAAAGCATTTTCTCTCTAGATCTATTTGAAAATGCCTTAGCCGAGATAACTTCTGCAATTGCCTTCTTAACTCTAATCTCAGTGTCCTCTAGTCACCATTAAATCCCACATCCAGAGTGATATTTCAAGCTTTTTGTTATGCCTCTATTACTGCCCTCAGGTCTTCTGAAACATACTAATCCACCTCAAATATTTATTCATAAATTTCATACATCTATATATTTTAATCTTTTAAAATGCCCCTCTTTTCTTGTGTGTATGCATTCTTCATGAATGGGAAACTGGAAGAAACTGTAACTATTTTCCTGGTGAAATATTTTTGCACGCTGCTTTTCTTTATTCCAGAAATTCCAGTAATTCCAAATTTGATTCCTCACATTGACCTTTGAGAATATCTACTCCTTCTACTTATTTATCAAAACAGAAATAAGAAAAAAATCTCTTTGTCTTAGGGGAGTTCTGTACTTTTTTCCAATCTCTTCTTTAATTCCAGATGGAAAGATAGGTTTGCAGGGAATACTGATATATTTAGCATGCTCATGAAGATTATATTACATGGTCATTTTAATAATTGACAACACAAAAGCTTATAGGAAGGTGGAATTTGCTCCTAACAGCCTACATCTACACAACAGAAGACACCTTCTTTAGATTCCAATGACACATTAACGTGCAGACATAATGTCTAAGTTTGCTGAAGGATATCAAAGGTAGAACCCCTACCAAAAAAACTTGTTTATTTTTGATACAAGAGGGGAAAGCATAAGGAAGACATCTTTTCCTTTTGATGGGAGAGATAAGGCCTTCTAAAAGTTAAACATATAATTCTGATCACAATATATTCTTGGCTTCTCATGTTTAAGTTAATGTCATTCAAATCAGTGGAGATGAGAAAAAAATCAGTGGTTTAGGTACTTTCGGCCGTTGATTACCAATAAGTCAGGGATATTTATTTCATTTTGGGGAGAAAGTTTATTCGAAATGATAATTAAGGATTTTGATTTGAAAAGAAATGTCAACTGGAATGTTGGCATTTTGCATACTTATATTGCCATTTCCTATAGTGGACACGTAATATGACAAAAACCAAAAAAATTCTGGTGCCAACCAAGTACCTATATTGTCTAATAATTATACAAACAAGGTAAGGTAATTAGTCAATACTTAGCAATGTCTATAGAAGAGATGGGAGAGGATTTGTTATAATGAACATGTAGAGTGTCTATAACTTTCCAACAACCTCTAGAACTGTTCAGTTTGTGGAGTATGGAGGTAATATAGCTCAGTGTGAACAAAAAGGATCTGAATCCTTAATTCTCTTTTATTCACCTTGATCCCTCCATTTTGTTCAACAAATTGCATTACAAGCAGGAGGATATAGGATTCCACAGACATAATGACCTGGAAGTTGGAGGATTTGGGACTGGGTCTTTCTTTTTCTTTGCCTTTCTCAATTTTACTCTGCCTTTGTGACAGGGCAATCGAACAGTTGCCTTTGGGTTTATGACCAAGGTCAGACCTTCTAACTGTTCTGCTCTCCACATGAGCAACTGTGCAGAGTGGGAATATTTAAGACTCAGGGAACTGCTGTCACACAGGACATCTTCTTAGCATCAAATAGCAAATTGAAGCCTTTGTCATTAAGAAAGAGAAATCAGCTGGCGACAGTGGAAACACAATGAGGATTACTGCCAATATTGGCAGCTGGGAAGTTACTTTTTGAAACATTTTTTTAAAGTACATTCAACCAGCCAGTGCACAGTCTCTTAAATACACTACCCAATTGAAATATAAAAATGTTAAATGGCTGAGCATTAAATTTAAATGATGAGGAAGAAAGATGGGACCAAGACACTTACCTGACTCAGGGAGAAAAGATTATTGCAGGTCATTGAACCAGAATAGAAGTTTAGAGGTTATCAAGGGAAATAAAATTTCATCACGATGACCAAAAAGACTGCTAATTACATATCTAATGTTAAAATATGCACATGTAACTATTTTGAACATTACTGATATATGCCAGAAAAAGTAAAAGGAATGTGCATAATAATGCAAACATATTGGGTAGGTCTTCCACACTAGACTTCATTTTTTTTTTTTTCTATCTCCCTTTGGGTTTCACACAGCAGGTTCCCAGCAGATATCTGTGGCATTGGGCCACATGCAATCTTTGAATGCCAAAGCATGTTCTGGGAATGTTTTTTTCATTTGTGCCTTGCAATGGCTCTGTGAAGGAGTGGACATACCGGGGAAGGAATATAACTGAGCAGTTACAAGGTCAGACAGAGGCTGAGCGCTTGCGCTGAAATACTGGAGTGCTCTGAGCCTCGGTTTACTCATTGTAAAACAGGGCTATATCTTAGCTCAGCATTTCTCTTGCTGTGAGGACCCAATGAGATAACACACCTGAAGCACTGAGCAAAGTATCCGGAACGGAGTAGGGCTCAGGACATGCTAGCTGTGACAATGTTTTAATCGCTGCTGCTGTTTGAAGTGACAGTGATTAAATGACTCTCTGAATCATCCTTCAAATTAGTGCCACAAGGTTTCTACTCTTAAACTTGTGCTCTTCTCAGAAAAAAACCAAAAACACAAAACTGGAATACAAGAAAGCACTATTTTAACGATAGCATCTTTTAAATGGTCTTTCAGAATGAATATAATATTGTTTATGTGTACTGAATTTGGATTATGTGATTATGGGAACAAATAATTGTTCATTCCTAATTTTAAAGGTGTGTATGGCTGACAACTTTCATTTTTATGGGCCGTTAAAACATTACTGGCTAATTATCCTGAGACAAGTGGCTTTGTTGAATCGGGTAGACATTAATTTTAAAGACTCAAGAGAAAGGCATGCTAGGAAGACCTGTACATTAGAGCCCGAAATAGAACCCAAATTTTCATGTTCAAAAAAGCACAGTGTATCTATTTTTGGGGAAAACTCCAGAAGAGAAAACCATCATCAACTTCCAAAAAGGTAACATCAGAAAATATCTATGAAAATACATAGTTTGTTACATTTCATAAATACAGATCTCCTGAGGCACCTGGTTGGCTCAGTCATTAAGCATTTGCCTTTGAATCAGGTCATGATTGCAGGGTCTTGGGATGGAGCTCCCCGTCAGGCTCCCTGCTCCATGGGAAGCCTGCTTCTCCCTCTCTTACTCCCCCAGCTTGTATTCCCTCTCTCAGTGTCACTGTCTCTCTCTCTGTCAAATAAAGAAATAAAATCTTAAAAATAAAACAAAACAAAACAAAAAGATCTGGTATGCTACTAAAAATATAAGTATTTCAAAGGCTTCTAAGGGAGATTCATCTTATACAGACATTGTGTGGAAGGAGTGCACAGAGAGCATTATAAAGGATAAAATGTGGGAGACAAGGGAATTCAACATTGCTATGCGCTGTTGAATGATCATATGCAAACCTTTTGCCTGAAACTATGCAAAAGGTCTGATGTTTTAAATATATTCATCTTTGTGTTAATGAGTGCCTGCATCTTCAAAATCTAATCTCTATCTACCTGTGTTCTTCTTTTCTTACTGAACTTAATCTTAGATTATATATGAATCATCATCAAGGAATTGCTACATTATGTAAAGCTGGCAAGGGTTTTCTGTAAGTATGAGATGACGCTTCCGTCTTACTTCCCTATTAAGTTTACAGAAGCCAAAGATAACCGAGGTGGATTTCGTATAAAATCAAATACTCTTCCTGTCCCCCTTGACAAGAACACATGTATCTTTCCGTTTTCTGTGCCAGCAGTAGCAACACTTCCACTCTCTTTATTGTCCAATCTTGAAATCCCTGACTCTGAACTTCGGCCTTTCTCTCCTTCAGCTTCTGCCTGTAATTAATTGGGAATTCCTGCTAATTCTCCCACCGCTGTATGAGCTCACACCTGCTGTTCCTTTAAGAGTGATTCCAATATTATCACCTTCTCGAGGAAGCTCCACTGAGCCCTAGTTTCATCGCTGAACGTACCATAATTTGTTCTAATAACTGCCAGTCACATGCTGCCAAGGCTGTGGTTCTCAAATTCCGGCACATATTCGAATCATCAACAATCAAAAACCAACTGAGGCAGAACCTCTGGGGAGGTGAGACCAAGGCCAAGGCATTTTTAAAAGCCATGCTCTTCAGATGCTAATATGCATACAATTCACTGGGGGATCTTGTTGAAATGCAGAGTACAATTCAGAAGATCTCTGGTGGGGCCCAAGATTCTGCATTTCTCACAAGCTCCCAGGTGACACAGATGCTGCTTATGCTAAATCCTCTAAAAGCTGTCCCAGAGGGCCAGATATTTTAGGAAAACAATCATATTCCTTATCTGTATCTGCATGTAGATCTGTTTTTTAATTTGTTGACCTATTTTTTGAGGATTTTATTTATTTATTTGACAGAGAGATAAAAGAGCACAAAGAGGCAGAGTGGCAGCCAGAAGAAGAGGGAGAAGCAGGCTCCCTGCTGAGGAAGGAGCCCAATGAGGGGCTCAGTCCCAGGACCCGGAGACCTGACCCCAGCCGATGGCAGCCGCTCAACGGACTGAGCCACACAGGCACCCTTGTAGGTCTATTTCTTCAGCCCACAAACTCTTACCCAATAGACAATTCCTTCCTTCCCTGTTACCCATACCTGCCTCCACCACTTTTAGGTGAGTAGAGGTGTTGAGACTTTTCTCATAAACCAGAATCTGGATTGTCGATGTTTCAATAGAATCGGCCTTCCCCACTCTTACTCACAGTAAGTATACCCTTCCATCCCTCCCTTGCCCTGCCGAGTCCGTTTCTGCGTTCCTCTTACTGCCGCAGGACACAGTGAAATGCTGGGGAGCATTCAGAAGGCTAGAGGAGAGGCCTTGTTGCCTTGGCTTGTGTTCCAAGTTTTAGGCGTGACCTTGTCTTTTCACTTTGTTAGCCCAGCCTCAGGAGTCTGTGTTCTGCTATTTCTCGGGTGCTCAAATGACCCTTCCTCTTTTCTCCTTTGACAACTGACAGCGCTGTTCTGCCACCCATTCTTACATTTTCCTCACTCCACCTTTATCACTATCATCCCTACACTTACCACATATCATGGAAAACAGTGAACACTGATACAAATAGCAACAGATGCTTATAATGTAAAAACTTCTTTGCTCCACTTTAAGTGCTCCTTGCCCAGACCCATAACTTTTCTTCCGTTAATGCTTCTGTCCCTTACAAGTACAGATCAGTCTTTTTCTTTACTTTTTCTTTACTTAGGCTAATAGCACGATTTAAAGTTCTGTTGGCTTTTGTACACCTTTTAGTGCTGACGTAACTCCAGTGCTTTATGGAGTGCATACTGAGGCATCCTGGGGAACCCATCCCAGTTCCAGGAAGTATTTTAAATTTCAAGGGAAATACAGAAACACTTGGGCTCTGTTAAACTCCTTGTGAATTACTAGCACAGGGTAGTTCACAGTTTCAACAGTAGGTGGTGCTACACTCCTTTCGATGATGTCATATGTCTGTAAAGGTGGATTCCCCATAGTACTTGTGTGAGTGAGTACAGTGTAAAATCAATGTGGAAAGGAGATGAGGGGCAGTGTCTAATCTTAGAAGTTGTGCAGTGCCCAGTAGATGCCCACATTATGTAAGTAAGGAACTGTGGTTATTTAAGAAAAAATTAAAATATTATTTTTTCTATTAATTGCTGTGTTTTGTTTTTTGGTCCCCCCCCCCCAAAGAGCTACTTATTTGTTAGAATGTAAATACCTAATGAGGTGTTTGGATCTCTTTCTTGTGTTCTAAGTGCACTGTGAAAACAATGTTGAGATTAGAAGGGCACTGCGAACCAAGAATGTTTTGGAACCTCTGCTATAGTCTAATCTTGCTTTTTCTTGTCCTTTTCCAAATGTTTTTTAACCTTGTGAATCCAGATCACCACATCAGGTGTCTGTTTAGTTCCATATCTTTTAAAAAGTGGACCAGCTTGTTGTTACATGAGCAACAAACTTTTTTTTTTCTTAAACATTTTTTGATCTATTTTTAGTTGTGGTAAAAACACATTATACTCACATCTTTTGCATGTTGATAAAACATAATCCCAAAGATAGATTTGGGGAAATGCCCTATTAATGGAACAAAAACAACTCTTAAATACATCTTTCGTAGCCATGTGGGACCATGACAGCTTCAATGATTGCCTTTGTCTTTTTTTTCCCCAACAGATACTCTCATGTGTCACCTCTTCAAGGAGGTGGGGGTGAAGTAGGGAAATATGTCTAGCCACCAATAAAATATCCACCTCCAACTGGGTACATTGAGACTCCGATTGGGAAGACATTTTGCCACCATTCTCTACATTTTGCACCCACTGAGAGATCCTGTAATTACCTCATTTTACTTCTGCAATAATACAGAAACCAATACTCCACTTCAGTGCATTACAGATAAGAGAGTGTATACAATGGGTTTTCTCACCCATAATAAGAACATCTTTATGCACCTACTATGTGCCAGCCCCAAGTTCTTATCTCACTTTAAATGCGCTGCCACTCCATGAGGTGGGCATTGCTACCTGCATTTTCTAGATGAAGAAACTGAAGCCTGGGAAGGTTAACCACCTGCTTTGGGCCACACAAATGGCAAGGCAGTGATGCGGCCTCAGATCTGCTTGAGTCCACAGCTCGAGAAACTTTTCCCCATGACAATGTTACCTCTCACAGTTATGGTAAACTGATTCCAGTGTGGTTTTATCCATTTCTGCTTCTAGTATCCTGAGATATCTTAGCCTTTCTTTAAGAACATGTGTAGTTTTGATATAAACTGGCATTACAATTTTAGAAGAAAAAGCAGAAAGGAAAAAAGGGGGCTCAGTTATTTAGACAAAACATTTCAAACAATTTAATCTTCTATGACAATGATGTTATTTGCATTGTAGAAAGTACTTTAAAGATTGTAAGATGATTATTATTATTTACAACCATTATTCTATGAATATAGTGCTTGCTAGTCAAATTTCACAAGGAAATGGGGTGAAGTACAAGTAAGGGGACTGTCTTTCTTCAGCAGTCACACAGCGTGTGAATTTCACATCAAATACAAGTCTAACCCCTTGGGGATCTGTGTTGATGTTCACCCCTTCCCTGAATACTTCCTCTCCTACTTTATTCCACATTAATAATACATTCATTGGAGCAATGCCTGGTTACCTCAGCCCAAGCCGTGAAATAGCTTTCCTTCATTTATAGTGGTAAACACTTAAAGAGAATATTCGTACCTTCTTATTTAGGGATATTTGATAACAGATTGAAATGTGAACATGCAGCCCTAGGAATCTGCAAAATTTATGCTACTTGCATGATATCCTGATGTAGTCATTTCAGAATCCTAGCTGTAATCATAAACAAAGACATTTTATCATTTGTTATGTTCATTCTCATTATGAAGGGGATGTGATAATTATTCTTATCAATACCATATTATGAAACAGAGAACCTACAAAGTACAAACCCGTGTCTCTATTTTCTCCCCATTGTTGCAATATGCAGATCATCTGCAACAAGAATGTAGCTGATGATAAAATTTCAGTGAAACGCACGATGACAGTGTAACTGAGATGTCTCCCCTGACTGTAATCTCTAAGGGCTATCATAACTGATGCCTCCTCATTCTACTTTCTAGAGTCAATAAAATGGTCAGGTGATATTTGGAAATAGCACCTCTACATAGCCATTTTTCTCTCTTGAGATCCTTGCTACAGTTAAATCACAAGCTTTTGAAATGCCCGTCTCTTGTCGATTATTTGGGATGAGACAACCCCCAGGGCAGCAGCAACAGTAACAGCAACCAAATCTGAGGCGGGTGGTGGGTTTTGAGGACAAAGGGCTCCATTTGGTCACCGAAAGAGTGGTATGGTCGGGGAGCCGTGTTAAGAAGTAGTTAATTTGAACCTGGCTAAAAGACTGATGCTCAGAAAGTTTGCTTTCAGAACGAGAAAAAAAGGAACCTTCCTTCCCTTACAGCTTAATCGCTCTATTCCTATTTTTAATACATCCTACTTTATAGAGTAGCTAGACCACATTTTTCAAGCTAAAGTAAAAATTAAAGGATTTATGATAATCCTATGTGGATGGCTGTGGGCGTTTCTTTTTCAACGGAAGCATTTCTTTCTTTGTTGCATTCTAACATTTCTCAACTTCTTGCTATAATCTTCTTCCTAAAACTACTCGAGTGAAAAAAAAAAGGTCTTACCAGATAAGCAACAATTCTTACTGTACTGGGGGAATAGTTCACATCCTCCCATCTATTTATTAGAAATAATTTCTTCAGGTTTTAAAACCAGAACATCAGAGCGCCCAATGGAATCCTACCTTGCCCACATACTGATAATCAGATCCCGTATATTCCTCCAGGAGAAAGAACTGATTCCACATCCAGCTCCTTTTCGAACGGTTCAGCTCATTTTTGCTGTTTCCAGAGAGCTCCAGTGCCCTTTTCTTTGCCGGGAAACCACTAGTCCTCTTAGATAATGGGGTTGAGAAAGTTGGGTAGGGCTGACCGACCCAAAAGAGTAGCAAGAAGTACCGGTAAGTTCTCATTCTGATGACACAGTCCAGTCTCTGGGTAGTGGGTACCCTGCTCCTTGAAGTGTCTTTTTTCACGGCACTGTCTCCAGCATCATTCCTCCTTTAATGTTCTTCGCTTGGCTCTCAGAGGATATCTGGAAAGAATAATAACATATCAAACATTTTTAGAGATGCTTAAAATTCAGTGTTAGAGCAAATAAGCTCTGGAAAAAGAGGACGGAAATTTGAATAGCAAAACAACAAAAATAAGTTGGCTATCAATTTTGAAATGAGGAAAACGTTCTTTCAGACATGCTAAATGGAAGGCATGTGCCGAGTCGGAAGCTGCAGTCTTCCCTTCTCCTTTTCTATCACTTAAAAATCCTATTTTAAGTCATTGCGTTGCTGTAGGTCAATATGCCAGAGTGGATTATTTCACTACTTCTTTTTCCTCTCGAGTATGTGGGCTGAGATCTAGTTAGAAGAAACGAGTCTGTGTTTTGGATTCTATTTGCATATTTATCCTCATGAACAAGTCAGAGGCAAAGAATATCACACACACGCACTTTCAGCTCAATTGAAAGTGGCTAACGTTGAAGTTTTGCTAGAATGTATTGAGTACCTGTGATATATCAGCCTGTCAAGGCAGAGTCTCCTCAGACTCTTGGCTTCACAGATATGTTGGAAAAGATGAGTCTGGGTCAAGTTCGGTTGGAAAAGACCACACTTCGTCTTCTCTTCCGAAGGCATGCATATTGAAGTTTCTGAAGTGAAATTTTATAACAGTGATGCAAGTGTACATTTAATACAGGGTTTCTCAAACTTGACTGGGAAGCTTTTTGCCCTCATACGCCCTAGTAACACAATAGGATGGGCGAATGAGCAACTTAGATAATTTATATATAACAGGATATAGGAATTAAATGAGTAATTTAAATTACTTTAGGAAATCCTGGGCTTTCATCTCTAAATTTTACTTGTATCATAAGCAAGCAAGCATATGTATAAAAATTGGTCACACAATTTCTATGTAATTTTCACAGGTGCATCAAATATATCTCAGTATCACAGTGAACGCAGTTGACTACAGGATCTCCAGAAAAGTCAGCTATTATACTTGTGTGTAATAATTTTCCAGGACAAATATTAGTTTTCAAGAACAAAACCTTGCATTAAAAAAAATCCTTGGGCCGGATTGCCTAGCAAATATGTTACCATGTGGTTTACTATTTCATGTAATTAGAGTAATCCATATATCTCCATCCTAAACTTTTCTACATTACTTGAAAAAAAATCGAACAAATTACTTCTTTGTAATTTGGGAAAAATATTTCCTTAAATAATACTAACACAACAATGAAGTGCTTTGTAATGTGCAACATAATAGTAATTAACTTTGGGAGGTTTGCTAAGCAAATACAGACAAAATAAACATGTTTTAGGCAATCTGATCAGAATTTTTGTTTTCTTTAGGTCAGAAAAATGTGTTCACTTGTCTCCTATTATTCTACCAGGTAAATGTATATATGACCAGTATTTTTATTTTTATTTTTTTACCCCAGCAATGAGTAACCATAGCCACTGAACACATGGTTTTGTGAAAGCTTTCTACTGGACTATCAGTAAAGTGTTTGATAGTGTTCAGCATTTTTAAACCTTTATTCCATTACTATGCATCTTCTTGACAGCAGGATGGAGAAGCTGGAAATTCCACAGGTGAGTAAATTAGTATTATGACAATTAGTCATGCTGGCAAAGCGCCAGGCAACCGTAACTTGTCGTTAGGTGGCCTTGGTACAGATGTGGAGTAACTGATGATCAATTAGGCCATGATGCGTCTTCTCTTCTCGTGGATGGTACATAAAGGGGATTGAAGGAGCATATGGAGAAAAGCCCTCTAAAGACATCTATTCATTTTTAGTAGCAGAGATTACACCGAGGTTGATTCAGTGGAAATTACATTTTTTCTTAATTTCTCATATTCTCTATTATTTGCATAGACAAATCCTGCAGTGAAGAATTACACGTCTGCTACTATACACAGTGTGTGCCCCATGGTGCTGGCAGGAAAGAGGGATTCAGAGAATGGAGGTGTCAGCTGTTTAAAAGGCAGACTCCTAAAGGCCATTTTAAAGAAAAATCGATCCCTGTGGGCGTTGTGTGGAAACTGTACAAGCTGTTGCCACTTGAATATTAAATATTAGCTCTTTTTAATATCACAGATACCAAAATGTCAAGTATTTCTTTTCTTTCCTTTTTTTTTTTTTTTTTTTTTGCTTAGTTGGTAATGAGTTTTTAAAGTGATGCAAATTTAAGCAGTGTTTCCAAGTATGCTAGAACATCTAGATTTGCTATAACCCAGCTCGTTTTGTATCAACTTGGCAGGGTGTGTCCTTGTTAAAAACTCAATATGTGAAATTACTAAAATTACTATGATCCACTCATATTTAGTGTTAGCTTTTGAGAGGGACAGACTTCTGTGAGAAATTCATAGTTTAAAAACTCCAGTGAACTCTGAACTGTTGAATATATAACTTAACAATTCTCATTTAATACTTCATAATGGGCAGGCTTGCACAGTGGTGAAGGTTATTGCTGCCGGAGCCAGACTGCCTCCATTTAAATCCAGGCTCTGTCGGTTAGTTGCTGTGAATTTGGGAAAATGCTCAGTCTTACTGTGCCTTAGTTTCTTCCTCTGTAAATGGGGATGATGACAATAACTACCTCATAGGGTGTTGTAAGGATTAAGCCATTACGTGAAAGCACTTATAATAGTGCCTGGCTCCTTAGAAAGGTATTAATAAGTATCAGCTGCTATTATTATTATTATAACTGTTATTACTACTGTTATTGTTACTGTGATATATTGCATATGAAGAATTCATCTAGAGCACCCCGCAAAAGTCTGCAAAGATAGCGTAGTTTTCTGTCTTATGCTTGAATACTATATTTTTCTAGAAGCATTTCTGAGTGAGTCAGATTCTCTTAAAATTAAAAAATAGAAGCACCTTAGAAATCAGAATTATACCATTGGCTAAGCATTTTCCTCTATGTAGATTTCAATTCAGGATTTCACAGTAATAGTGTAAAAACAGAGAATGGAAGCTTTATACCCACTGACTGCATGAAGAATGTGGGCAAAAAGGAAAGTTCACTAGAGGATGGACTCGTTCATAGAATCTGTATTTTTGCCTTTCTCTTTTGTTATGTTAAGGTTTTAAAAAATCATCTTTACTTTATTCATGTGAAAAAAAAATCTGAACTAGCTTTAACGTAGTAATTTTGACCTTGTAAAAATGTATTGGACAAACATGTCTTCTTGTCATTAACATGCTGGTATTATTGTCTTATATGGGAGAAGAATTTGATGAAGTTTAAATGAGTGATGTACATATATCATTTTAGATTTTACTTAACCCAAACAATATGAAATGAAAAAAATATTCTGAGCATAACCTTAGATGCAAAAAATAGGATTCTTAGGATGTGGAATGACCACAGGTCAAGGAGGGAAAGAGCCCACGGTAGCACCACTTTGACAAATAATGGGAAAGCTGCTGACTTCTGAGCAGTCAAAACATAGGGGAACCACATGGCAAGTAGTAATCAGCTATGCTGGCTCATTTTGTAGATGTCAAGAAGTAAACCAAAAGGACAAAGAAGTAGGCATGCATAGATACTGAATTTTAAAATAGCCAGTATGGTATTCAATCAGAAAAGAACCAGAAGATTATAGAGAGTAGGAGGGGAAAGAATGCTAAACAAAGTAGATATTAAAACTTTCACCCCCATCCCCTCATGGCACTAAGAGAAAATCACTTAGAAATATCAAAAACTATAAACATAAAAGTTGAGCTGCCTCACTGCAGCCTAATGACAGTTTAGCAATGGACTTAAAAAGATTACTTAGTAGATCACATCTCTACTTTTTCTTTATTCTTTTCTTTTCTTTTTTTTTTTTTTTTGCTGGCATTTGGCTTTTTGGAGGGAATTTCTATTTCTTATAGGCAATCATTTGTATGCTCTGAAATTTGATATGCAGAAGAAAAATAGTCTGAATCTTTACAGAAGCCCTTTTTAGTGATGTGTAGAAGGTAATTAGGATGTTTATGGATACTGGGGGAAGGCCCACATAGCATTGATGATTGCATCCTTTGAAACTTTATTTCTCTGGCAGCCAAAATGCATATCTACTTCCATTTTCACAAGAGTACGTAGTCAAGTCCAGCTCTTATTTATGCCTGCCATTTAGTAGGAACCTAGGTCTCATTAATTCATGATCTACTAGCTTAGAATATGTGATAATTAATGCAGAAACTGAGCTAAAGTTTTCCTTTGATTAGTAAAACACTTTCCCTTCGATTATAGGAAATTAACAGTGTAAAAACATTTCATAGGGGTATATAGAATGAGAAAACAAACTACAATGTCTCCGAGTTCCCTAGACTACTTTGGAATCACCTTTTATTTGCAAATAATTAATATGCTAATTAGAAAACTTCTCTATTGATTGAATTGCTTCTCTAGTGACTTATGTTTGATAACAGTCTGAATGACTCAACTGTGTTATCTGGTTTTGAGATACTGATTTTATTATACTGTTTACAAACAAGTAAATATTAGGCAGATTTAAAAGCAATATAATTATTTTAAAGTTTTAGACTTCAGACTTAGCATACATTTGTTCTGATATTCTTGATTAATTCTAATCAGAGCAGTGATACTATAATGCTATGTAGGCTTACAAATTAAACCAAGCACATTCATTTTTTGATATGCAGAGCCATAACCTGGCCATTGAAAGCACAGTAAACATTCAATAAAGCAACATTATTAATATATTTTCACTATTTATCATAGTAAGAGAATGTTTTAAAATCTTGTAGTAAATTGTTTTTTCAAATAAATGGTGTTGCATATAAGCACTATAGCATAGTATTTTTCCTGATGCTGCTCACAAAAAAAATCTGAAAATATCATCCACACATAAGTCGTCCTAACCCATTGGCATACCGCATTAGCAATGCTTTAGAATATGTATTATAAATCCCTAGTTAAGTTTTGGTACATTTTCTCACATCATATCATTAATGAAGTAGAAAACAACTGGTTATTAACAACTATTTAACATTTCTCTTGACTCTATTGTATTCCAGCTCAAAGCCTGAAATCACTCTAGTCCCAGTCTTTGGGTGCCATGGGGATGAAGGTGGTATTCACTCCACTAAACCCTAGCAAATTCAACAAGCAGAACTGTGAAGTCAAGGTGAACTAAACAGAGCAAAGCCAAAGGTATGCATGCCTTTTTATAAGTAAATATTTAAAAATATAGGTGTTCTTTATTCTGAGAGAAGAGTTTTACAACCAATTAAGTTTGTTCAAGATCAATTATCCGCTTTCCCAAGAAACTTTGTTTTGAATTAAGTTGCCACCTGCTGTGAATAAAAAAATCTATAGAACATGGCTGATCTTCTAGAAGTGGTGGCATAAAGACAGAACCAATTTACAATTTTTGGTAGAGATTTCACTTGAAGTCTTCATTTCTAAACTTCCATTTCATTTTTCTGTAAATGTCAAAGTCACTGTTGAGTAAAATTGGTTCTGTTTCATGTGTGTAATGAACTCCACTGAAATGTGTCCAGCAACTTTGGCATCGCTCATCACATAGCGTTTCTCTTGTGCCAATGAATCATTGTGGCAACAGCCATCAAATGATGCCTGTTTTTTTTTGTAAATGTTTATATTTGTGGCTAATATACCAATCTGTTTGCAAACTGATATATTTCCAGATGAAGCTATTTGAACATATTACCCTGGTTCTAAAATCATATACCCCACATTGCATTAATGAAAATAAAGTCAAGTGTGTTAAAGCACATAAAGTGGTTGTTTTATGTGTAGTTGAGGCTCGGGGAATATTCATTGATTTGAAATGCCCATTTGGGATAAAGAAAAAAAAAACACAAAAAATCTCCCAAAATTTGAATCAGAGGATAAAGACAAAGGTCTTTTTCCACGTGGGGAAACATTTCAACCTGTTTTATTGCGAAAGAAAGTGTCAGAGTATGGCACGCCACGCATCTGGATTAGAAGTTCAACCTTAATCGATACTGGCTGGGGATCAATGCTTGTCTCAATTTGTTTGTCTATAAAATGGAACGATATTAACGGTACCTACTCCATAGGATGGCTGTGAGGATAAAATGAATGAATTTATGTGAAGTCTTAACATTAAGATGGCCACAATGACCTAAACTGTAAAAAAAAAAAAAAAAGTCTTAGCAGAGGACACACCCTGGCCATCCTAGGTGCAGAGTGCAGAGTTTGCGTCTTATGCATTTCTTGTTTTGCCTTTTACAATTAAAACTGAAATCAGCTGCCCATCTGAAAAGATATGGGCTTGCTCATTTTTGGATTAACTTGAAACATCAGATATTCTGGTGACTTTTTAAAATTTCTAGAGTGGGGGGAGCTCCCTCCCAAAGCACTGTAGGTGCTTCCCCACCAGTCCTTAATGATGCTACTCAATTGTTTGCTTCATTCCTTTATGCAGATTGCCTGGCTCCCGAGGGTGTCTGGGCTTATGGATACAGTCTTCGAAAAAGATTTACTCAGGGAAACACAGAAGAAGAGAATGCACTTTACACCTTTAATTAGATATTCATAGCATGGATTTTAAGCAAATTCTGTAGCAAACTGTATGTCCAGGTTGCAGAAATGTATAAAAGACTTTGTTTCATATTTCACCCTGCTTGTAAGTTAGGCTCTTTTAATTCTTTTGGATGCATAGCCACGTAAGACAATGAAGCTTCAATAAGACTGCTAAGGATGTCAAAAGGATGTCAAAACTCACTTGCCCATCAGTGTGAGCTTGCTCTTTTTTCAATAGCTCAGTGAAAGGGCAGCCTGAGAATATGGGCTGGGAGCTACAGGCCAGCAGGAGGCAAGGTTTCCTTAGTGGGTGTGAGGGGTTCAAAACAGACTTAACTATTAAATTGTAAGATCATCACATGGTTGGGTTTATCAATAAATCACTGTGAAACTTGGTGGATCACAGATGATTTTTAAAGGCTCATACTCGTGCAAAGTGTTATGAGGAGTGGAGATGGATTTATTTTTCCTGCTATAATGTCTAAACCTTTTATCAATGACATGAAGTCTAACTCATAAATAACACTAGTGAATTTGCCATGTTCTATCCGTGACCTTACTATGTGTTAGCACTGGGCTAAGGACACCACAAACATGTCGTAATCTAATTCTCATGCCCATTCTGTGAGGTCGGTAATCTCATAATTTCTGCAGAGGAGAAACTGAAGCTCGGAGAGGTGGAGAAACTCTTTCAAGGTCACACCACGAGTGTGTAATAAAACCAGATCGGAGCCTCGGCACATGTTCCGCAGTCCGTGGTCTGACCATAGCCCGAGGAGTCACAGCTCCTAATCAGAGCTCAGGACAGATGTGACCTTAGAATGGAATCTTGGAGACTTCCCTAAAATTGTAAGAGCAACACAGCTTTCTAGAGGTAAAAATACCTGTGACAGAGTCTATGAGCTCCATAAAAACAGCAAACAAAGGTTTGCTCTGTCCCAGGTAATGGGATAAATGCTCTATACACTTGTAAGTCCTAAACAACAATTCTCTGGGGTGGAGACTGTCATCCTTATGCTCTGTTTTAGAGATGAGAAACACAGGTGTAGAGGGCCTGGATCCTTTGCCCCAGGGTGCACAGCTAGTGGTTGGCAGAAACTGGATAAAGCCCGGCTAATCTAGCGGCTCCTTCTTAACTATAGCATTAACGATCTCATTTGTATTTTGCTCATGGATACAGCATCTAGGTTTTATTTACTCTCATTTCAGACAAAATATGAACAAATTTATCTTCAGGTTTCTAAATCCCCAGCAAATTAAAGGGATGGTGTGAGGAGTGCTGGAGGCTGGGGTACCTGTGTTAGCAAGAGGGAGTGGTGGAAAGGGGCAGGAAGAGTGGCTACAGACAGCCAGCAGAGGAACTAAAGACAGAGAGGATAGAGTCAGGGGTTGGCCTGGGGGAGTAGGGATGCTGTGTGTCCCTGTGCCAAGAGCAACGGTGGCGCACGGTGACAGGAAACAAGCGTTTGCCATGGAAGTGCACGTATGGATGAGGGCATGGGAGACCGAGCATAAGAATGACTAAGTGCCTGAATTAATGACAGGACTCATGACTGTCAAGATGAACATATGAATTCTTTGCAGCACTTGAGGGTATTACTGTGTTGCAAATTCAGCAATGAATATTCATGATGGTGATCTGGAATCATGACGAGAAGGCATGGGTCTGTACAGTAAATCTGAGCACCATGACTGTGAAAGTTGTTATGGTGTTCCTTAGAAGGACTGGCTGGGTTTGAGGTCCCAGTGTGTTTCTCTTTCCATTTTATCTCCGGCAAGCTTCTCCAGCTCTCTGAGCATATGTTATGTGATTAGGGCCAGTGTGCTAACACCGGGGATGGAATGGCATTGTGACGGGAAGCCAGCTCCCCAATTTGGATGCCGGCATCAGTACTCATGAGTCTTTAGGGGTTGTCAAGTGACTTGACATGATGTGCTTCAATTTTCTCATCTTCAAATTGGGAATAGTAAACTTCGGGGTCTCAGTGGAGGCAATGGATAGATAGCACGTGGTTTCTCTCAAATTCCAAAGAAATTAAGAAATAAAACAGTGTGAAATGGAGACTCAACTACCACATTTGTGACTATAATAATAAAGGGCATTGTAAGTAAACCCCCCGCATTAGTCAGGCGCCCCCTGGAGTCATGGCCACATTTTATTCCAGTTTTTATTTTGTTTTGTTTTTGTTTTTGTTCTTTTTTTACAGAAGCCACAGAGCAGCTCCATTTTAAGGTGCAGAGTCAGAGGGAATGACTATTTGCTCCCATCTCGGGATGGGTAAGAAACAGAACCCAGAGGTATGAAGAAATGATCCCAAGCAATTTGTTTTAATCCTTACTAATTTAAAAAGATCATTAGAGACATCCGTGATCTTGAGAGCCAATAAGTCACTTGTTAATTACCAACAATTCTTGTATTTACAGCTTTGCTTTTGGAATTGTTTACAGCATCACTAAAAGGAAAATGTATGAATAATTTACAGATGGGGAGTTTGAAGCTTCCCTTAAAATATCTTCCACTTCAGGTCAATCAATGCATTCCAGGCAAAATGAATTCTTTTTCCATCTCTCTACCTTTCCCACTACACACACACACACACACACACACACACACACACACACACACACACACGGTGTGGGGGAGGGGAGAGCGGGAGAGAGAAAGAGAGACAGCATGAGCAAGCAAAAGGGATAATGATCTAGATGTTTTTATGTGCTTTGGACATTTGCCTATTAGCAATGAAAACTACATGTTCTTCCCACCCCAAAGGGTAGTACTGTTTACAGAGGTGTAACCCTTTACATCAAGTTATAATGGGAAAAAATAATCGAACCCTGACTTGATGTTTGGATAGCTTCATTCATTCAATGTGTTTTATGTAACACTTTATTTGCAGAGGATTCATAACCTAAATTAGGTGCTTCTCATAATATCCTGGTGTAATAACTTAGAAGACATTTAATTGAATAAATACGTATAACAACTTAAAGGGGCACTGCAACATTTAAAGATTTATTCCCTGAGACTGACTGAAGTTGAAGGAGGTCTATGTAGGTAGTGGCATCTTAACTAATCCAGGCTAATTTTAACTGACCATCAAATTAAACTTGCACAGACAGGAAGACAATGTGCTTGAATGGGTTGCTGGATGTTTTATCAATTTTGATTGCCTTCATTTAAAAACTTTAATTAGAACCTCTGTTTACTTGAGTCAAATTGCGCATAAAATATCATGCAAAACATTTTAAAAGGGAATTTTAATTATACCACTAAAGAAATGCCCTTGTTCAATGTTTACTAAACACTTGCCAGAACAAGTTAATTAATACATGTTTAAGGAAGTGAAAGAAGAAGGGAAACAAACAAAAAAAAATCATTCATCTTTCGTCAAGTTTTACTGCAGTTGTCAAAGAAGTCAATTTCTAATTTAACAACTGTGCTGTTACAGTGTGCATGTGTAATTATAAACAATGGGGCACCGAAACACAATGAAGGCCAGTGGAAAGCTAATTCCCACTGGAAGTTGTTGTTCAAAATAATTGTACATTGCTATTTGATGTTCTGCAGTCATCAAATTAAGCACTTTTCAATTTCGTGCATCTATTTATTTATTCCATGGTAGATGATCAGAATGTTCAGATGGTATACTAATATGGCCCTTTAATTGTTTCAAGCTACAGAAAAATACTTTTTAATAGGAAAAACATAATGTGTAGACAAAGACAAAATTAATGATATTGAGTTTTTAGTTCCAATTTTAATGTCACTGACTTTTTAACTTTATATTTTTAGAATCCCAATGTTTCCTATTAGTGTAAACCATGACTGCTTGTGTTCATAAAGATTGCTATTGGAAAGCATTTGATAATTTACTAGAAAAACAAAATGAAATCAATCTTCCTGGGATATGCCCATCCCAGTAGCTTTATGAAAAATCAGAAGGAGAAGTACCTGAAATAATTTTGAAATCTTTTGGAGAAAGAAAATGCACATATCCCATTAACGATCACTACCATAACGAGGGAAATTAATCTCTTAAATAGCATAACCCACACTATTATCATTTACTCTCATATTGCTCAGACTGATCTCTAGTCTTGTAAGAAGCCACAAGAAGCTGTGCTGGTGTGGGAAATGACACAGACTGAAGACCAGGTCTCCCTTGGGTCTCTTACTTGAAGTTCCAGGCCCACCGAGACAGTTGAATCAATAAGCTCCGACTGGTTTGTTGTAACAATTAAATTAAATATGATACAGTATGTAAAACACTCACCATGTTGCCATGTAAATAGGCACTGAAAATGAACTAGTATCCCTTTTGGTAAGCTCCTTCATTGCTTACAGAGAGCTGATCTTAGGCAGGACAAGAATAGCACGTATAATAATCGGCAGTCTTTGGACCATTTAATATCAGTAAAAAGAATACAGTCAAAAGATCATAAAAAGGCAGCCTACATAAGGAGCAAAACAAAAAGCTTTTTCTTCTATATATCATTTTTCTTTTAAAGAAGAAAACTTTATGTCTAGAAAAAGGCGTGTTTGATGCTTGAGCCTGCCGCTGACTTGCTCTGCAATTTCAGCTGGCAGGGGAAATAGAATCTTCTAATGAATTTTTCCTAATAAATAAGAACGTGAAGTGCCAGCATGTTTGCACACCTACCAATTACGAAATGAGTTTCCCTGGATATTAAAACTAAGCCAAAATATAATTTAGTCCTATAAACTACTGTCAAACTCAGCTATAGTTCCATTTGAAGGATTAGGAGTTATTTGATTAGCAACTGATGAATGGACTTTAATGTGACTGATTGTTTTTTTCCAAAACACGGTAGAAATTTTTTTGTAAGATGGACATTTTTTTTTTCCTTTAGGAAGAAAAAAATATATGTACATGATATATATGTGTAGATATATATTTAAAAGCTTTAAAGGCATCTTTGAAAGTCAAGTGCTTCTGACATCCTGACCTTGGAAGATGTTGCAATTCTGTCATGGATGTGTAATTTATTTCAGATGACTGTAAATAAAAATCAGGTATCCATGGTTATAAATACTGTTGCACATTTTCTTTAGCAACAGCAAAAAATTTCAATTAATTGAATCTCAGCCAACTACAAATAATGCCAGAAGTGCAATATTTGGTGCACAAGGTCATGGACAACCATTAATTAAGATGCAAAGGATCAGCATTAAAGGTCCCCAATACAGGATTTTTGTCCCAGAATTTCTGATGGATATGGACTCACATATCTATAAAATTGCAGTTTCAGCTCTATGGGAAAAGAGAGAATTGGGTACAATCTCTGTTTTGCTTGCTCTGGAAGTTTTGATAAAGTTCTAAAGTGTCATTTTTTAGAAATGAAGATGAAAATAATGTTACTTAAGGATTTTTCTTTATAGAAAAGAAAAGCCCTTTGCCTTTCATGTTATCTTTATTTTAAAGGAACACCAATTCAATGGTGTTTCCCATTAGGGGGATGGAGGATAAGATGAAACAGTTAAAGCCACCAAATGTGTAATTTGTCTTATTTAGAAATTTTTCCCAAAATCACCTGCTAAGAGCCAATAGAAGTTAATTATTTTCAAGAGACAATCCACAATCTTTTATAATATCTAGATTGGGGGGGCAGTATAATTATGGGTGTGCGAGTGTGTGTGTGTGTGTGTGTGTGTGTGTGTTGCTTTCCAGAATGTAGATGTTTCTTCGTGTTGTTTTGAGTTCAAACAAGAAGAATTCTCAGAAAAAGATCAGTACAACTTGTTAGCCTCCAATTTATCATCTACCTCAAGATTTAATGGTTGTGTTAACCCGGAATCTCAAGAATAATTATAGTCTAAAGCAAGTCCTTAAAGTAAGGAGATGAAAAGAACTGTATAAAGTGAAGGCTGTCATGAAGTAGAAATTGCACGAGCAAGGGAGCTTTCATCGTTTTGAGTAAGTACTTTACTATGGGATTCTTTTTTAAATTAAGGTGCCTGCTAAGTTGGATGAAAATAAAATATGTTTGATTAGCAGGGAATACTTTCACCCAGAGTAGTTGGATAGGAGTGGAAAAAGGACAGAGAAGTGGTTTTGTTTCCCCCCCAAGTCATTACCAGCTTAGTTCACAGAAAGTTATTTCAAATACTTTCTTTGAAAGACTGCTTTGAGGTCTGCTTTTAATTTGAACAGTTAAATATCATATTCATGCCAATGAATCTTTTTCCTTGTTTTAATATCATTACGAAGAAAGCCTCGCAGGCCAAAGTGAATAGTGTAATTGCTTAAAAGAAGAAGTATATAACATGCATATTTAATTCAAACCTTTAAAACAATTTCATTACCTTGGCTAGGCACCTTTGTTTATGTAAGACAGCCTTTTAGTTTTTAAAAAAACTCAACTACATCAAACCATATGGAAAAATCTCTAAAATAAGATTCTAGCAAAATAAATAATCTCTCACGACTCTTTCCCTCATTGTAGCTGCCTTCCCTGGTTGTATCTGTCTGACTGCAGTTCAGTTTTATAGTATCTTTGATTTTTCTAATACAATTAGAGTAAGTCACACTCTATAAATTTGAAAAAAGTCCTAAGAACAAGATAGGAGGCATCAGGAAGCTTAGGTCATAAATTCTATAAGCAGGTGCTTGGAAATTTTCCATGTCTCAAAATGCTCCCACCAACTGAAGAATATTTGTTTTTGTGAAAACTTTCTAAAAAATAGAATGAACCGCAACTTTTCGTAGCTCAACAGATTGCATGCACGGCATTTCCCACTGCTTTTAACTAAAGAGAAATGACTTTGGCACTTTATCTGTTTGATGAAAGACTGTTATTGCAATTGCCCTGTGAGACACCAGGCCACCTGCCACAGCATCCCTGGCTGTTTGAGGCAGTCCTCTCCAGTTGGTGTGGGAATAGCAAACCAATATGCCACCAGATAGAAGCGGCCAGAGCATTCCAGCTAAGAGAATGGGCTTTGCAGTCAGCCTGGTATAGGGTGAAATTTTTATTTCCTAATATGACTTTGAACCTGTTAGATAACCTTTTAAAGTTTTGGCCTTTTCACTTTTAAACTGAGGATGATCATGTTCAGGTCCTGGGATATTAATGTGGAGATGAAATGGCTGGGTATACAGTGGAAGTAGATCCGTGGCTATTGGTCTGGTGAAGGAGTGAAGGTCTAAGGGACTGATAGCTTTGGAGATGCTTTTCTTTTCCATCATAACCTTTCAGATATGGTAGCAACTTGCCCCTCAAACTTTTCTGCAGAAATGTACTGCATAAAGATCCCTCAGAGAGGGGTGCCTGGATGGCTCAGTTGGTTAAGCGACTGCCTTCGGCTCAGGTCATGATCCTGGAGACCTAGGATCGAGCCCCGCATCGGCCTCCCTGCTCGGCAAGAGGCCTGCTTCTCCCTCTCTCACTCCCCCTGCTTGTGTTCCCTCTCTGGCTGTGTTTCTCTCTGTCAAATAAATAAAATTGAAAAAATAAAAAAGATCCCTCGGAGAGATGCAGGCAGGACCCAGTGTGTGAAATTTATTTGAGTCTTCAGTTTTATTTTGAATATCTAAGCACATTTTGCTTTCTACTCAATAATAGATCTAAATTGTTTTATTGCTGAAATCATTTTTGCCCCTCAAATCTTTTAAACCTGACGCTCATGTGTTACCTTCACATGGCGGCTTTGCCCGACCTCTGGGACCTGGTGGGGCATGAGAATGGCTAGCCTGGGGCACACAGGACAAAACCAGATGATGTGGATGTCTGTAAACTCTGCTCTCTAGCTGCCCTTGTACCGATGGTAGGCAGAGCTCCCTCTCTCTGACCACACCATCTCATTCTAAAGTGAGATATAGGCAGGATAGGTTCTCTCTTATGGTATCTCCTTGGCATTTTAATTTAAAATTTTCATTGATTTGGCCGAGAAATAGGGTGCAATGGGAGTAAAGGAAGAGGGTGGAGAGAACAACTTCTCATTCCTTAGTGAAAAAACTTAAGTCAAAATTTTAAATGGCAAAACATATGCCCATCCCTACTTTGGTGTTCTTTAAAAATAGTAAGATAGTCTTAGAGTCAGGAGGGTTGCTCTAGCAATTATGGCATATGCTGAATCTCATCCTATGAGTCTCGGAAAGACTTGTGGGCAATGTTGCAGATTAAGTGGGAAGCAAGGTAAAAACATGCTTTGGATGGCTGGGTAGACAACTGGCTCTTCGCTGAGGCTAAATAACATTTCTTTTTCTTTTTTAATATTTTATTTATTTGACAGAGAGAAACACAGCCAGAGAGGGAACACAAGCAGGGGGAGCAAGAGAGGGAGAAGCAGGCTTCCCGCCGAGCAGGGAGCCCGATGTGGGACTCGATCCCAGGTCTCCGGGATCATGACCTGAGCCGAAGGCAGTCGTCCAACCAACTGAGCCACCCAGGCGCCCCGCTAAATAACATTTCTGGTAAGTAAAAATCCAATATGATAATAAATCATTGTTTCATAAATAAGTAAAAAATTCCATGATATAAAAAATAAAATCATTATGTGTAGTAGTTCTCAGCCTTCTGTCACCCTGATAGGTTAAACAGCTATCCAACTTTTTTTTTCTTTTTCAAGTTTTTATTTAAATTCCAGTAGTTAACATATACTGTAAAATTAGTTTCAGGTGTAGAATTTAGTGATTTGTCATTTACATACATCACCCAGTGCTCAGCACAAGTGCCCTCCTTAATATCCATCACCAATTAACCCATCATCCTGCCCATTTCCCCTCCAGTAACCTTCAGTTTATTCTCTTTAGTTAAGAGTCAGTTTCTTGGTTTGCCTTTCTGTTTTTCTCCCCCAGTTTTGTTTCTTAAATTCCATGTATGAGTGAAATCATATGGTATTTATCTTTCTCCGACTGGCAGATTTCACTTGGCATAACACTCTTTAGCTCCATCCATTTCATTGCAAATGGCAAGATTTCATTCTTTTTTATGGTTAATAGTCCATTATATATATGTATACCGGCTTTTCTTATCCACTCATTGGTTCATGGACATTTGGGCTCTTTCCTAAATTGGCTGTTGCCAACAAAACTAAAATTCAAGCTATGGAATGGGAGAAGATATTTGCAAGTGACATATCTGATAGAGGGTTAGTATCCAAAGTATATAAATAACTTATAAAACTGAGTACCCAAAAAACAAATAATCCAGTTAAAAAATAGGCAGAAGACATGAATGGTCATTTCTCCAAAGAAGACATATACAGATGGTCAACACATACATGGAAAGATGTTCAACATCACTCATCATCAGGGAATTACAAATCAAAACTTCAATGAGATGTCACCTCAGTGGGGTGCCTGGGTGGCTCAGTCAGTTAAGTTCTACCTTTGGCTTGGGTCATGATCCTAGGGACCTGGGATCAAGCCCCACATGGGGCTCCTTACTCAGCAGGGGAGCCTGCTTCTACCTCTCCCTGCTACTCCACCTGCTTGTGCTCTCTGTCTCTGTCTCTGTGTCAAATAAATAAAATTTCTTTGAAAAAAAAAAGATATCACTTCATACCTGTCAGAATGGCTAATATTAATAACAGAGCAAACAATAGATATTGGTGAGGATTTGGAGAAAGGGAACCATCTTGCACTGCTGGTGCAAGACAGTTGTGGGGGAAGACAGTATGGGGGTTCCTCAAAAAGTTAAAAATAGAACTTCCCTATTATCCAGCAATTGCACTACTGGATATTTATCCAAAATATATAAGAATACAGATTTGAAGGGGTATGTACTTGATGTTTAAAACAACTATCCAACGTAAAAATAAAACCCAATAGTATCCTCTGTTCGCCGTCAACTTTTTTAACCCTGTGCACTGGGCCACACAGGTTGAAGAATTATAGAGATAACGATGGTACTTGTTAACAGTTTATCCTGGATAAAGGCCCATAAGGTAGATAGAGAGAAGAAGAGAGAAAAGAGGAAAGAGAGGAAGAATAAGGGCAACCTCTGTGATGGCTAAACTTAACTCCTGCTGTTTGTTTACATTTTATGCAGTGAAAGTAATATTGACTTGCTCTTGGGACCTGTGACATATTTGGCCTTTCTTACTCCACAGATGGGCTCTTGTCTCAGTTCAGTGATAGGACTGCCATATGCATGTGATGATCAAACCAAACTTGTCTTATTGTAAATCTTTCCTTCCCAGCTTGGGCTTGTTTCCTGCTGGAAGTATGTGCTGGAGGAAGGGACATGGCTCTTCTGCTCCCAGTCTCCCAGCTATGAGCCCCTAATTCATTAGCTTCAGGGTCTGCCTCCGGTCAATGCTGAAGTTGTTAGTAGGGAGGAGGGTTAAGGTAATAAGTGGGACAGTATTTTATGCTTTCTAGGCTTGTCAGATTGTTCAAACTGATATTACTGGGTGGCACAGGTATATGATTAAAATGGACTTTTCTCTCTTGGGGGACCCTGATGGGCTCCTTAAAGGTCCCTTACTCCTGACCCCTTTTCTAGAGGCCCCTTGCTCCAGACATATGTGGCCTGTTCAGGATGGCCTAAGAGGACCATTCACAGCCTCTGAACACTTTTACGCACTTCCTTCTGAAGTCACCTTGCTCCTCCAGGCAGATCTTTTGAATGCAGCCCAGTGACCCCCGACCCACCAGTTCTTTTCCCCAGGAAATGCTCACATCCAATCCTGATAAACTCCTTGGAATGCCTCAGCTCTATCACCTAAATAGTGAGGCAGCCCCCATCTCAGACCTCGGTTGATGGTCTGCTTTCTCTCCCTCCAGCATTTTAGGAACTAGCTCCCCTGTGTCTCCCAGCTGCAGGGGTGTCTCTCACAACAATCTGGGTGGTCCCATGGATGTCTCTTAATACTCAAGTCTCTCTTGATTAGGTTTAGGTTTGGAAGGTGGCAGCCTCTCCTACAAAGGAGGTTAGGGACGTGGCAACAACAGAGCCTGCCAGTAGGTAATCTCTCCAAATCCTCACTGTGATTCCCTTTTATCTTCTTCACCTGGTGAGGTGGGTCTTCGAGCCATTTATGTGTTCAGCATCTGATGGGCGTTGAACCCACATCCTTGTTGCCCATGTTATCTTGGGAAATGTGTTTGAACTGGATTAGGAAGAGTCTTCTCCCTTACTAGTCACAAATCTGGCTTAATTCAGTTAGGAAAAATAAGCAAACTCTCCATGATAACTAAACTTAAAAAATATATAAATATGTCATCAAATTAAGTCACTGAAACACCTTTATATTCTCTGGCAGATAATCCAGCACTTAGAGTTTGATTTGACCATAAAAACAAGTCTGTACAAAATCAGTCAGAACCCGTCATAAAAAGAAATGAACTTTAAAACTGTATCAAATTCACATCATGAACTTTTCCTTTAAAAGTGGTATTTATAGGCTTGGTGCCAATCCTGTAAATGCAGTCTGAAGCAAACATTTCCTTTGCACATTTTCACGAGATACTTTTGATTATGTTGACCAGAGAGTGGCTAAGACATGGGTTTGTTTTAAAGTTCTGTAGCAGAGGTCCAGGTTTGAGCATGAGCTGCGGTTACCTCTGGGATTCCGACTGGTCTAGATGTGCCTGGCAGACTCTTGGGGTCAGCCTTCCTGGAGTCTGCAGGCATGAGACACCATGATGCCTCTCAGGAGAGAAATTGTCTACAGGGAGGGAAGTGTCAAGCAGACAAGCTTGAACCTGTAATGCAGCCTCAGCCATCACACGAGAAGAACGATTCTGAGCACAGCATGGTGTTGTCATTTGGATTTATCCCCTTAGGGACTCAGTTCTGAATCTTTGGAAGAAGGGAGCTGAAAAAAAACCTGAAAGAGCTATTTTCATTAAAATCTTCTGAGACTCTGAAGATTCAGACGACCTGAATATCCCCAAACCTTAGTTGCTCCCTGTGTCTGCCTGGCTGGAAAAAGCAGCACTTCCTCTGTCTGTTGAGACTGAAACAGTCTTGCTTGAAGACAGCCTAGTGACCCCTAATTGCGATAGTTATCTGCAAGGGGATGACAATTCTCCTCATGCCCCCAACTTACCAAGCATCATTGCCTCTAGACCTGTGTCCAGTGCTGGACCTCAGCAGCCTCTGTGGGGCCCATTACAACATCAGATCCAACAGAAGTCTTTCAAAGAAAAGAACTGCACAATTTTGAGGAATATGTGCTTGAATGGATCCTAAGGGTGTTCTAGCAAGCAGGTAAGAAGGAACACAAGTGTAGTCTGGGTCTGTGTGCACCTACCAGATATTCTTGGTTCTGTTTGCTTGGTTGGTTGACTCAAAACTGGCTGCAGTGTCCTCAGTGTTGAAAGAAATTGAGAGGCCAGAGAGTCATTGGTGTAATGCAGTAGAAGGAGCCCAAAGATTTAGGGAGATAGATAGGAAGTCAAATGGATTTCTATTTTGTTACTGTTCATCCACCCTAACTAGATGGCTTCCTACCCACCTCTAGGTGTTCCAGAGAATATTCCTTTCCTTAATATATTGAGAACACATACCAGCATTCTTGCTAGGTGCCAAGGAATTGTTCTCTGTTGACTAGTGATGACTATGGTGATGCTACTCTTGAAATGGACTTCTTAGTTGCCACAGTGATTGGCATAGGCCATGTGCAATGTATGACTTCAGGAGATACGGTGGGCATGGCATCATAACAGACACTTGGGCCAGAGTGATGATCAAAGAGGGGTGACCTGCAGAAAGCTTTGGTGGTGGCTAATGGATCATGGAGATTTTAGGATGGTAATAGATAGTTTACTAATTCTTCCTTGATCTGTAGAGCTGAAAAACTCCACAGATTTGGTAATAGAGTCACCCCATATAGAGACCAACCCACTAACAAAATTCTAAGACTTGAGGCAATTCCTAGACCTAGTAACTGTAAAGAAGAAGAGATTTGAAATCTTTGAGATCAGACCTTCTATAGACCCTAGCCTTCCCGAAGGGTCTTGCAGCCATTTACTAGGGTTACTTTGTACAAAGAGAGAGATCCCAAACTCTTCACACTTTTGCTGGTGACCTGTCTCTGAAACTCCACTGGTACAGTATTCTGGTTTACTCTGTTAGATCTCCAATGACTTCCACTTGACTCCTATTATAGTGCTCCCATTCCAAGGATCAGGGAGCTAATGTAGAGATTCAGATATTGAGATTCTCTCTTCCAACTGTATACTCAGAACTGAGTTGTGGTGGGTATGTGGACACTGACTCTGAGCTGAAGTCAATCCTGGGGCTCAGACACCCCTGTGATGCATTGGTCACAACGGAGGTTTAATGGAAATCAATCAGAAAGTGGAATTTGGGGTCGAGTCCACCTTCAGTGGGCACAGTGATTCCATGGGTCTAGGAACTACATACTGTGGTTATTTTCTCATTGGGGTTGGTAAAATTGAATCGTCCTGCAAACTGATAGGAGTAGAGAGATTTGCTTGCCTGGTACTTCTCCAAAGCTTTACAGCTTCAGCAGAGAAGGAGTTGGAGTGTCATGTCAAAATACTGTATATGTTGTCAACAAAATCCAAAAGAAACTCTTCCGATTCTGTAGGGAGGACCAGGAAGCAACCTGGTTGCAGTTCGATTCTATCTGATCTTTTCCTTCCTGGAATAGACAATTATCCTGGGTATAGATTTGCTTTCCCTGCACACCATGACCCTGCCACTACTACCATCCATGGACTTACATTGCCATATTTGCTGCCATCATAGTAAGCCATCCAATATTGCTCCAAATAAGAAACTTCTTTTACAGGAGGGGAGAAAAAAAAAAAAAAGCCAAGGACTAAGTGAGTGCCCATGGGATTCTCTGATGTTACCATATACCTCATTATCCTGAAGTAACTAGCCTTCTAGAAGGGTGGATCAGCCAGGTGAAAACTCAGTTACAGATGCAGTTGGGAGACATCATTATGAGATTGGGTTTCTGTCCTACAGGATGTTCTGATCTAGTGAATAACATGTGGTTTCTCCATAAAGAGAATTCCTGGAGTAGAATGGCAGCTGTCATTATTATGTCTAAATCTCACTTACAAATATTTTATTTTCCAATCTCACAGATTTGAGCTTTGCTTGTTCAAAGATCTGAGTATAAATCTAAAAAAATGCCTCCACTCAGGGACTTAACAATAGGTCCTTGTAATTGAATGTTGAGACTGCCACTTAGGTTTTGGTCTCCACATGCCACTAGGCCAATAGGGAAAAAAGATGTCCCTGTGTTGTGGGTTGCTGTCTGATTATCTAGGGGGAAATAGGTTGGTGGTCTATAATAGGGGCCAAGAGGATCCCAGGGATTCTCTTAAATGACACCCAGTCCTGCCATGGAAAGTGGTAAAAGAAACAAAAGAAGAGGAGAACAGCCCTATAGCAGAGACTGTGGTATCACCAAAGCATTTCCTTTTTCCTCCTGGGCACATGGGGCTAGATTACAGTGTCCAGCCTGTCTTACAACTAGATGTGAGCATGTGACTGGGATCTTTCAGTGGATTGTGAGGAAACGTCAGTGCTGAGAATTCCAGGGCTGTACAGGAGGGCAGAGCTCTAAGACAAAAAGAGCCAGGATGTCAGAAGACATCATCATCAATCCAAGGACATTCTCTTTGGGCTTTATTTTAAAAAGGAATAAACGTCTTCTGGGTTAAACCACTGAAAATGTCAGATTTATTTCTTACAGCAACTGGCATTAGCCCCAATATTTACAAATCCCCTAAAAGCACAATTGTCCCACGAGTTAATAGCACACTTCAGAAGAACGCCTGACCATAGGCCCTGATGTCTGTATTTTATCCAAGAGGAATGCTTTCTGGATGAGGGGATCCAAATAGCAAGAGACCACAAGGAGATCTAAACACAAAGGTTGAAAGAGGTTGAGCTGGAGTGGATGTCTTACCCTAGGAAACTGCAGTTGGGGGACCCTTGTTGGATGCCTGAAACACTCCCACTTGGGTCTCATGGGAGAGCTTTATTTGAATGTCTCCCTCACAGACAGTGTTAATGGTCAAGAGACACCATGGCCAGTAAGACAAGAGACACAAGCTTTGTCCATCTCTCTCTTCTCTGCACTTGGCGATGAGGTGAGGGTCGAGAACTGAAAGGTTGGTGGGAATGAAATGGAGGGAAAAAACCTGGGTCCTACCCATGTTCTTGGCACTATAGCCCCACTGAGGCCAAAGCAGTAAGAGAGGTAGAGGTCAGATCTGACATCAGAACTTCTGATTGGACAGGACTAGCCTCAACTCTTAGATAGCAAGGGGACCAGAAAGTTCTAAAAGTTGCCCAAGATAAATAGGGTGAGGAAGAAAGACTCAAGAGAGCATGAAAGAACATAGCAGTTGAAGAAAAAGAAAACCATTTCATACTGTTTAATTCTATGAAACACAAGTTAGAGTGATACTATAGTCACACACTCTTTACTTTTCACTATGTTGCTGGATGAGCATGGAGAATAATCAGAACAAATCCTACCTAGCAGTATGCTTTCTTTTTTTAAATTTTTATTTTATTTTAAGTACATCATTAGTTTTTGGTGTAGTGCTCAATGATTCATTAGGTGCATATAACACCCAGTAGCATTATCCTTTCTAATTGTGGGAGAAACTAGCTCATATTAGTAAACAAAAATTGTCATCTTTCTTTCTTTCTTTCTCTCTCTCTCTATTTCTTTCTTTCTTTCTTTCTTTCTTTCTTTCTTTCTTTCTTTCTTTCTTTCTTTCTTTTTCTTGGCAGTTGGGCTGAGAAGATTGAGGTTTTCATAAGGGAAAGAGGGAGGGAAGAGTTCTTGATGGAGCTTCATGGGATATAAGGTGAAGATGTCATTCACTCAGCATCATATTTTCTGCTCTCAGAATGCTTCCTAAATGATCTGGCTGTGTCTTACCACACTTTGTCTCTAAGTGAAGGTCAAGATGCCTCAGGCGCTGATGTTGGTGAAAATATTCTCTCACTGCCCTTCATGAACCAATGTTTCTGGTCTGGCACGCTGTGTTTGCTTCCCCCCCACTGAAGAAAAAAATACACAAAGCTGGCATTTCCTAAAAGTGTGTTCCATGGGAATCTAGTTCCATGGGATCTATAATTTATAGATGCTATAGAGAAAAAGATTCTGATCAAATCACTTGGGTAAATCTGGATTAAAACAAAGGGCTAGAGTTTTTTTTTTCTTTCTTTTAAACCACAGAACTGCTCTTAGCCTTGATGATGCTAAAGCGTGTGGAAGAGCCTAGGACAGAGTCCCCAAGCGTCCCGTTTCACCGACGGCCACATCCGCGGACCCCTTTTTCACCCCAGAGGACTGAGTGTTCATCAGCCCATACTTTGAGACCTGCTGCTCCAATTCATTTCCCCTTTTGCAGAAAAATTCTCAAGTAACGAATTGATGTGAATAAAAAGAGAAAGACAGTGAAATTCTATTCATTTATCTAAAAGACCATGTGAAGAATTATCTGTGTTAAACTCATGTGCTTTTTCCCCCCCGGACTAGAGACAAGGCAGACCGTCCCTTGATAAAGCGAATTTCCAGTGAAACAGGAATGAGTGTTTCATCCCAACGCCAAAGAGCTATGGATTCCTCTTTGACTCTTCTAATATATATCTTTTGTGCAAGTGAGTTTTAAAATGAATACTATGCATTTGCCTTGTCAGATTTTTCACTTTTCATCACATGCGCCACCTTTAAACTGCTCATGTGGAGAAGAGAAACAGCGCCCGCAAGTTGCACATTTTGGTATAATCAGAGCAGACGCGAAATTCACCTTACTTTTATTTTATTATTTTTAGTTTTAAACATTTACTTATTTATTAGAGAGAGAGGGAGGAGGAGGAGGAGGAGAGGGGCAGAAGGAGAGGGAGGGAGTCTCCCGCATACTCTGCACTGTGCAGGGGGTCAGTCCAACACAGGGCTGGGTCTCAAGACCCTGAGATCACGACCTCAGCTGCAACCAAGAGTCTGACCCGTAACCGAGTGCACCATCCA
This sequence comes from Spilogale gracilis, assembly GCA_004023965.1. Taxonomy (NCBI): domain Eukaryota; kingdom Metazoa; phylum Chordata; class Mammalia; order Carnivora; family Mephitidae; genus Spilogale; species Spilogale gracilis. Next base: position 176,754 of record PITA01000593.1, read on the forward strand.
GGTGCCCTTCACCTTACTTTTAAAGATGGGTTTATTCTCCATTCATTTATAAATATTTGTTTCCATGTACTTCACAGGGTGCTCTTCTATACCATTTCACATGTTTATATCAATTATTTCTGATGAGCTAAATTTTACTTAAAAATTCTCAGTACAAATGAAGGAATATTCCTCTTCTGAAGTAGGATGGGGATGAGAAATACAGCTTTGGTAATCACCTAAAACCTGGGAGCAATGACTGAATCAGTTCTCATTATTCAAAAAATAAAATAACTCTAAACTTGGAGTCAAGAAATCTAGTGTCTATTTCTTCTGTGTTTCTAATACATTCTGTGGCTGTTGGCACATTTCTTTACTTCTCTAGGCCTCAGTTTCTTCAACTGTAAAAAATGAGGGTTGGAGATAATATCCTCTAGGGATCTTTCAAGCTGTAAGATTCTATGATTCTGATACTCTTTTTTCCCCAAATTTCCACATTTAGCAGACTTCAATATGTGTCTGCCATTGGGATACCCTGCAGAGGAACAGTTGTGATTTCTAGAACCACACATCCGTGCTATATTGAAATAGACGAAGTCACTGGAAATATCATACCCCATTATTTTATAAAGGATGGAACCAGCACGGTTCTTCTAACCATCAGTCAAAAGTGCGTTTGTGTTTGACTACTGCAGTATGTCAATTTTCCCCCCAACTGTAGATAGAGAAATAAATGATGACTCAAAATTCAGACTAACTTTTACCTCTTGAAATTGCTACAATACAATTAAGAACAAAATTAGGGAAAAACTGGTATATTCATAGCACAGAGAAGAGGCAAACATTTCTGGAACTGTGCTGTCCCATACAATAGCCACAGTTACGTGTGTCCCCTGAGTACTTGAGATGTCGCTAGTCTGAACTGAGATGGGGATAAAATACATACCAGATTTTGAAGACCTGGTTTAAAAAAAAGAGTAAGATACATCACAAGTAATTTTAAAGGTATTGATTTCATGTTGAAATTATAATACTTCAGATTAAATAAGTAATCCAATGAAAAAATATATTACTAAAATTAATCTTGTTTCCTTTACTTTTTAAAATATGGCTATTAGAAAATGTAAAATTAAACATGCAGCTCTTACTGTATTTCTAGTGGATAGCACTATCCTAAGGGATTCTGTCATGTTAATGAAGGGAAAGATGCTCTAGGTACCAACAGTGAATTCTGTTTTATCCCCATAGAAACATGACTCAATATAAGTAGCTCCAAACTTTTAAGTAGGCTCTGTTTCAAATTTTTATGTCACTTTTCTTTCAATTAGAAGGATTTTTTTTTTTTTAACATTGAAACAGCATTATGACAGACTGGTTAGTTTCCCAGCTCAGTTCTGTAGTTTATTTTACCTTTAATACGACTAAAATATTAATGTAATCGAAGAAAGTAAGTGAATAAAACAAGAAATCTTGTTTGTTTGTTTGTTTTAATTATTAATACTGGATCAACTCTGTTCAGCAGAGAGACAAATGCAAGGAGATGGAAAACTTCATCGTGACCCTCTGGAGGACCACTTTTGAAAGGACCGAACCACAGGAGTTTGTTCTGAGGTTGGATGTTAAGTAGAACAGCTTTGGGGTGGGAGGGTATGGGGACAGACAGGGATTGAAGACCACTCCTCTAAATGGTTTTCTTTCCTTTTCTTTCCTTCTTTCCTCTTTCCTTCCTCCCTCCTTCCCTTCCTCCCTCCCTTCCTTCCTTTCTTCTTTTCCTTTTTCAAGTTTTTATTAAAGTTCAGTTAACACCCAGTGTAATATTGGTTTCAGGAGTAGAATTCAATGGTTCATCACTTAAGTACAAGACCCAGTGCTCATCACAACCAAGTGTGTATGGCTTTTCTTTAAAATAATACTTTGCAATGAATTCATTTCAGTTCTCAGCCTGAAAGCAGTGTTCTATAGTAGCCAGATAATTTCCCCTTTTAAAAAAAGATTTATTGATTAATTTGAGAGAGAGAGCATATGCACCCGCAGCGGGAGGGGCAGAGGCAGGAGAGAGAATCCACCAGCAGATTCCCTGCTGAGCACGGAGGCTGGAGCCTTCAAGCCTGAGATCATGACCTGAGCCTAAACCAAGAGTCAGACACAAACAGACAGAGCCACCTGGCACCCTGACAATATTCCTTTTTGATTTTTTGTTTTTTGAATTCTTAAAATGCGAAACAGAGTGTGATTACCTGAAGGCCAGCTGCCACAGCCTGGCAGTTACACCCCAGGCCGAAACATCTCCACATTAAAAGTTTAAGACGATTTGAACAATCTCCGATGAGCAGTGAATTAATAAATTATGCCTACGTAATGAAGCCTCTTAAAAAAAATCAATGTGTTACTTATTTAAAAAATCAAATAAAGATTTAGGCAGCCTTAAATTCAAGTATATCTTTCTCTCCCCCTTCAAGTTTTCAGGGGTGGAAGAGCCTAGAGAAAAGGAAAGAATTAGCACTTTTTTAAAAAAGATTTTTATTTATTTATTTGACAGAGAGAGATACAGTGAGAGAGGGAACACAAGCAGGGGGAGTGGGAGAGGGAGACGCAGGCTCCGGGCCAAGCAGGGAGCTCCATGTGGGGCTCGATCCCGGGACCTTTTGAGCATCTTTTCTGTACCAGGCATTGTGAGAAGAGGGGATTGAAAATCTTCGGAAGTTTTAACTCTTGCAACAATCCTGTGGGACAGATGTTCTCATCTACTGCTGAAGAAACTAAGACTTGGGGGTTTCCTAGAAGTTGCATAGTTGCTCATGTCTGCACAATGAGCAATCTCAGGGTGAGAAACGGTTTTTGGTATCTTATGACTTAAGGGCCCATATAACTTTGTTGCTTCTTCTGCGGAAGAGAAATGTGAGAGGAAGCATATTTTATGGAGGAGAAGAGTCGCAGGTGTGGGACATATCTCACATGCAAAGAAATACCGGGAAAAATAGGTCGAATCCATTCTTTTACCTCTGTCTCGGGAATGAAAAGTCGATTTTTAATTATATGGGTAAGGTTGACCAGGGGCCAACTTATCAAAAATGCTGAGTTCAGAGTTGGAGATTAAATAGAAAAAGAGGTTCAATGTATTACTATTGGAAGAAATAAACATCCATATGTAAGAAAGAGACTGGAAACTGTCTGCCTCCAGCCTGCCTCTGACCCTGAGGGGAATAGTGTGACATAGGGTCTCTTGGGACAATAAATGAATAGTGAGTGAAGAGTGTGACCCAAGGTTTATGCCGTATGTTCTGAGGGGATGATCGAGTGTGGGAAATCATGGGGCTATTACCATCTGCTAACACCATCCTTTTTGGAGGCTCCCATTTGCTCAGGCCATATAACATCCTTGGGAGTTGGGACCCTGAGGGGTCCTTTCTGCCTTGTGATAACATAGACCCCAAACCCTGTGCCTGATTCATTCCTTTCCAACATGTTTCTGGTTGCTAACCATTTATTAAACGTTGTTTGATATGCTTACCCACCTTGTTCAGCTGCCTTAAATCCTCTCTGGAACAAGACAAGATTTAAATAAACAAACTGGTTTCATTTACTCTTAAACATGCTACCTTGCCAAACAGCTATTTCTCTGCGTGTTTAAGAATATAAGACAGCTAAATGGCAATGTATTCTTAAACATACAAATCTAAGTGGATTTCCTTCAAAAAATGAGATAAATTTTGTTCTTTATCATCCTGTCAGTATGATTCCACAGTACTCCCTATGCATCTGAACTCATATTGAATAAGGAACTAACTATGATGAAAGGCAGTTAGGGGAGAGAACAGTGCACTGGGACCCTCTTCTCCATTCAAATGTTGGCCACAAATATTGACGGGAAATCTCAGCCCAAGAGGCCAGATTTGCAAATTCTGCTTATCAAAACAGGTTTACTGCCAGCACATTCAAGTGATAGAGGACAAAATGACACTAGGAGCCAAGGGGAGAGGGGGAGGGGATCCTTTCCAAGCAGAGCCTGCCTCTTTATCCAGGAGGTGTCCCCACAGATTAAAAGCAACAAGGCTGGCCCAAGAAGTGGGAGGGGATCTAACGGTGTTTGTGGTTGGACAGTGCATGCGACAATGAGTTCCCCACATGGCTGAGCCCGGGAAGGGTTGTGTGCCCCTGAATACTAAGTAGATCGGATAGAAATTCCTCTTTCCCTCCTGCTTCACATCAGTCTCATTCACACTGTGTTCACATCGCTTCTTAATTAGGGGAGTAAATTATCCTTCATTGGGTCATTACAAACTATAACCGAAATAAAGTTGAGTGATTTGTTTCAGTGAAAGACACCTTGATTGAGGTGGTTATTAGTAAACTGTAGAGTACAGTGAGGATAATTGGTGTAAGCACGATCATTATTTAGCGGTGTCTCAAATTTTCCCATTAATTTTCCCGTGATTAAAGAAATTACTTACATTTAGCCAATTGAATATAGAAAAGAAAAATCATTTGCCAAAATATAAAGTTGCTATTTATACTTAGGCCATTAATAAAATTTATACTTCATAATAAATTGTTACATATTTTTAGACATGTGCTTCTTATGCAAAAACCTGGCAAATGTTTTCTATTGTTCAAAACACGAATGGCAAAAAAAAAAAAATCTTAACAATTAGGAACAAATAAAACCTCAACTACCAATCCTGTTAGTACAAAAAACAGGCATAAATGAATACAAATAAAGTAGACTAATGTCCCAAAATGTCCACAGATCCTTTCTTCTGGTTAAAGGAATACAAAACTGTAAAACAGGTGTTTATAATAAATTTAACATGTAATTTATTTTTTAGAATCTCACTAAAGTATAACTTCTTGCATGAGTTACACTATCTTCTTGGCCTTTCATTTTGGATTTAAGGCAAGAAAAATATGTTTGGATATGAGATTGTCTTTCATTTGTTCCTTGAAAACAAGAAATTATTTATTTGGTTTTCATTTCTATATATAAATTACTCATTTGAGGCTCGTTTCCCTAAAATGAAGGGTTTATGCAGTCAGTCATGCATAAAATGTGTTATTTTCCCCCACTCGGTCTAGTAGCTGCTTGCAGAGAAATTGGATAAGTAGTTAGTTCTCACTATCATTACAGCAAACCAGAGACAGAAGAGGAAGGGAGAGCAGTAGAAATCAAATACAGAAAAACTGTAAATGTACCACGATGGCAGATAGCAATAAAACTGTCAACTTTGAAATGAAATCACAGGACAATATTTCCTTATAAATATATGGGCACAGGGAAGCCATGCAAATCACAAAATTATTCTTTTGTTGTTGTTGTCTCTGATATAATGTATTGGCTGAAAAAAGTGGAATATTTTCTAACTTTCCAATAGAGCGAGAATATAATTGTCATGTAACTTCAAAATTATAAAGTGTATATATAACTGTCACTATATAGTAGTTATACATAAAGAGAGTGTATGTGTGTATGCAGGTCATATACATACGTGTGTTTCTATATGCATTATGTATGTGTGTGTATATACGTATTACAGATTGTGTGTGTGCGTGGGTGTGTGTGCGTATAAAATGTGGGCTAATCATCATTCTAATAATGGAGGCCTGGGAAGATGGCCTGGATCATACAAAAGAGAGCATGTGTATATGTATAAACTCTGACTAAATACATGGGTGGTGTCGGGGGATGGTTGTCACGGAAAAAAGTGAAGCAAAGAAGTAGAAAGGAAGGAAGGCCAATGTTCACTGATTTACGGTGAGATCCCCAAGTAGACAGGGAACATAGTGCGGGATTGGAATGTGATTCCCTATCCACTTTCCCTTTCCTTTCAGATAGGATTCAGAATGGGAAACATCAGGAAAATAGCATCTTTGTTCCTATTATTTGGTGTGATGACTTTGTCGATAGATACTTTCCCATTCTCAATAATTTTGAGAATTATTGTAATAATGTTGCTAAGTTTAAAGATATGATTTAATTAGCAGACACATATACATCCAATATATATGTTAAGACTCTGAAGTCTTTACACAATCCATTAAAAAATACAGCCACAGCCCTTGAATTTTATCCTAATGTATAGAAAAATACAAATTCGTGTATTTCCTTTTCTGGTATTATTTTAGTTACAATCTTTATGTGTATTTAGAAACCTAATGGGTCATAAGTCTTTGTTACAACATCAGACAAGGTAACATATTAACGAAGAATAAAAATATACTCAAATACAATTCTTATTGGTTGGAGGTCTATACATTTCTAGACTTTGAATTATAGTATTCTGTCAAATATTTATTAAGAACACACTGTAAAAATAATAGCATTATGAAAAAGAAATTTTGAGATATTGACTATCACCATAATTTACATTTACTTAAAAGTCATCAGAATTGAAAACTTGATAATCCAATCATTTGTTGAGAATTATTTTTGAGTTCCTATTATGCCCCAGACACAAATTCCTGCCTTGTGGGATTTACATCCTGGTGGAGGAGACAGACTATGAACAAGCTGATGGGTAGGTAAGTAATACATTTTGGATCATGGATAAGACCCCTAGACACAAAATGGATAGGACAAAGGGATACTGACTTACAGACAGTGAGGGTGGCTCTTTTGTATAAGGCCAAGGAAGGCCTCTTTGTGAAGAAACTGGAATCATGAGGAGCCACTCCCGGGAAAAACTGGTAAAAATTTCTTGTAGAGGAAACAGTAAGTACCATGGCCAGAGGAGAAAGCAAACTTCCAACAACTTAATAAAGCAAGGCCACTAGATGAATAACAGTAAGTAATAAGGAAACAAGGCAAGCAAGGCCTGATAATTTCACAGCATGTTTCTCCTCTCTTGGCTTTTATACTTTTTTTTTGAAGATTTTATTTACTTATTTGACACAGAGAGAGAGTACAAGCAGACAGAGAGGCAGAGAGAGAGGAGGAAGCAGGCTCCCTGCCGAGCAGAGAGCCCGATGCGGGTCTGGATCTCAGGACCCTGAGATCATAACCTGAGTTGAAGGCGGAGGCTTTAACACACTGAGCCACCCAGGCGCCCATTGGCTTTTATACTTTTAAAGATTATTTTTTTGGTACAAATTATACTCCTTAAAATTTACAGTCTCTGTGTGTGTTTGTGGATGGATATGTATTTATTTGTGTGCGGCATGTGTATGCATGTGTGTATTCATGTTTGTTTCATGGTGAGAGTATGGCATCCTCTTTGGATTGCCTGGGTTTGCATCCTGTCTCTTCTGTGTTCTGGCTCTGTGTCCTTTGAAAGGTTATTTACACTCTTTGTGCCTCTGTTTCCACATCTGTACCATGGAGATTATTAAAGCACCAACTTCAGAGAGATGTTGTGAGAATTCAATGAATGGATACATGTAAAACTCTTAGAACAGTGCCTGGCACAGAGTGTATGTGGCATAAGTGCCATCTATGTAAGTGTTACTTAGATAATTTCCTCCACAGCTGACATTTTATCCAAATGAGTAGAATGTATTGTAATTATCAATTCCAGTTTACGCTCCCATAGGCAAAATCAACAGGCGAAAAGCTAAACTTGACATTTCTTCATTGGCCTCTCATGTCCATATAGTCGGTAAACTAGTTCAAAATTTCATTTATTTTTGGAATAGTTCAACTTAAAGAGGAAACCTCTTCTGCTTCTAAATTGGGGCAGTCAAAAATTTTGTCCTGGATAGAAGGTGCAGCCAAAAATGTTTTCTAGAGGATAAGGGTGCATTAAACATGTGTCCACTTGAGGGAGCTCCAAGATCTTTCCGAAGCCCTGATGTTAGGGGAAATTCAGCCCTGGGACCTAGTGTCCATGACACTGGGCTTGGGTTACAGTGGTGGTGGAAGGAATAATTTATACTTCCAGAGTTAAAGTTTGGGGGGGGGAAGTGCCAGGTAATAAAACTGATAATTATTTTACTGTTTTCCAGTTATGTATTTAATTGAGGGGAACAGAAACACTTTTTTGAAAACTTCAAACAGCTCAGCTGGAAGCACAGGAATTAGCATAAAGTGAAATATTTATGGGAGCTTAATACTGTTTAAGACTCATTTTCTCCTTGCCTTAAGACACGAAGTCAAATTAACCATTTCTAATTAAAGAGTTGGAAACAATGTAGTGGGAGACCAGAAGTAGAAGCTAAATGGTAATGTCTAAGTTGTGAAGTGTGAAAAAGTCCTTTGACATAGAGGGCAAGAGTCAGAAGAAACAAAAGAATTCCTGTAGAACAAGAGAAACAAATCAGAGTGATTTTAAAAAATATATAATTATGGCAAGCTTACTACAACTCCTTCCTGCATGAATATCTTTCCTTTTAGGGCAGAGTTCTAAAACTAGACATGATAATGCCCCTTTGCCTTTTTGTGTAGTTCAGCTACAAAGGAAGCACACATGCAATATTCAAAATGAATATTTTGGGGGGATTGCTTTAAATATGATTTATGGGAATTCTTGCCCAAAGGAAGAGTCAACTATTAAGGATATTGAAAAGGAAAAAAATTCCCCAAACCGAATGAAGACACAGTCTGGCAGGCTCCAGGCCACACTCTCTCTCTTCTTATTCCTAAACCACTGTATAAATGCACAATGATTTACTTAAAGTATCAATTTTATGCATGCATTGTAATTTTAATTGCATCATGAGTGAACTATTAAAATTTTTTGAACATTTGGCCCTTAAATCACTATAGGCTGAGACATCTAAAGATGAAAATAAGGCAATAGAAACTGTTACTCAGAAGAAAAGAAAAATGTTCATTAGATTATACTTTCAACAAATGAAAACTATAATTAAAATATAATCATGTGATTAGAAGTAAATTACAAAGAGCATATCATCTTCCAGCACATTCTCTATATGCTTAAATCTTAAATTTTGAGGTTTGTTTGTCTGAAGGTGGCTTTAAGCATTTTGTACAAGGATTCACATCAATTTTTTTATTCACAGTTCCTGGAATCTCCTCTGTTTGTTTCTTTATTAATTACCATAGAACATGTTTTACCTGAATGGTGTGCTAACTATATTGTTAAGCTACTTTTGTATACATCTCAGATATCCTTGATTTTGACTAAACCCAGTGGATTTGTTGGGCTCCTGGGGGAACTGAATCAGGATTATCCTGCAGATAGATTTTAAAATCTTCTTTAAAAAAATAATTTCCATTTCTCATGGAGCATTTGTTTCTTTTTGCTTTGCCTATCAGTTTCTCCTCTTGTTTCCCTAAGTGTATTACCTCCTGGTCTTAACCAGCTTGTGTTGCCTACTTGAAAATGAAACAAGACAACATGCCTGTCCAGGAAGCCTAACGCTACTGGAGCCTTTCTTAAAAAAATAAATTGAAAGTGTATTTTAATGGTGTTTAACATAAAGGTTTGATACACACAGAGAATATTTCTCTGGCAAGTGAGTGGAAATGAACCAGGCTTTTTGGAAATTTTCTCTGCGATGGCTACACCGACAAGCCTGTGCACAGTGTGTTTACACACTACTCACTCCCCCAGCGCAAACTCTAAGTCTTCTTGGAGAAATTATCAAATGGTCAGAGAGGACTTCTCCCTACGTATGTTGTGTTGATCTTTTATTTTGCAATGTACACTCTAAATGTTAGCCTGAATGAGGACTTGGAGGAGTACAGAGGTCCCAGGCTTCTTAACGACTGCTTCTAAATTGGGACTTCAGTGAGCGTGACAGAGAAAGCAAATTCTTTTCAGCTGGGTTTTTGTGATCTTGACTTTGTTGTGTAGACAAGCCACAGGAGCAGCAAAAATAGCCTCAGTCAATTAAACGCCATGACAGTGTTCAAAGGATGTGGAAGATAGAATTTAATTACAAAACAGATGACACCACTCAATCCTAATTGTCATACCAGGATCCAAGTCAAGGGCCTGATAATCACCAGGCAGAAGAATGGATATGAAGGCTTCTTACATCACCGAGGGCAAAAAGCATCAGGCCGTGGTTACATTGCACCTTAATAATCCCAAGTGGGAACAAAAACAACAAAAGCAAATAAAAACTTCTCTTTATTTTCTGAACATTAAGTCCTGGGAAATATTCAGTTACTAAGATGGGAGGCAATTAAGTTTCTTTTTCCTAGTTAATTCTTTCACTAAGAAATCCTTAGGTGAAACTCTGGAGTTTTTTTTTTAATTCTCACAAGTATTTTCAGAGTTATGATTCTTTTTACATCGAAAATTAACCACACGTATTGGTTTAGCCAATAATATCAGGGGAGCTAGAGACCTATAAAAGCTTCCAAATTGGCACCAGCTATACACACATTAGAGCCAAGCTGCCTTAACAACTTGCTACAAATGCCTAACAGCTCCAGAGAGAAAATATTTTCCTGAGCCTACAGTTTCTCATCTGTTTTGCTTTTCCACAAACTTCACGAAGATAGTGGGCAATATGCTTCCCTTCCCGTACACCAATCTGTTCTGACCAAATACCCAATTTCTAATCAGTATGGTGACCAGAAGTAGAGAACGAGGGGTATGCTATATAGAAGAGAAAAATACAGGCCCTGGAGTCAAATGGCTGGTCTGCAGTCCCTGCTTTGCCACTTCTTCCTTTTTCACTAAGTCCCTGAACCTTCCTTAGATTCCAGTTTGGGGATGGGAATGGGGTAGAGCTCATGGGTTGTTGTGTAGGTTAAGGTGGATGATTTGTAAATGCCATACAATTGCTAGTTAGTATTAGGTGAGATTGGGGCTGTAGCACCAGAATGGGTAAACTAACCTTAACTGAACAGCCACCAAAGGTCTGTCATTAGGTACTTTTGCAATTTGTATGCCCTATTTGAGGAATGATTTTCTCCAGATGCAGGCAAAGAAGCAATTACGAGGAGATTAAATAACATGCTTAAGATCATGCAGCTTTGTATTGGCAAAGCTAGGATGGGAATCCAGGTTTCTCTAACTCTGGGATTATACTTTTTTCCATTCCTCCCAGTTTGGAATCAAGGTGATTGCCACTTCCTTCTTCAGCTGCTCTAACTCATGAATTCTGACAGAGAGAGTATCTGTGTTGGCAGAATAATGACCCCAGTAGATTTCATTTTCCAATCCTAATCACCTGTGAATATGTTACTTACATGGCAAAGAGATTTTATAGATGTGATTGAGTTAAGGATCCAGAGATAGGGAGGTTATTTGGTTGGTTCCGATTGTAATCACAAGGGTTCTTATTCAAAGGGAGATCAGCAGTCAGGGGAGATGTGACAGGGAGACAAAAATCAGAGAAAAAGAGTTTTGAAGGTGCTACACTCAAGGCTTTCAAGCTGGAGGAAGGAGCTATGAGTGGAGGATTCCAGATGACCTCTAGAAGTCGGAAGAGGCAAGGAAACAAATCCTCCCCTAGACTCCCAAAAGAAGCCCAGCCTTACTGACATGATTTCAGTCCAGTGAAACTTCTGACCTATGAAACTGTAATATAATAAACTTGTATTGTTTTAAGCCGCTGAGTTGTGATAGTAATTAGTAGCATTAGGCAACTAATCCAGGCTTCTTATCTTTTCTGGGGCTCTCAAGCTTTGTTTATCCAGATGGAGAGTGGCTCACCCCGAGTCCCTTAACTCAGGAGTTGGATGGATTCTGGAGGCAAAGCAGTTGATAGGCAGGAAGTGTCTGAGAAGTTCAACCACATCTTGTGGCTGGGATGAAATCTATACTTGCTTTTTTAGAAAAATAAAATTGGAGTTGGAGGCCACAGTGTTGTAAATTCTGGAAGATTTGGTCTTTGAGTTTTAGCAGGTGAAGGAACTAAGGTGTTGCCTTCTGATGTTCTGCTCAGGGAGAGAGGAGGTTTCCATTCTAGAATCCTGGGAAAGAGTAAAAAATGCCCCTGTTCTACAACATATAGAACGGTGACTTCCAAAAATTGTAAAGCATATAACTGCCACACACACACATTCTCTCTCTGCACGTCTCTCTCTCTCTCTCGCTCTGCACGTCTGTACTAACAAATAGTATATGGTATTGAGCAAACAAAAAATGTAAATTGGAAGTATATGTGACAAAAATAATTTATACAGAAGTTCAGATATCTTCTTCCCAAACCCCAATAGATTATCTTCCTTGATCAGCGTGGGGTGATGTAGAGCATGAGGGAGGTTTGGGGAATGTGATTTGATGGATGGTGGGTACCCCCTTCATATTTCCCTTTCCTTGTCTCAGTCTAGTTCAGGAAAGGGGCCGAGGACAGAAAGGGCTAGAAGAAACCTCCACTGTTCTGAGCTAGTGCATCACCTACATAGACTGTGAACTCTGAGGTCTGGGGAGTCCTGCTTTAAGGGGAATGTGTCCGCAGGGAACCCGCTCTGCTGGGAGAAGGGGCACAGTTTCCAGGGAGGAGAACTTCTCAGCCTTTGAGATTATGTAGTTTGAATAGACTCACCATTTTCTTATGAAAGTCATGAAATCATATTTCTTCACATTTGATTCTGAGGAGCATTAAACACTGCAAAATCCTTAATTAGTTTTACGGAGTGATTTGACTGCATAATAATGAGGATTGTGGGATTTTACTATTCTTGTCTTTCTTCTTCAAAGGACTAATTTTCTACAACATATTTGAGGTCCTAAACAATTTATGAAAATAATGAAGATAATGAGTTTGTGTCCCTAGTCTGTAAAAACATTTCACCAGTTCAAGAGGAGGACTAACAGCTTTCCTACCATCAGCCCAGCTGCAGGGGGAACAGGTAAAGGAGGTAGGCGTATTGTAGGAAAAAGGGACTAGAAGTAGGTGAACTGGGCTCCCGTCACAGACTTCCCCTAACTTGCTGTGTGAGCACAGTCAAGTTGCCCAGCCTCTCTGTTATCTTGGTTTCTTTTTCTGGGAAGGGAAGCATTTGATTAACAGATGATGGTCACTCTTACTTCATTCTAAATAAATACTCTATTTTTAGATGCTATTTTTGAGATAGCAGAGCGGTTTTGTGTGTGTGTGTGTGTGTGTGTGTGTGAAACTCTTGTATCCAGTGGGTTACTCAAATATCTCTAAGCTAAAAAGTGTTAGACTTTATTTGAGGAAAAACCCCACCTTAGTACAGTAAAGGATTACGGCAGAAGCTTGGCATGTCTCTTGCTAATATATTGGGGGGGGTATGGTGAACAGAGTTCGTATCTGAAATGTGAATCTTGGCCCATCCACTTATGAGCTATACAACTGTAGGAAAGTTACTTAACCTCTGACGGGTTCCTTATGTACAACGTGGAGAAAATCATACCTACCATGCAATCTAGTCAGGAGCAACTGAATACATACCACAGTTGGGACAGGGTCTGTCTGGAATGGGCTTTTTTATGTGTCTATAGCAATTACAGTGTCGTTGAGCCCGAAGGATACATTACTTCCACGCTGCCTGACTCTAAGGGATGATGAAAGCCTTCTACAGTTGTGTTATCAGTCTCTCCTATAAATACAAGATCCAGAGCCGTTGTTGCATTAGGACAGAGCAGTTAGAACAGAAATCAAGCTATTAGACATAATTACCAGGAAACCCTTTAGTGGGCAGCTCCTTAAAACAGGGTTTCACAACCTCAGCACTTCTGACTTCTGGGGCAGACAAGGCTTTGTTGTGGGGGCCGCCTCGTGGAAGGCAGGATGTTTAAACATCATTCCTGGCTTCTCACTAGGTGCCAGTTGTTGCAGCCAGCCTGCATCCCTCCAGATACTGCCAAGTGTTCCCTGGAAGCGAAAACCCACCCCCCTGCACCCTCCCCCCCCCCCAGAAGTTTCCTTAATGCTACGAGCTAAACGATACAGAAAACTACACAGAAAATATAAGTATCCTGAGATTACTTTTTATATTCATAAAGGTTGAAAATACTAGTGAAATTGGTTAAAAGTTTGTCTCTGGAAACTTTCACTCTGCCTCTAGCTACATGACTTCTGAGAATATACCGAGCCTCTCAAACTAGAAGTTTTCTCTTTTGTGAAATGGAGACAATGATCAGACATGCCTAACAGGTCATTGTGAGGATTAAATGAGATAATGTGATGATGTCCATCCCACAGAGGCATGCGTCCTTTCATTAGTCTTCGTCACCACTGCTGGCACCGCCATTGCATTATGGGAAGATCCCTCTCCCCTCCGCACTGTAGTATATCTCAACAATACAGTATATGTAGCTTTTTTTTTTTTTTAAAGATTTTATTTATTTGACAGAGAGAAACACAGCCAGAAAGGGAACACAAGCAGGGGGAGTGAGAGAGGGAGAAGCAGGCTTCCCGCCGAGCAGGGAGCCCGATGTGGGACTCGATCCCGGGTCTCCAGGATCATGACCCGAGCCGAAGGCAGTCATCCAACCAACTGAGCCACCCAGGCGCCCCTATGTGTAGCTTTAAAAAATAATTATTTCAGCAGATATATTTTTAACTCCTTTATAGGATTGCAGATATCAGCCTCCTAAATGAAAGACTCATCAAAATATCTACCCTTTTCCTTTTGACTCATTCATTCATCAGTAATATTATATTGGACACAGTTAAATATGCATTTCATCCAGTGGTGCCCACAGGGAACCCAATGCAACATACACCACCAAAAACAAAATGTAATGTTAATGGAAATTAACAAAAGACAAATTATTCCATAGCACACTAATTAGATTTTTAAGAATTAAATCACCAAGAGCTGTACATTCTACAAATAATTACAAAAAAGAATAAAATAAGAATCTCATTAAACTATTTAAACAAAGTACTGGGTTTACAAAACTCCTAAGTTCCACATTAGAGAGCACAAGTATGTTTCCCAGAAGGAGGGATAATGGTACCAAGCTTCCGTTTTTCTGAAATCCTAATTTTATTAGCAGCAAAGTAATTAATTTTTGTGACAACAAATTCTTCAAGGAGAAATAAATACTAAGTTAGAGCAATGTGAGCAAAGCAGTTAAAGAAAGGGAGATGAAAATATGTCAAGGAAGACTTAAGAGCAACTTTTATCCCTTACTATGAAACTATGTCCTTAAAAGGTGGTTCACTTTCAAAAGGGCTTCTAAACAAATCTCCACTACTCAAAAGATAAAGACGGTATCAATGAGCTTGCAGAAAAATCAACTGGGAAAGGAAATGGGGGATATTTTTTCTCAGGTACTGAAAGAAACTGTATAGACTAAAGGAGTAAAGAGAATGGTCAAATGAATGTGTGTGTGTGTGTGTGTGTGTGTGTGTGTGTGTGTGTGAAAGACAGGGAGAGGGAGAGAAAAAGAGAGAGAGAGAGAGAGTGATAGAGTGAGTAGGAGGTGTTCCAGGACATAGGATTTGATCTAAAAAAAAAATAAGTACTTTGTAGGGAGCCTGGGTGGCTTAGTCAGTTAAGCTTACAACTCTTGATTTCAGCTCAGGTCACAATCTCAGGGTTGTGGGATCGAGCCCCACGTCAGGCTCTGTGTGGGCACGAAGCCTATTTGGGATTCTCTCTGCCCCTCCACCCTGCTTGCTCACTCTCTCTCTCAAAAAAAACAAAAAACAAAAAAACTAAGCACGTTGCAAGATGATATAGTCTCTCAAATATGTAACGATCATAGCATTAATCAGGATAATGCACAAAATGCTAAACACAAAAGATGGCGTCCATTTATATTAGATTGGCCTAATTTTATTTTGCCTTGTGCAAGTAATGATTAGAGGTTGTGTGGAATTAAGTAGACTTTGATTTAAGTTATAACACTGTCATTAACTAATTGTTCTACCTTAAGTGAGTATCTTAATCTTTGCATCTCAATTTTTCTCATCTGTACAATGAATCTAAATATTTATATGTTTATACCTTATAAATATTGAGAGGATTGAGTGCCACTAATCTAGTATCTAGTGATACTAAAAAGGACAAAGTGTACTAAAGTCTTAGCGTTGAAGTTGGCACCTAAGAGGTGATTCTTATTGTATGGATGTCTGAGTCACCAGAAGAAAACACCTTCATGTTAAGTACAACCTAATGTACTCTTTTGGAAATTTTTTTAATTAAAGACTTTCTGTGGTATTATCCCAGGCAAAATAAAAATGCATAAAGTTTGATACGTATGACAAATAGAAAAATAAGGCACGTAATGTACTTACATCTAATTTTCTCTGTCTGATTTATGTGCAGGGCTAACTTTTATATCTGTATCAATCACTTTTACAAGATGGTGAGATTACATTCTCAGAGTAAGGAAAATTGGTTTTAAAGAATGTTCACGTGGCATCAGAGTTCGGTCATTGTATATCATATACCAGAAGCTATATATTTCAAATATTAAAACAACCCTAAAAGCTGTGGATATTTCTATTGAAAAGAAAAGTTATATGGGTCATTTTAAGATTTATTTTTCTTGTAAGGAGTTTTATAGAAAATATGGTTTTGGAAGTTTTTCCTATTCCTAATAATACAATGAGAAAGGTATTTCCTAGTTTAATTGAAAATGTTCATAGGTGAAAGAAGGGCCAAGTAACATATACTGAGACCTTACGTGTTGAGAGCAAGCATCTCCAAATGTCTGGCATATGGTTTCTCATGTAGTCCATACAACAAATAAAGCAGTTTTGGTCCCTATTTTTATAAATGGGAAAAAAATAAGTTTAAAGAACTTGAGGAGCTATTTGTCTCAAAGACTCAAACTAGTAATGGCCAAGTTGGGGGTTTAACTCTTTGTTGTATAATCCTCTACAACCCAAGCTTTTCCTACTACATCATTCTGCCTCTTCCCAACAACCCTCCCCACCAACACCTCAACAACATTCATGTTAATTAACATGTCTGTATCTGTTGACTCATACTTTTCATAAGAGATATGGCAGATATTTTACAGATGAACAAATGAGGAATGAAAGAAGGTCAGTGCAAGCTGGCACTCAGTCATCAGGTCCTGTTTATACCCTATATTGTGTCTTCTGATTTCTTCCTGTTCCCTTCACGAGTTATTAGTATTCTCTCTCAAGTATGTTTAATAAAATATTTAATAAAGGTTAATATAAATATACTCAAAAAGGTAAAATATTCATCGATGAAATAATTTTCTAAAATTCTGGAGGGTTCTCATTGAATTCTAAGATTCTATGACTTGGAGATGTGGTACATTAATTCTTTCAGACTAGAATTAACATTGACTTCAGACAATCTGAAATGTAAGTGGGCTGAGCGCAAGACCAATGCCAGCTTCCTGACTTTGGCTTCCACAGTCAACACTACTGGCATGTAAGGAAGAGAATGATTGATTCAACCCATCCAGTCGGAAGTGTTTACTTTCCAATGGGTTCTGGCAGTGAGCTGGGGGGCCTGACCAGTGAGTCAAGAGTGACTGGGGACAAACTAAATTGTTGCCATTGATGAAGGGCTTCATCAAAGCACAGCTGGGCTGTGCTTGTGGAATGGACAACCAAGACATTTAGTAAATTGAATTTTGTTGAAGAGATTCAATTTGCATGACAAACTGCATGGTTTTCATTTCAATGTTCCCCACACCAGCCCTGCACACAAGGTTGAGTCGGCAAAGGTCTTAGCCGAACACTAAAGGAAAGAAAAAAATCTTGAAGATTTTAAGGACAATGTCCCATGGAAAAAGATTCCTTTAGTTCTTAAACTGGATCAAACATGTTCCTCCCCTTAGTCCTTATCCACACTGCCCTCTCTTCCTGGTACCCTCTCTCCATCTCCATTTTCCCACCCTGTTTTCTCTTGGCTTCCTTTTCCTCATTCTCTAGGTTGGGGAATAAACTATCAAAAGGACTATCAAAGAAGTTTTTCATGACTTTCCTATGAGTGTGTATGTTCCCTTAGTCATTTTCTATCATCCCACTCTTATTTGTTTCTCAAGGTCAGGAACTATGTCTATTTTATTCACCAAGGTATACTTATCACCTAGTTCAGTACTTGGTACTTAGCAGTGCTTTAGAATGAAATGAATGAACAGATGAATGGATAAATGAATGATTACAGATTTTGGCCACCCCCACATTAGTCAACTACATTAACTCTATAAGATACAAGATCCAAGAAGTGTTATATTTATAAAAGAAAAATATTCTAAACACTTGTAAAGTGATTTAGCATATCTGCTGGAGTTGGCCCAGCTTCCCGAGTTCTCACATTAAAAAAAAAAAAAAATCAGTTATTTGCTTTCATAGGAAATACCATCTCAATTCAAAAAAAAAAAAAAAAGACACTAATTAGTAGTTTAAACCTTTGGTACTAGGTCCACACTCTGATAAGACCCTTTGGTGTTCTCCAATAGGGATAATTTGCCATAGGAAATATAAAGAACTGCTTTAAGTTGTGGAAGTTTACAAAGGAAGAATAATGTTATTGCCTTGATTTAATCAGATTTATTAGAGTAAACTATGCCAAGAAAAGAAAGATAGATTGAGGACAATTTTGGCATATGTTTGAGTTTTCCCATTTAAGACTTAAGTACTCCAATCATGTGTGGAAATTAACAGGGGACCTACAGCTTTTTCATGAGCTATTTAACTTTTTTCTTCATTATGTGGACTCCAGATACAGAATGACCTCCTGGATTAAACAGAACCCGATGCTTGATGAACAGTGCCAAGAAAGCAATTTGAATTTTAATAAAAATCTTTTCTTTATTAATTTGTTCACACATTTATTCCATAAATACTGCATGCTTACTATGTCCCAGGCATTGTTCTAGGTGCTGGGGACCCAACAGGGAACAAGATATAATAGGTGTTTTCCTTGACAGAACTTAGACACGGTCAGGGGGAAGAGAAGATATACAAACAAACAAATGAGTAAAGATCATTTCAGGTTGAGTACCATAAAGGAAATGAAATGAGGTGATATAATGGAGTATCTTGGAGAGTTACATCAAGCTGAGATGTGAATGATATGAAGGAGGCAGTTATGTGTTGAGCCTGGGAAGGGAGGCGAGAGACAGAGAGCAGCAAGAGCAAATGTGTTCTGGTGAGAAAAGATGTTCTAGTTAGTATAGGTGTTGAAAGTGTTCTACTGAGAAAAGGTTTGGCGTTTGATGTATTCGTCAGGGTTCTCCAGAAGAAAAGCGCCAATAGAGTATCTGTCTGTCTACCTACCGTCACCATCTCTAGATTTTAAGGAATTGGTTCATGCAACTCTGGGGACCTAGTGAATCCAAAATCTGATGGGAATAGGTTGGCAGACTGGAGACTCAGAGAAGAGCTGCCATGCTTGTCCAAAAGCCTTCTGCTGGCAGGTTACCTTTTGCTGGAAGCGGGTGTGTTAGTTTTTGTCCTCTTAAGGCCTTCAACTGATTGGTTATGGCCCACCCACCTGGTGGAAGGTAATCTTTACTCAAAGTCCACCAACTTAAAAGTTAATCTCATCTAGAAATCACTTTCACAGAACATCCAGAGTAATATTTGGCCAACTATCTGGGCACTGTGGCTCAGCCAAGTTGATACATAAAATTAACCATCATATTTGGGAAAGAAGAAGTTAAATGTGATTGAAATGCAATGTACAAGGAAAGGGGTGGTAGAAAACGAGAGCTGGAGAGTGCAGTGGGGACCGCCAGAGCTTTTGAAGCAGCATGTTAAACATGTTCTGATTTAAGTTTTACAGATGATTCTTCTGTGCGTAGAGCCTGATTTCACAGAAGCAGGAGAAAGAAATTGGGGACAAGTTTGGTGGTTTCTGTGGGAGTTTAGGCAAGAGGAAAGGGTGGTTTGGATTTGGGTTCTGGTAGTGGAGAGAGTGGAAAGGAGGATTCTGGGACTATCTGGGAAGCAGAAACAACTGGAGTCTGACAGACTGGATGTAGGGTGAGACCCGAGTAAGATGGGGAACAGGGGCGGAAGCACATATTCAGGAATTTTCTGTCAAATAAATGGGAGTGGGTGTGGTGTCTTCAAAACAAAACAAAAAACTGCTGCGTTTTCTCATATCTACAATTTTTATCAGTAAAATAGGTTCTTTGTTAAATGGATGAAGCTGCAGCGCATTTGGAATGATCTACCCATGTTTTTCTTTAATTAACTATAAATCTTTAAGATGTGTGCTAAACCTCTTTCAGTTATAGTTTTCTTTTAGCTAGAATTTCAAATGCAACAATTGGGTATTGTGCAGTTTGTGCGGGTGTGTGTGTGAATTTTTCTGCTTATAAAATGTCTAATTGCATCATTGGATAATATATTATAATTAAAGTTAAAATAATAAGAGTTACAGAAAGATATTGCAGGTATATTTCAAGTTAGTATTTCCACAATTATAAATGTTCTGCGATTCCAAATGTATTACAATAATATTATTTTTCATAATTTGGTTATAAAAATGAACTCAAAAGACTTTAATGATGATGAGAAAAACAAATTCCTTCTCTACTGATGCAAACAAACTTCTAAATGCCTATTCCAGTATCATCTATACTTACACTCAAATTATGTCTATATTTAAGCCAAATATGTCTTAACATTTTTTTTTTTTTTTTGCTTTCAAAAGCTGGTTTAAATTTTGGGGGAGTGATTAGATCTATCTAAATAGCAGAACAGGAAGCCATGTACTAAATCCAGTTAATTAAAATATTAGCGAAATAGAAGCAAAGCTGGGACTAGGAGTTGGATTTCTTTCCTTGCTGCGGGGATCTTGATGCTGTAATTTGGATATATCCTGGTTGAGCGGAGCAGTGTTTAACCTCCAAATCATTTACTCTCTACTAGTTACTTTCCTAAGCAAACATTCAGCCCTTTGAGGTGAGGAAGGAGGTCTTGTTGATCAGAACATCCCAGTGTCTGGCATGTGTCTGGACCAGGCACTTATGGTGCTCATTAACAGTCCTGGAAGAACTGATTCATTCACTTGTGAGTTCTCAGCTATTTATTTTGAAATACTGTAGAGTCAGCTTTTCAAACTGTGGATTCTGACCCACTAGTTAGTCATGAAACCAATTTAGGAAGTCTGATGAGAATTTAAAAATAATTAAATGGAGTAGAGTGTAACAGACAACTTTGCATGCAGAAAAGTTTGCTTTAAGTTATATATATGAATATGTGCATTAGGTTGTGATATAAAATGTATTGCTTACTGTGGTTTGAAATAAAAAAAAACATGGAAAAGTTGCTCTAAAGTTAAAGTTAAATGACCATGCTTTCAAAAAAAAAATCCGAATTTATGAAAATTGTACCTAATAATAAGAGACAGAGAAGATTATATGGGAAAATTGAGGTCATACTGACTATTTAACATGCATTAACATAGAGTTAATGGATCTCATCTCATTTAACAAGTATATAATATGCACTTATCAATGCTCTTGGCTAAATACTGTGAGGAATATAAAAATATGTATCAGTTCCCTCTGCTCAGAGTGTGAGAGCACCCAGCGAGAAGAGCTACATGTTTTCAATCAGGAAAAGATCCTCTCCTTCTCTGCAATTTATGGCCACCTCTTTCCAAACTTCATAATTCAAGATTTTAAATAAAGTTAAAGTAAATTTTAAGTTAGTTAGCATTTGTGGGCTAACCCAGGAATCCAATTGCTATTTATCATTTAATTCTCCAAGGACAACTGACTTCCAAATGAATTTATGGTCTAAAACCTGTTCCTGGGGCACCTGGGTGGCTTAGTTGGTTGAGTGTCAGATTCTTAATTTCGGCTCAGTTCAGGGTCTCAGGGTCATGGGATGGAGACTTTCATTGGGCTCCTTACTTGATGAAGAGATTGCTTACTCCCCTCCCTTTACCCCTTCCCCTTGCTCACGCACTCTCTCTCTCCTCTCTCTTTAGTAAATACATCTTTAAAAAATAATAAAACCTGTTCCTAAGTTGGATGATGCTTGAACTTTTTTTTTTTTTGAAGCAGCGTTTACTATATTAGAGTAGGAGTTGGCAAACTTTTCTGTAAAGTGCCAGATAGTAAAGATTTTAGGCTTTGTGGGCCATACACGGTTTCTGCTGTAATACTGGACTCTGCTATTGCAGTGTGAAAGCAGCCACAGATAATATGCAAAACACTTGTTCCAGTAACATTTTACTTATGGGCACTGAAATTTGAATTTTATATATTTGTCATAAAATATTATTCCATAGATTTTTTTCCAACCATTTAAAAATGTGAAAAACATTCTTAGTTTGCAGGCCATACACAAACTGGCAGTGACTAGATTCACACCGAGCTACGGATTACAAACCCTGTATTAGAGCAACAACATATTTTTTCCCCAAGAGATTTACTGTAATATTTGTGTAACAGAATCCACAAAATAAAGCATTAGAAATGGTCTTAAGCCCAGAAACTGTCTCATTTATTTTTTAAAAAACCTTAAGTTTTAAAAAAAAGTCAGATGGTAAATTTTAAAATTGTACTGCATGTTTGCATAAATAAGTAATTTAAAGAATACAGTAGACTATCTGGTAGAATTTGCAACCGTGAAAAATTTCTACACGCCTGGTGTAGGAAGGCAGAGATTTTAAAAAAGCAAAAGTCTACCTCCTCTATTACAATAGGAAGTGTGTTTTGTAAGAGTCCAGTCATTGTCGGGTAAACAGGTTTCAGGTCAGGTCGTCTGTCTTCTGGTTCTCGTGTGGAGCTTCTTCCTCCGCTCTCAAGCTGGAGCACCCCCACGTTTGATTGTATGAAGGGAGCTGACTGGTTTCTTTTCTTTACGTGTGTGTGTGTGTGTGTGTGTGTGTGTGTGTGTGTGTGTATGAGACTTGGAGGATTAAGAAATCTCAATTTTATTCACACAGAATAACATTCGATAATAATAAAAGTGTGAGGCAAAATTGTGTGATGGCTTTATAATACATCTCATTTAATCCTCACGATAATATAAAAAGGTAGAATATAGACAGAAAATGATCTTGATTGAATTATTCAAGGTCACATGGCGGGTGAGAATCCAGGTAAGATTCTGACTTAATCACCACCCTATATGCAATTATATATGGCAATGATCTTCAATTGATACATGAAACGTTGAAATCTCTGTTTTGGAATGAGCACTGTGTCTTCTACACACCATACATAGAATTCTCAATTTACCTAACTTTATTAGAGTTATATTGGACTAAGTCTTAAAAGCATTGATTTGCTCCAATCAGCATTATTTTATATGATAGAACTTAATGGGCCCCAAGCTATTTGGTTTTACATTTTCTATTACCTAAATATTGATGGTTTCCCCCCGAATCTGTCATTTTCACTACCTTCTTAAAAGCACGTTTTTACTAACAGAAAATCTTTTACATTATATCAGGGCACCAGTGTAGGAAGTATATTGAAGCATGGGCTGAATAATATGCACATCCCCAACAGTTTATTATAATTCAACAACTGTAGTATCTATTTCTGTGTGATATTTTATTTAAAGGATTTAAAAATTCAGGGGCACCTGGGTGGCACAGTTGGTTAAGCATCTGACTCTTGGTTTTGGCTCAGGACGTCTCAGGGCTGTGAGATTGAGCCCTGTCTTGGGCTCCATGCTCAGCACAGAGTCTGCTTAAGAGTCTCTCTCTCCTTCTACCCCTCCCCCAACTCTGTCTTTCTCTCGTTCTCTCTCTCTCAAATAAATAAATCTTCAAAAAAATAAAAAATTCATTAAATATTTTCATTAAAAAAGCAAAGTACTGTATAAAGAATGTATTACTAAGTAGTTGATTTGTGCTTACTGAATAACTTGTAATTATAGTTAAAATATATTAAAATTAATGATAGATGTTATTCAAAAGAGTATTCGGAGAGAACTGTATTAGAAAGGAGTTTACAGTTCTCCTTTTTGCTAGTTTATCCCAAATTGGGCAAGATATCACTTCAGCAGTGGGACTATAATTTCAATTGTAGCAAGTAGATTAAGAACAATTAAATCTAATAATTCATATATATGACTTGATTCATAAATGAGATATGACTTATAATACTTTTTACATTAAAATTTCAAACTTTTAATATTTTTTAAGTAGGCTCCATGCCCAATGTGGCACCCAACCTAGGGCACGAACTCACAACCCTGAGATCATGAGTTGAGAGTTGAGATCAAACATCAGACACTTAACCGACTGAGCCACCTGAGTGCCCCCAAATTTCTAACTTTTTGAAACTAGACATTCCGAAACTAGCAAGAAGAAAGTCATAGTATAAAATCATTTAAAGTTGACAGTTCATAGGCGTTCCCAAAACTTCACTAGGCCACACTCACATTTTTCCTTAATTTCAGGTCAAGATTTATCTGCAATCAGTAAATAAGGGTTCACAGAAATGTAGTTCCATTGCCAAATGCTTTAGCTTCAAATGTGATTTTCTTCCAATGTGATTTCTTTCAGATACAACACAATTTCTTTCTGAGCCTGAGCATATGGGCCTATGCTAATATGAAATAGTGTCTTAGAAAGGTTATTTTTGTTTTCTGCAGGGAGTAGTCATCCTTTGACCTATATTCAATACGTGACACAGATCTGACTGTGCCACAACCATTAGCCTCATCCGAAATCCCTAGTTGGAGGTCAGGGCTCAGCTCAGGGACCATTACTCTGAGGTGGCAGAGCTAAACTTAATTAATGCCTTTTAAAAATATATGGATGATATTTTGTTCCCCTTACGATGTATGAAAATGGCCTGCTGAATTTAATCCTGAAAAACATTAAAAACAGAACGGTTTAGTTGTTTGACAGGTCCCCATGACCTCTTTCACAAATCATCAACATTGCCCAGTGCATATGGCTTTTTATATGCCTCTGGTCTGGTCTTTTTTTTTTTTTTTTTTTTTTTTTTAAGGCACAGATTCCTTCTGTGCACCTTTCTGGTCCTCAAAACACCCTCTGGTAAGCCATGGTCCATTAAAGATGGGCCCACCCCGCTTGTGCTGTTCCAGAACCCAGAAACGTTTAGAATCATTTTCCAATGAGAGCCGGCAGTTGTGGGCCGGGACAGAGGGTTCTGCCAGCGCGAGTGTCAGAACAAGGGAGGTTTCTGAGAACAAGGGAGTGACAAGCACATCCATGCGGGCTGGGGAAAATGAAAGGTGCTGGGGCAGGCAAGAGGAAGAGGGCAAGGTGCTCTCCAGCAGATAGATTTAAAAGTACTTTTTAAGGAACATTCTTTAAGAGCCTTTTGGAGAGCAGATCCCCCTTTCCCAGAGGCATCTGCCAACCGATAGTACAACAGGAAAAGGGGAAACTGCTTCTGAAAAGGCTTTAAAAAGAGACTTTTAGAGGCTGTTAAAAAGACATAACAATCACATTCTGCGTAAGCCTGTTGAAACAGCAGTTTACTGCGCAGGCTGGGCTCCCTTCACTTCACAGCCTGCTGCTTTCCCTTTACCCAACTCAGCACCCAGTCTCTCGGGCCCTTCAGCCAAGAGGTGAGAGCTAAGCAGCACCTCTGTTTCCTGCCTAAGCTCCACACAGGACGGCAATGCCAATAGCTATTCCCGTGTGTGTGGCCTGGAGATGTGGTCTCAAATTTTCCTCTGTCATTTCCTCTTTCTTTCATTCATTGTATCTGTCCCACCTAAGAGTGTCTGCAACATGTGCTGCTTGGGAGATTTTCTGATGGTATGTTGCAGCCTTCATTCTGTGCTTTCACTGTTTGCATTCTAATGACCTTTCCTACCATCCATTGTCCAGTCAGCGAAGTAGCTTGCATCTGTTTTTAGGCTTCAGGAAGATGCATTCATAGTGCACCCTATCTGTCCTTTTTGAGACAAGGTTCTCAGTGAAGGAAACAGGAATTATGTTCATCATTGTATCTGCTGTAATTAGCATATAGTAAGCAAGCAATCAGTACTTGCAGAAAATTTGAACGAATACATGAATGAGTGAATATGAATGAATATCAGAAGAATACGAGGTTGGAATAGCAAAGGGAAGTGCTCCGCGGCACATACTTGGGCTAGAAAAATAGCTCCAACCAACTGGTAGCATTGATTTTTAGTATTGTAACTCATCTTTTCATTTATTTTTCATATGCAGATACCTTATTAGGGAGTGTTTCCCAGAGAGAAATTTGAGGCAGCAAAGCAAGAAAGTAGGAGAACCAGTCCAGGAAAGTGTTATCAAGTTGGCTACCACTTCATGAGATCATCCTAGAAACCCTATGAAATGCATCTCTGGACCATATTCCCTGGGGCAAAAAAAAAGGAGAAACATATATCCATAGGCTCCCACCCTCTTGTGTTAAAGAGTTTCACGTCATGGGACAAACTGCCAACACTTCCTGATTGTATCTGGTTTTAGCATGAAACAGGTTCCTGGGGTTTCTGACTCTGTGCCACCAACAGAGAAGCCCCAGGGTGGAAGGCAAGGTGAGCATGGCACAGGGACTGACACTGTTGCACCTGCACGAATTGGGGTCAGAACCTGTGAAGAATGGGTCATCATGGCAGTGGCTGGAATGAGAGACAGATGAAGCTGAGGAGCTGTGAAATAGTACCCGAATGCTATCTGATACAGTCCCCCAAATATAAATATACTATATGGAGCTGCTCGTTTTTAGGGAAAAATATGTAAAATCTCTTAAATTTGAATTCATGAGTCGAAAACTAGACTTTTAAGTCTTGTGTTTAATAATGTAAATTGAGTTTACTCTTAGTAAAACCATATCATTATAGAGTTAGAGAAATAGAGAATTAGACTCATCTGGCTCTGTGTGTCTATTCTTATTTTTGAGTGATATATTTTCAGGAGACCTTACAACTGGAAATGTACCAGGATGGACCTGTGGGTCTGGTATTTTCCCCACTCGTGTTAGGGAAATGCCGCAAAGGAATTAGCCTGGGCTTAGTGCAGAGTTACCTGGACTCTGTTTCTGGGAAATCTAATGTCGGCTACTGAGGTGTCCCAACTGATGAATTTAGGGATGAACCAGAGCCTCGGAGTAAAAGCATGTCAGCTAAGCTGCTACCAGGAGTAGTGGAGTAGTTAGTACACATTAGTCTTCCATGGTCTACCACAAGGCACCTCAGACTTTTTGTTTGCATGTCAATGAAAATAATACTGAAAATTTTATGTATCTCTTCCATTAACAGTTAAAATATTATACTCTAAGTTGTTAAAAATAATGCCACTTGTAAATACTAATATTAAAACAAACAAATTACTTTAAAAAGATTCCAATGGAATCTTAATACAGTAGCAATTCAATAGCCATAATGTCTCATTAAAAAATACGTGAAAAAGATAATTTTAATAGACATTTTATACCATTCCTCTTCTTGAATGCATTTCCATTCAACTTCCCGCACATACTTTAATGTAATGTAGTTTTTTGTGCTGGAACGTCTTATATTGATTACATATGCCTTGCAAAAATTATGTATATGAATTAAAATTTGAAATTAATATTTTTCTTCAAGTCTAATAATTTTGCTCTGAACAGATTTAGCTTTATCACGACACAAAGCAACTTTGCAAATTTTTATAATTACATAATTATATTTATACACAGAAAAGTAACTTTCTGTGAAAAAGGCTCATGCAAATGTGTACTGTCCCAAGGGGCCCGCAAGCCTAAGTCCCGCCAGGCACCATAGCCAGGTGCAAAAACCCGGGCTCCGGAGGAGCGGACATTGGGGCCTAGCAGCGCGCGCAAGCAGGGAGGGTAGGGAGCTGCGCACAGACGGCGGGCCCACCCAAGTGCCCTGAGAGCACGTGCTGGGCCCCCAGCTCTGCGCCAAACCTTACGCGGCCCGGCAGGCCAAAGCTCCCGGCCATGCGCACAGAGCTGTTTCATAGCAAGACCGGACCTTTGCTCCACGCGGAGGTCTGTGCGGCGCCCTGGCGGTGGTGACCTGCCAAAAACCCTCTTTCCTGAGTGGAGGACCCAGGAACACAAACCTGGCGGGCCATCAGAGCCAGACAATCAAGGGTGGCGGCCACCAACGCCAAGACATCAGATGTGTGTAAAAGCTCCCTGCCGGGAGCCCCTGGAGCCCCGGAGTGGGGCAGAAGGAGGGCGTGAAGATGGCGCCCACCAGCCAGCACAGCGGAGGGGGCTTAGAGATGGCGCCCGCCAGTCACGCCCTGTGGAGGACTCCGAGAGTCCCCGGAGCATCTGAGCAGATGCCTGCCCCTCCCGCTACAGCTCCGGGACAAGACCTGGCGACCCCTGCATTGGCTGCTTCCGGTCTGGGCCCTGCAGGGGTGAGTCCGAGCGCGGGAGTCCTTTACCCGCGGTGGTTTTTCACATACTTTCAGCCTCCAGCCTCTCAGGGTCAAGAAGTCCTAGTCGTCCAAGCTGTAGGGCTGGAGGCTCGTGGCTCATCTCAGATGCTGGTCTTAAGAGCTGGGGGTGACCCATGGGAGGCTCAGACCTTTTGCGGCTCAGGAAGTGGCCCCTGGTTTTGAGTTCCCTCCTGACTGACCCCTTGGCTGTGGCGGGGATGGGGCTTATGGGACAGTGTGGCCAGCTCCCGTAGGAGTCACCCAGCTGGTTTGTAAGGTGCCTTTCAGAGGAAGCTGTTCCACATGCAGTGGTGCATTTGGTGTGTTTGCGGGAGGAAGGGAGTTTGGGACTCACTTAGGCCCGTCTTGAACGGGAACCCCCTTATCACCACTGTGTTTGTGTTTTCGGTGTTGGAGCTGGGGGTGGGGTGGGGTGTGTGCGTGTGTACGTGCCGGCGTCCTTGCGCATGCGCGCGCCTGCACGTGCCGGCGTTCCTGCATTCATGTGTTGCTGATGCCCTTGCTTTGCTCCAGTTACTACCACGTGGCGTGTGTGTGTGTGTGTGTGTGTGTGTGTGTGTGTGTGTACGTACGTGTACGTGCCGGCGTCCCTGCGTTTGTGTGCGCGTGCACGAGCCAGCGCCCGTGCATTCATGTGTCCTGTGTTACTGATGCCCTTGCTTTGCTCCAGTCACTATCACGTGGCCTGTGTGTGTGTGTGTGTACACACGTGCCGGCGTCCCTGCGTGTGTGTGCAAGCGTGCGTGGGCACGAGTCAGCGCCCGTGCATTCATGCGAGCGCCCTGTGTTTGCTCCAGTCACTACCACGTGGCCTGTGTGTGTACGTACACGTGCCGGCGTCCATGCATGTGTGTGTGCGCATTCATGTGGGCGCCCTGTGTTGCTGATGCCCTTGCTTTGCTCTGGTCACTACCGCGTGGACTGGAGCAGGCTGACAAACAGGTTAGAGGAGTAGCCACAGACCGGGGCCAACAGAGTGACCCAGAGAATTCACATCTATCATTTTTTACTTCATCTTGGCCACAGTTAGTTCACAGCTTTGCAAGCCCAAATGAGGAGCCCAGCTCATGTTGCAGATTTTCTGGGGAACAATGGCTGAAGAGGTTCTGAAGAAATTCTGAATTTAAGCCACATTTGACACATTCACTGTGTCAGCCAAAACATGGTTCAGTGAGAATTATGGGCACATTGCCCCCAGTGGCACATTACATTTGTGACATAAAAAATGTGCTTCATTCCAATCAGTGAAATTAAAAAAAAAATAGCTTGCAGCATGTTAAAATACCCCCCAAACCTCATTTGATTGAAAATTTGGAAGAAATAATGATAACAATAGTAACAGCAACAGAAATACCTAACATATGCAGGGGTGCTTTCTACAGACTGGGCACTCTGCTCAAGTTCTTTTCAGCATTATCTTGGTAACTCCTCACAACACCCTTATGAAGTTGAAACTACCATTATCCTCATTTTGTTGGAGGAACCTGTGCTAAGAGAACCGTCCAACAGTGGCATCTTCCCCTTGTACCAGCACAGTCAACCTGGGACTCCCTTTATTATGCAAAAGTAGGACAGTTTAGGAGTTAAATGATAAAGATGCCCCCTTTCCTCAAATTTCGTACATTACTCATCTCTTAATTAAAATATAAAGCTTTTATGGTCTTGGTTCCTTAATTCTGCCCCCTGCATTGCTAGGGGAAGAAAAAAGAGTGAGATTTCTTTGTTACAGTTAAACATTTGCAGATACTTGTACTCCCACTGTGGCAAGGTCAGCTCTAAGGCAATATAAATAAGATTAGGAGACAAATACGTTTTAGACTTTGAACGTTTTTTACAGGTTGTTTTAGGAACATCTTGTTGTGTGGCATACATCATATCCACATTAATGCATTTGTAAAAGAAAAATAATCTCAAAACCTTACTTTTGCCTCAAATTACCCAGACAACAGGGCCAGAACTCTGTTGGGATTTCATTTTATGTTTTATAATTATTTCTTACTGTTTTGAGTTGGATTTAGATAAATATCTGCATTTCAGCTTATTTTCCTTTCAAATAAAACTTAAAAAAAAGATTCTTAAGGAAAGATTCAGGTTATTTTTAGCTATAAAGAGAAAAGAAAATTGTTTTGTGATGCTATTTTTAAACAACATTTTTTAAAGTTTTCTTAAAGCACCAGTTGTTAGGACAGTGCTAAAGGCAAAAATGTTGCACTTCAGAACATGCTAGAAAAGTTGAAAGTCCAAGCAAGCCCCCTGAGAGCAAGGGAAAGTGCTCACATGGCATGGTGTCCTTTGAATCTCTTAAGATTATTTTCTAAATGAGACTATGGGAACAAAATGAAATTAGATTTTTCTTCTGGCTAGTTAAGCCTCAAATGGTTAGATGAAAAAGAGGTTTTCTTTTGGACAGCGATGAATTTTTTGTCTATTTCCAAAACAAATACACCAAAACCTGCTTCACGTGCAGAGTAAAATGAGATAGGAATAGAGGTCATTCAGATGGCTTAAGTACCACTCTAATTACCGATTTGCAGGTAACCCTCACTTGATGGAATAGGTGGGTTTTGGACTTATTTATTACCTCTGAAGCTATAGTTTATGAAACTGAATCCCACCGAAGCCCTCACTTATATAATATAGTATGTGAATCAAGGGTAGCAGATCCTAAGAATGGATCTTTAGTCTAAAAAGCCCATTAGCACATGGGATTTCCAAGCAATTAATAATGTATTATGAGTGGTTGCATGACCTAAACTGGCTTGATCAGACTATCAGACTGAAGAGCATTGCCCTTAATTCTTGATTGTGAGAGAGGTGTCTGTCTTCTGCTATCAGGCATAAAGAAGTATGTGGCCCTGCTTGTCACTGGTAACCATGTTAAAGTCTGAGAGAAATCCCTGGTTGAGTGATTTTGATGCCCAAGGTGGGGGTATGGGGAGACAGAAAGATCCCGAGTTTCTGATCACACCACTTGTGTGTGAGTCATTTGAAGCCTGCTTTCCTCTGGACTGTCTGCCATATAAAATATAATTTTATTTTTTTCTTGATGCAATTTGAAATGGGATTTACTCTTACCCATAACCCAAAGCATCCTAACACAGGCTGAAAACACTTAAAAAGAGTACGAAGTAATCAGATCTTTAGGATGCTGAACATGAATTAGTATCTTGCTTTTCTGATTGCCTTTCCTCTCTTAATTGGCTTACTTATTGGCTTCTCCTTTACCCCCACTAGCTTAATCACTCCTGAAAATCCTTTAAGTCTCTACTTGACCATTCTCATGTTGGGCCTATGAGTGTAGGAAAGGACTCCCCTTAAGCAGTTTAGACTACTTGTGTTAATGAGTGATCTTACTGATTGGAAAGTATCAAGAGAATGGTTGAGAGGCAGAGAAGAATCTTGGGAACCACTGTTCTAATTTTCTGAACCCTTAGTTTCTATTGCTTTTTGTCAAAAGTTACAATGTCCCATAGTGGTGAGATGCAGTAGAATAATCTGATAGGATATACCGCTGTACCTATTCTAGTCTAGAAAATCTACTTATATAAAACAAACTATTGTACTGATTAGTGGATTTAAAATTCTCTATGTACCTTTGACTTTAGGCTGATAGATATCATATTAAAAGGGGAAGTATAAAGAACATCATCCAAACCTCTCCCAGTTCATCTCACAACTTTACAAAACATTTGGCATGCTCAGATAGAGCTGGGCTGAGTGCATATTTCATTGCCAAGCAATATTCATGAAGATTCTATTCCATGCTTTGACTGCCATTTACGGAATGAAACAGGGCTACAGAATCAGTTGAATTTAATCTATTTTGTACAGCCATGTTCAAGGTTATAACAAGGTATGTAGAATCTTACATTGAACTTCCTTATAGAACCTCAAGATACATTTCGGGGCTAGAAATTTGAGGAAAAATTATTTTGCTCACAAAACATGTACACAAGAATGTTCCACAGATTGTTTTGTAGATTCAGTTTGATGTACTACTATGAATGGATTATAAGCAAAAGATAATCAAGGTTTATCAGACTAGCCTACACAAGAGAAAGAAAATATATGGCCACAGTTTTCAACTGGAACACAGAAATAAAAACTGTAAGCAAGTCTATTCTATGGTGTAGAGTGACCAAATAAATGTCAACTTTTAGATAAGAAGACATCCTAAAAAAAAAAAAACTCAAGCGTTGGATTAGAAGAGCCGCCAGTTATAGCATCTGTAATGGTTTCAGATATTTAGCCAAAGTCACCCAAGTTGTCCTAGGGATGTCACCCTTACACTGAGTGTAACCTTTTGGTCTGGGCAGTCTGGAAGGCTGACACTGAGTTTCTTGATTCTTAAGTGTATTCCTACAATGTGTCCAAAGGAAATCTGATTATACATAAAGAAAATGAACATCCAACATGAATAATATAAAAACACATAAATGTTGTCTATCCAACATGAATAATATAAAAACACATAAATGTTGTCTACAACAATGTGTTCTTGCCATATGTCAAAAAACAGCACTTGGCCTTAGTGGTAAAAGTAAGACCGAGAGGCCTCGTTCTCTAGATCCTCACAGCTCATGCTTATAGGTGAGACCTAGATGATCAAACAGAGACTTTTGGAAAGATGTGTTTATAGTTGCACTAAGGTTAAGTTAGGGCTATTACAAAAACATACAGTAGAAATCTAAGCTGAAAGCAGGACTGTGAGTGAAGGTCAGAGAAAGCTTCTTGGAGAAATAGACTCTTGCCCTTTTTCCTGAAGATCCAATAAGATTTGGCCAGGTGAAGCTGAGTGGGGCTGCCCATAGGAAGCAATCAGAACAGCTGTTCCAGTGCACACCAGCTGAGTATCAGTGCAACCATTTAGCAAAGGGAGATCTTAATCTGTTTCATGAATAAAAGACTCAGTACTGACAGAACATCTATCTGCTCATTAAATAAGTTTTAAAATGGCCATTTTGAGCAGTCATATTTAATATTAAATTCATACGGGAACCAGCCTGACAACAGAGCATGGTTTACCCGTGGCACTTGACACAGTGCCTTGCACAAAAGTGTTCATTACATCCTTATCGACTTGAATTGACTTTCTGTTGTGTGAACCTTAATTTCAGCTAGTCTTCTGGAAAGTGATTTCTACTGGTCAGTATATGTAAGGCTTTATATGCGGTTCAGTAAACTCATTGGTGAAATTGTAGGGATCGGTGGAAGAAATACCATGAATGTGTTCTGAGGCATACTATCAAGAATAAAACTCTGATAAGCTTTTGGTATGAGTGTTTTGGATGTGTGGTTGTTTCTCAGCTGGGGTGGAAGGTCAAAAGCTAAACCCAACAAATGAATAGAGACCCTAGAAATCATAATGTAACATTAAAGGCTAATTTCTGTATTCATATAAGATGTAACTGGGGAGAAGACAAAACATAATCAACTCTGAATGTCCTATTCATTATCTACCACTGGCACTATTGGCCTACCATTAATAGGGCATGCGTTCCAATGATGCTGTCTTCCTTCATTTTGTTTTTAAGCTCTGGCTTCATGTTTAGCAGTTCTGTTACTTCTTCAATATTGTAAATAGAGATTTACCTAATTGTTGGTTAGTAAAATTGCAGTTTTATTTTGTTTTCCTAAATCTTTAGTTCATATAAGATTTATCTGGTCTGGAGTATGAAGAAAGCTTCTATTTCTTCCAGATTGCTAGTGCATGTTTGTGTTGTCATCCACTGCCTCTTCTTCCTGCATTGGACACAGGAGGCCTTCTGTAAATATTACAGAATGAATAAATCAATGAATTATGAATCTGACCCTTCCAAATACTCTTGCTGGGTTCTCTTTGGGACCAGCATTAAGTGATTGTAAGACTGACTCAAATTAAAGTGAATAGTGGAAAACTAAAAGGCTTCCATGGGGCTGATGATATCTCCTGTTTTGGGCTATCATTAATTGATCATTAATTACTATGGAAATATATTGATATATTCATTGAGGGATGAAAAGGAGACATGTGCTTTCTTGTTTTCTTTCTAGTTATATTTCTGAATCCTGAGAGATGGTGTACATGTTACATGTTATACACATTGTATATCCCCACACTTTTGACATTATTTTTGGATTTGAGATGCATACATTTGAATCTGTCTACCTGCCTATATCTATCACCTATTTGAGTATATATGCATGTTATGCATGTATATACAGACTATAAATAATAAGCAGAAAAGGCATAAGAGTTTGGTAGTTAAGAGTACTGGCCATCAAAACTGGATTTAACTTTAGGTCCTGACAAGTACAGCTGACCACTGAACAACATGAGTTTGAATTGTGTGGGTCCACTTATGTGTAGATTTTTTTTTTTTTTTGATAAATAGTATACAGCACTGTGAATATATTTTCTTTTCCTTATAATTTTCTTAATAACATATTCTTTTCTGTTGCTTACTTTATTGTAAGAATATAATATATCATACAAATATGTGCTAATTGACTCTTTATGTTATTGTAGGCCAATAGTAGGCTATTAGTAGTTAAGTTTTGGGCGACTCAAACGTCATACACAGATTTTCAAGTCTGGGGGGAATGGTGCCCCTAACCCTTGTGTTATTCAAGGATCAACTGTACTAGCTGTGTGACCTTCGGCAAATTGCTTAACTGCTCTGTTTTCTGATCTTTAAAATCGGGAAGATTGACAGAATTTACATCAGAGCATTCCTGTAAGACACTTAGAACAGTGCCTGCAATATTGTAAGTGCTCTCTAAGTGTTAGCTTTTATTGTTAGCCTACTCCGTTTTCCCAGCATCTTTCTTAGTTTCTTATTTCACAGTATTTTTAAAAGAACATATAGGATTATTTGAAAGAGGTGAAAAAAAGTCACTCAGCAAAAAAACAATTGCTCTATTTATCAGGGAAAACATATAGTAATATGCATGGAAGCTAAAACTGTAAAAGAAAACCAAATCTTAGAAGAACAGTGTTTAGTTTATGCTTCAATTCTTAAAATATATTAAAAGTGTAAACTCAGAGGAACTTCCTGTTTCCAAATAGAAATTAAGAAGTAAAAAATCAAAATGACAGACTTCTTGCTAATCTGTTTAGGAAGGCATAAATTGTTAATCAGGCTCCAGGCAACATTGTTCATACCAAGTGTAATAAAAAGTCCCCCTGAGGGAAGAAGAAGTCTGGTGGCCGGAATTTGAAGCTGGGCAGCTCTATTTACATGCTTAGTCCCTATAGCTCTTGGGACACTGTGGATAGGGTTTCCTTTGAAATCGGCTCCTTGTATAGGAGTCAGAGTTATTAAAAGTGATTAGCATGGGATAGAAAAGTTGTATTTTTTCACTGGTGTGAATGAACTTGAAAAGGAAATAAATTGGGAAAATATTTAAGAGAATCTTCATCAGCTTGTATGAGAATTTCACCCAGTTAGCATTTATTGAGCACTCACTACGTGCTTATATTTGCTAGTGACGCTTTCATCTTAAAACTGCGATCTGGGGATGGAGAAGTGATGTTTTAAAACCATTTCTTCTTTCTCTGGAACCTGGATTTATCTATTCCATAAGGCATCGTATATGTGGATCAGGTGGGCTTTTGCTGTGCAGGCAATCAAGTAAGGAATTTTCTAAAAGTCCTGGCATTGTTTTTAGGAGCACTTCTCAATCAGGCAAAACAAACTGGAAAGTATTTGACAAGCACCAGTATCTTCTGAGCAGTTGGAGCCTCATGGCTGTTTCTTTGGATTGTTGCGTTTAACAGACAGCCTAAATTTCACTCCTTGCTTTAAAGTCTTTCTTAGTAACATTATGGATATTAGTGTATATTTATAAATTACAAAGCACAGCAAGTTTGCCCCTTGTTTTCTGCGATTAGTTTCTCTAACCAGCCATGATGAAAAGATTGTAATATAGAGAAAAAGTGAAAAAAAAGTAAGCCTCTTAAAAATCCATTTTAATTTAGTGACAAATTGGGAAGCAAACATATGCTCTATAAATGTTCAGAACATTCAGGGTGCAAAGCAGACTTCTTGTACTTCAGAGCCCAATTAATCCAGCATAGGGTTTCAATCATTTCTCCCCTCTCTGTCCACTATATAAAAATCTTTCATTACATCACATTGCACTCCATC
Organism: Spilogale gracilis; assembly: GCA_004023965.1. Lineage (NCBI taxonomy): Eukaryota > Metazoa > Chordata > Mammalia > Carnivora > Mephitidae > Spilogale > Spilogale gracilis. The sequence goes on from PITA01000593.1 coordinate 212,967, forward strand.
ACTTGAGAGCATTTTACTCTAATGCAGCTTTCACTTTTATATCTTAAATAAAGTAACAGTCCTGTTTAGTTAGTGTTCTGTTTGGTGAGAAAGTGGTTATTCACATGATCACCAGATATCTTGTGGAGTCCTTCCCTCTATTGTGGTCATCTCTTTAATTTAATTCCATTGTTTTTTTAAGAACACAAAGTACACACATTTAAATTCAGCGGGGAGAGATTTTAAGAAAAACAAACCATGGTGCTATTTGGAAAGATATTTTGGAATGTGGCATCTGAGAATTAAAAGCAAACTTGAGGAAGAAAGCAGGTCTCGTGAGACAAAATTTTTAAATATGAAATCTGTATTTGGCATGCCTGTACTTATTTCAAAGGTAGTTGACCTGCAGGTAAATATAGTTTTCTTTGCATGCAAAACCTACTGCAGAGCTAGGACCTTCTGTATCTGGAGGCTTGGGATCACTGCCTCTTGCTGACACTGACCAGTAGTTGACCCCTTATTTCTGCTGTCTTAATTAGGACCTGCCCAAATATTTTTTTGATAAAAAGAAAGATATGGATCAGAAGGAGAGTGAAGCCTTGGCACTGAAATTTATCATGAGGCCTCCATCATAGAATTAATTCTTTATGAAAAAACTGACAAAATCCCAGCTAGATACTTTTAAACAAGTATTTAATATGAGAGTAACTGTTGGGAGATACAGTAGTTCCACTTCGTTCAAATTAGGATTTAGCAGTCATATTCCAGTCTTGGTGGATTTTATCATTTTGCATTGGTGATTACTTAGTCTGACCACACCATTTTGATCTGTGCTAAATTAGAACCTGTTGCTAAGGAGAACTTAGAATATTTTAGTTGAATGTGAAATTGAGCAGTTTCAAACATTTTATAAAATGGATGATAGTAGATTAATGAAACTCTTTTTTTAATCCTGCAAAAGAGGTTTAAGCGTTGTAGCTAAGAATATGATAAGCTCATTTTCATAACTGAAATCTACACTATAAGCTAGAAGGCAATTGCTTTTTGAAGTAAAAATGCAAACCTTAAAATACAGTGCAGGACCTTAGAAAATTTGTGTTTGTCCACAATTATGTAAAGTTAACTTTTGTGGAAAAAAGAAGATACCTCTTTTATAATGTGAATGATTAAATTGAGCTAGGTTTTAAGTTATAATATTAGATACACATTTTAAACATTTTGTTTTCAACTGAATAAGTCACTATGTAATCCAGGAGGCAAATTCATTGTTGATGACACATTCTGGCCATGAGCTCCACAAAGCTCACTTTTAAAGGACTTGTTAATATAATCAAAGGCTGTATTAGTATTGCAAACATTAATATTAATCTCTATAAGGTTTAATTAAGTGATCCAAGGATACCTTTTGATTGAATGACTTTTATTTAGTTTGTCTTTTTGGCTGTCTATTTGGCTTTTAAATATCATTATAATTCCCCTTTACTTTTTATTCATCCACATGAGGAAGAGAAGTAGGTCAATCATTTGTCAACATGATGTTATTCATTATCTTACCCAGTGATCCTCAGACTTTTGGATTTCATGGAACATTAACAGTTTCTTTTTTTTTTTTTCTTTTTTCTAAGGGGGTAGAGTTGACATTGGGTTACTTGCCAGATTTTAATTTTGCTAAGGAAAAAAACCCACAACATAATCTATCCATATCCTTTCATGAAAGAATTGACATTTTAACTCCACAAAGAAGTGGGAAGGTCACTGGGTACTTAAATAAATTGAGAGGTTATCATAATTTTCATATCTAATCCCTGACCAATAAACTATTTTTTTCAAAGATTGACACTTTGGATAGTCTGGAAAATTACTGACTTAGATAAAGCTCACTCAAAATAATGATCAAGCCATTAAAAATAAAGTAAAAATCTAAATTCTATAATGTGCCCCCAAATAATGGTCAAAATTTTGAAGGGAAATTTTAATATTTCTTTACAGTAGGAGCTCTACAAAATGGTATGAACACATGAAATTTCTAAAAAAGTCTAAATCCTTATTTTCTCCCTAAGTTTCCATGTCAGCTCATTTACAGAACACTCATAAATAATAATATTATGGATTTAAAGTACCTTTTTAATTTTTAATGCCACAATTAACTGGAGATGATAAAAAGCAATATTGTCCAACAACTAGAAGTTAGAAAAGAGAGAGGTAGAGACAACTCTGTAACCTGTCATCAGGTATCTCAAATGTAAATGATGGGTGTTAGGTAAAGCCATTTCTAAGCTCTGTCTATGTCTCACGTTGTCTGGTTTTGTTTGTAATTACTAGATTGTTAATAGGATGTCTTCTCCCCCACCCCAATTTTTTTTTAAAAAACATGATTATTTGTTTTAGAGGGGGGGGGCACGGTGAGAGAGAGCACAGCAGGAGGGGCAGAGGGAGAGGGAGAGAGACTCTCCAGTAGACTCCTTGCAGAGCATGGACCCAGACAGGGGGCTCAATCTCACAACCCTGAGATCACGACCTGAGCCCAAACCAAGAGCTGGGTGCCAACCCCCTGTGCCCCTCAGGTGTCCCCTCCTTTTTTTTTTGGTGTGAAATTTTACTGGGTAAAAAAAGAATCATTCAAAATAAATATTGAACTGTGATGGTAATGAAGGAACAAAATTGTGGTCATAAATAGAAGACAATAATTATTTTTACTCCTCAGGTAAGGAGGGGAAAGAAATATGATCTTAGTCAACTCTACCCACAGTCCTAAATGCTATGTATAGAGTGAGCATATCAGATGCACTGAGAAAGGACTGCTGCCTTCAGAGGGTACTGCACAGGTGGGCTACCCCTGTAAATGAAATGAATAGTTGTTATTTTTAGTTACCTTCCTCAAATACTCCTCCAATATGAGGCTATCTCTGAAGGTACGATCATTTATTCTCTTATAAAAAGTACCATTATGCTCAAATGGTGTACACAGTACTTCTTACTACAATTATAAACTCTAATGGTGTGCTTGCAAGTAGTTTTTCAAAAATGAATAACCTAGATTTTCTACAGTCTTAAAATCTGCATTGCTTTGGTCAAAATAACCAAGTCATTCCATGCCCTCTTCTGCCATGTATTTCTCAAGAATGTCACACTTTAAATTCTGAGATATCACAAGTGTTGGTAAACAGCACATTCATTAAGTACTTAGCTCAAGCAGGAATTCCCTGGAAATTCAAACCAAAAAAGGGCTAAATAAAAAAGATATAGGCATAGCATTTCCTTCTGACTTAGTGTATAATTATTATTTTACAGAATACATGCAAAATACTTAGAACAGCATGTAACATGTAGAAAAGCTCATTAAAGATTTATTATCATTTACTTTATAATTATTATTTTTTGAGTATAAAAATTTTTAACCTAATAGAATTTTTTTATCTTGGCTGTCATATTCATACGTATATATATATGACATACTTGTTAACAGGCAGTGTAGGCTGGGGTGGACTGTCTTGCTAGTTAGTCTTTCATCATGCTAGATATAGAATCTAAATGGGTGACTTATATTTGGTGTGTATTACTATTATAGACTTTGTAGGTGCCAGAAGATCGTACAGTGATCTATTTAATAAGGTCACTTGATTAACACAGGAAATAAGCACCCAGCAGTGTTAATATAAAATCTACTTACTTTGCAGGACAGTAAAGAGAAGGAAAAGAGTCAGTATTCTAAAACCTCTTTCTTTGATTCTCCTGGATTTCAGATCACTTTTTTATTTTAAAAAGATTTTATTTATTCATTTGACAGAGAGAAATACAGCTAGAGAGGGAACATAAACAGAGGGACTGAGAGAGGGAGAAGCAGGCTTCCCGCCAAGCAGGAAGCCCGATATGGGGCTCGATCCTGCATCTCCAGGATCCTGACCTGAGCTGAAAGCAGTCGCCTAACCAACTGAGCCACACAGGTGCCCCCAGATCACTTTTTAAAAAAACCTTCTTTGGTTATTTTATGATCCATGCAGGATCGTTTCCTCTAGGTGATGTTTTTTTTTTTTTTTTTAGGATAATTTTCAAATTTGCATTCCATGATAGAGACACACAGTGGTTATAAACATGTTAATAATAAAGTTCTATTTAATAGTAGCGGTATTTATAAAGTGGAAAATGCACACTGTGAAATCAGCAATTCTGATTCTATTTCTATTCTTATGTTTCCTTTTTACATAAAAATTTACATTCTCATCTCCTTTCCTTTTACTTGTACACCTCCTCAATTTATTTTTGCTTGCTGTTTTATATTCCTATAACTCATTAGGTCTCCTAAACTTTTGGGTAGATCTGCCAAGTTAGGAAATCATAGAAAGAAAAAAACACACTGTTCTTTCAAGTGATGAACTATGAAGACAAATCATACCCCGTGGTATATAGCTTTATACTCCTCATTCATAAGATGCTCTCTTCCACAAAATAGCCCTACGTAGGATAGGAGAAGCTTAGAACCCGTGCTGCTCATTTATACTGCACATCAAATTTAATAGTAATATTTTGGCTTTAATTAAACTCTCCCTCTTATAAATCTCAGCAAGGTGATCTGATTAATAGAGGAAATAAGCACCCAACAGTGTTAGTAAAAGGACATTGAATGGATGGAACAAGGTAAAATAATCTGCAATCTTTGGGGATAGGGGACACAGCGCCCCCTGCGTGTGCGTCTAGTTTATATTTATGCATGTGTGCTCAGAGCATTCTTTTTTCAGTGGGTTCTCTGTGTTGGAGGAGTTAAAAATTTCCTAGACTATATCCTGGCTATTTCTGATCCCCTCTGACCCAAACATTTTGGTTTAAAGAGCTTTAGTCCATTTTACTTTTGTAAGAATGAAGGTGCACTAGCTTTTTGAATGGTTATTTGTATGAAGTTTCCCCTTATCTTCCTACTTAGTGAGTGATGGGGTTACGAAGAGTGTATACACTTGGCTCTACAGTTAATTAGGAAGAACCTGAAGTTTCTCATATGACTGTTTTGAAAAAGGGAGCGTTCCTTAGGAATAGGACTTTTACAATGTAGGCCAGTTAATCTTCATAAAAGGAAAGCTCGAATAAAAATATTACTGTTGAGATCCAGGAAAGTGCCTCAACCTCGTCTATCTTCAAGGTAAAATAGAAATCCCATTGGAGAACAAAAAGAGAAATAAAGAAATAAAGAGGAAAAAAAGGCAACCCAAGCCCTACATTTCTTTATTTTTTCTCTTTTATTGGAATTGTGTCATTACTGGGTGCTTGTTCTCTCTCTCTCTCTCTCTCTCTGTATGTGTGTGTTTCACTTTTTTTCTTTCAGCAGTTTCTCTGTTAACATGATGTTCTTCATTCTTTGTATTTAGAATTATTATTCAGAAAAAAATTTTATACCAGAGAAGTTTTGATTATCTCCATTTTCACCTTTTTGTGAAGCAAATAAGGTAAGCTCAGTAGACACTAGTAGCTAGGCCGAAACACTATTAAAAAATGCAATTCAGACTGAGTCACTGTTCGTTATTTTTATAAGTGAGACCCTAATTCTGATCAACCCCAAAGAATGGGCTGCCATGACTAAGCAAGCAGCGTGAGGCAATGGCTTCTGCCGGATGTTATCTCATTTGGAACACATTTCAAACTTTAGAGCAGATTTTTAAATTGGAAGTTGAAACCTGCAGACTGTCAGCAGAAGAGGCTGATTCACCCCAAGAGAACTTACTTTAAGTCCCAGATAGAGTTTTTTAAGGAGTAGTTTATGTAAAATCTGTTGGGATACATCAAAGAGAGAAATAAATACCTCTTACAGAATAAGGATGATACTTAAATCCAAACAACATTTGGGCTTTTAATATATGCTTATTTGAATGGGGGGTTTCGTTAATTAAGAAGCCTTTAGTCCAATATGCTTGTGAATGTTTATGGATCTCTGAAAGGCTAATTGCATAATTGCATTTTTTTTTCAGCAAGTATTTCTTTAGTGTGGAGGGGTTCTTTGCATGGAACTTTTTGAGCCATAACTATAATGCCATTCTTATTATTGGATAAATTTAAGGGAAGGAAGTACAGTCTTGGCAAGGTCAGAAATAAGGAAAATCTTATATTGATGGTGGTGAATTCTTTATTAATTGGCTAATGCTTTCATTTGGAATCATAGAAAAGTTACCGAACGTCTAAATACTGAGAAAACTGCAAATACTCCTGAGTTCATTAAATTAGAGGAACCGTACATATGAGAGGAAAAATAATGATTTTAACTTGGCAGAGATGTCAAGCTGGTACTTGGAGGACATTCACCCATCTATGAAGAAAAAGCTGTTATGCACGTATTACCTTAGCTAACAAAATTCATGATGAAACTGAACTACAGGGAGAAATGCATGGAGTGACCCACTAGAGGTCCCTTCCAACTAAAAAAAGTTTCCATAGTTCAAAGGATGCAGCCTTAGTAAGTTGGCATAGCAACTAAATCAACTTTGCTGCCTGCAAAGCAAGTAAGGGCCAGAAGGGGGGACCACACGTTTCACTTCTTTAGGAAGAGACATGGTTTTATTCAGAATATTTGTCACATTTTATTTCTTTTTAACATCCCCATGTGGGACTCTCACTCAGTTAGCTTTAATTAGATACTCAGAACTTGTTGTTCCAACTCAATGGATATATTTGCCATACAGAAGTGTCTTTTGATGTCCTGGAACTGTAGTTGTGCTTTTTAGAAATTTTTACTGTTTCAAGTTTCTCAGAGTAGTATTTTGTGAGATAGACTTTTTTCTTAAAAAATCAAGAGTGCCTTTGAGTGAGTTTTTATTTGCCAAGCTGATGGAAATGGTGGGTGGGGAAGGTAAGGTGCACGTTTTCTGGTAGTAGGCAACTTGTTAGAAAATGATTTTGTTTCAGTAAATTATCTTTGGAAAGTTAGCATTAAGAAATGTAATTGCAATAAATTGGTGTAAAAGCCAGATAATAAAGGGACTACACGTCCCTATAGAGAATCTAGTCTGTCACGTACAATGGCAGTAAAAGATAATTTTAGACAAGTACAGTAGAACTAAACCATTGACATTTTCCTTTGAAAATGTGCTGTTGCCTTTCATGTTTTTCTGAAGAAATTGGTTACTTCTTCTGCTTCAGAAATATGCCATGGAACCATCAAAATAGGTAGAAAAAGATATGCCTTTTATTTTCCCCAGTACCTTTTTAATTACAACATACCAAGGAACAAAAGGAGGTGAGATATAATCCTATGCAGTTGTATTTTCCAGTAAATTGTTGGGTTTCTTTTAAGTTTCTGAGCTCTGCATTGAAAATCTGGCCTCTGGCATAAACTTTGCCCTCCTCCTTTTGACATAATGAAGACATCTGCTTGATCATATCCCCTTTCTTCACACAACTTATTTCCTGGATCTCTAAAATAGCAAACACAGAGCCAGGCAAGTGCTATTACACAAAGGATGACGCTCAAGCTACACTGGAAGAAATTATTTTTCCTCCTAAAGTAGAATCCTAAAGGTTTTCCTTTTCAGGTAAAGGTGTCAGCAAGGAAAAAAAAAAGGAGATAAGCAATCCTTGGTTACATTTGTATAAGCATATTTGCTATTCATTCTTAGAAGAGTTGTACATTTTCTAGGTATAGCTCTGTGTTCCTCTTCTGACATAGAGAAGAGTTTATTATCCCCCTGGATAATTAACAGTCAGAAAACCCATATTTTATGTGTGCACCCCTCCATAGCAGCCATACCTGGACACACCAGGTACTCCACAATATTCTTGAAGGAAAAAAATATCTTTTTTCCCCACACTATGTGCTTCAGTAAGTGAAAGTGAAGATTGGTGGAGACACGGGATGATATACTTCTATAGTGTGACTATTATAATTAGAATGCATTTACCAAAAAAAAAAAAAAAAGAAAGAAAGAAAGAGAAATGTGTGGCTATTCCAGATGATTAAACTTCTTGGTACTTGAATTTTCTCAGTAGTTAACTCAGGTGAACAGCCCTTTGCACCAACAAGGACCTGCTTATAACTCCCCATAAAATATGGATTTTATTGCAGCAGTGAAAACACGTCTCAGCACCATGCTGACCTCTCCAGCATCCTCCATGTCCAGATCTCGGATAACTCTTGGCAGAAAACTAAGTACAGAAGAAGTAATCCAGGCTCAGCGACTGCTGCAGTACGCAACACAGCAACGTCCCCTCTTACTAAATTCTGGGATGAACGCATGGGGGGGCGGGACCCACTTTTCCTGCATCGGACACCACAACTAGACACACTTGAGTCTGCTCTCCAGTCAGGCTAGGGGAAACGTTATTCCCCAGATTTGTGCCTGGCCAGCCGTGGAAGAGCACTGGCGAGCTGCGTCTTCCACAAGACTTTTCCCTGGACAGTGTGCTCCATTTTCGGAGTCCAATGTTGGACTTCCCTTGCAACCCAAGCATTTCTTTCCCTCTGTGAAGCCGGCAGGCATTTCCCCGACCATGCAAGCTAACAGTTTTCTTTGGCTCCTTCTGTGAGCCATATCATCTATTTAGCTTAAGTTTTCCTTATTGGGAGTATTCAGGAGTTCTCAAGCTACCTGATTTTCTGCTTTACCCCCAAAGACAAGAAATGTAACGCAGCCAAAGCAGTCCTGCACAGACCCTTGTGATGTGGTCTGGTGGAAATAAATCAAGCCCCAAACGGCTCGGCGGGTCCTGCAAGCACCAGCGCCTTTGGTAATTGACCAGCCAACTTTGCAAATGCCGGAGCTCCCCTGGCAGCCTCTGCCGGTGGAGAGAAAGGCAGCGAGTTCTTCCCGGCAGCCCGTTACTTAAGCTCCCACCCAGCCCCGCTGCGGATCAGTCTTACCAGAAGGCGGAGGAGCAGCGCCCAGGCTCCCCGGGAACCAGCGCCTGTCCTGGGCAGCGGCAGCAGCGCCACGCGCGCAGCCAGACCCGCGCTCCTGCCCCGACCCAGGCTCGCAGGCTGAGCATCCCTCCCAACTCCGGCGTGCGGCACCCACCGGGCAGAGAGGGCTCTCTCTCTTTCTCTGATTGGCTTCCATCAATGCTACAGAATTAAAAAAAAAGAAAAAGCATGCACAACCACCACCTCTGCCAACAGAGACCGAACCCACCTCTGCTCGCCTTTCTGCGCCCGGAAGACCCTGCGACCCGCCCAGGCTGGTCTCGCTTCCGCGGCTTCTGTGGTCGCAAGCTCTGCGGTTCCTGCCGTGAGGCTGAAACTGCAGCTCTCGGGATGGCAAGGTTACGGGCTCGGAAGAGCTGGCTCTTGTGGGCACACACTGATTTGCAAGTGAATGAAGTGGGAGGGAGCAAAGAGAGGAGGACTTTGTTAAAGAGGCCCAGTGCCTGCCCCCGCCCGCGCCCTCCCCTTGACAGAATGACTCCCTGTGTTTGAAGTCCTGAGCAATTCGCTCCCGGTAACACTCCCTCAGCCCCAGGCTCTCCTTTCCTTTCCTTTCTTATTTTTGGGGGTTAAAACATACTCAGAACTTGTGTGACTCCATCTGTTTCCTCCTTTATACTGTCAAAATGCACCTTGTGCTATTATCAGCAACAGTCGGATGTTCTTTTTTTTTCTTTTTTACCAACCGAGCAATTACAATTCCCAGGGACACAGAACCTCGTGGCGCTCTTAGTTGGCCAGCTTCGTGCTATAGCACGCATAACATGCACACATATAAAACCAACCGGTCTCCTGAGATAACAATCCCGGTGGCTTTCCTACATCACATAAACAGCCGTTCTCCAGACGCGAGAGCACACACACACATTAAGATGGGTCTTTCCTTCTCTCCTACCAGAAAGGCAGATTTTTACTTAGTCCTGTGATCTCTGTTGCTCTGTCGGGAGCGAGTAACCTCAAGATGTTGTAGCATGAAGTCGTGCTTCCCTGGGCTTGCAGAAGCACTGCAAACCCAATTCCTCAGGCTTGCCGATGACTTAGGGCTGATTCTGTCTTTCTAAATGAGTTAATACAAGGATACAAAAGACTTGCAGAAGAGGTGTGTGTAATGATATTCAAGGTCTGCCTAACAGTTTAAGAACTTTCAGGAAAGTTCCTGAAGTAGGATAACCTCTAAATTAAACTCTTTGGTACACATAGCAGTTGGAGTAGCTCTGTTTACAGTTACAGAAAAGTAATTTCTAATATTAGCTGCAAAAATCTTGAACATGCCAAAGTATTATTAAGTGGGAGTTATGGTTTTCTACATAGAAGATGTAGACATGATGGAGCCAGGCACTGTTGGATTAGGAAAATTGAATCTAATTACCACAGTGATTGCACTCAGGGTCAGTAGCATCCCAAACCAGCTGTTTGTGTAAGCTGCAAGTTCATGGGGAGATTTCCATTGCCTGGTGCTCTCAAAACAAAATCCAGGCCACATTGGTCTCTGAGTGGTTAAACTGTTTGGAGGCCGGTCTCCTGTCTCCTTCCCAACTGAGCTCTTACTAGAAAGTCTTTTATTTCATTAAAAGAAGTTCAGGCATTTAAAGAAAGCCAGAATCAGAGTAGTTCCTCTAGGCTGTTGTGCTTCAAAGAACTGTGCATGGAATGGTTTTCTCACAGATGTTCCACACATGGAAGATGGAAAGACACTGAATTTCTTTCTTGAAAAGATCTTCCCCTAATGAAGAACTGTCACCAATTTACAAAGAAAGACTGAACATTTTCTCTTCGTGCAGCCATTTAAACTCTTGTAGAGAAAGGATAAGCAAGAAGAAATCTTCTGATTCATAGTTCATTCCTCAGATTATGAATTTCTTACACAATTAATTGGAAATACAAGCTCTTTATGTTTGTATAGCCCTTTGCTGATTACAAAGTACTTTCATAGACTGTTTAATTCTTCTTCCAACAAGTGGTATGATTTTTCCTCATCAGGACAGAAGAAATAGATTGATAGAGAGATCACATAGGTTAAGTTAACATGTCCAAAGGCAGTAAAACTGGTAAGCAGAAGAGGCAGATGTATTCCTGGAAAAATTGTGTCCAGGAATGTATGTATACATATAAAATATATATACTGTATGATCTATATGTAATATCTATAATTCTATGCTTATAAGTATGCCAATAAAAATAAGTCACATTTAAGGCTATCTTTTGCAGAAGGATATGGAGATTAACTGATTTTTATGGTAAAAATGGGATACAAGTGGAGTTGATGTTCTACCCATTGAACAAGTTAATATCTCACAAAGCAAATCTCTAATTGCTTGTAATATGTTATTCTTCACACTCCATTTAGCCACATATCAAAAGTGGTTATAACAACTACCTTTTGTGAGGAATGGATAAATAATCAATTTGCTTCTGAACAGTGGCAGCTTTGAATCACATAGAGGATGTCACTTTTATACTAAATTAAGTTTATGTGTGAAATTTGAGGATCTCTAGTAACATTTACCACAATCATTATTAATTTTCAATTACTAATACTGATATGCATGTAACTATCTAATTACTTTATCCCAATTTCAGAGGTGAAAGAACTGAGAGTTCCTAAGGTTAAATCATTACCTGGCATCCCATAAGTCGTATTTCCAGTTCCTTCTCTGGCACACCAAAGCATGGTGAGGAGGCACAGAAGCTAATTAGAGATTGTTAAACAAATGGGGTGTGTGTGGGGGGCATCTTTGCTATCATTACGTGGACTCTTTTTCTGAAACATGAGTGGATGTTCTGCAGGGCCTCCGGAAAGGCTCGGACTGTGTCTACCCGGGAACCACCAGCGCTCTGCCTTACTGCTACTTTTTTCTCCTCATGGTGCTTCTGCTTGGATTTTCTTTCCCGTCAATAGCCTTCCTCTGTCAATCAGACCTTCATAGCGGCACCACAGAGCTTACTTGATGGAAAGGGAGTGTCTCCCTCTTTTTGCTCCATTTCCAATTTTATGATTGCTCTGGCATTCTGGATGTGTCAGCAGGAGCTGGGGCAGGGGGAGGCCGCGGGTTTACCTACACATTGGTTCCCCTAGCAGTGAGAGTGTGTCCTCTTGCCCTGGAACACCTCCCTAAAAGTGTCCCATTTCACCTAGTCTCTTGTTTAGTAATTTGGTACAGCTGAAGTATCTCATCAGCTTTTAGGTTAGTTCATTATTTTATATGCTTCAGTCAAAATTACTTGTACTTCTCTCCTTTACAGCTTGCAAAGTTTCAGTTAAAAAAAAAACAACTCCTTCATAGACCATTACTAGGGATATTAATTTTGATGAGGGATTTTTCAACTTCCACTAAATCTCTCTTCAGATGATTAAGAGGCCATCTTATCCTTATAATGGGGATGCATATAAATAAATAATTACAAGTTCTCTGACTTTCTTTTCAATAATATACATCTGTATGCAGTGATTATCTGGTAAAAACATTTTCATGATCATCAACAATTATTCTTGATTAGAAGAAAAAGTTCACTTTTAAAACCGTGTGCCTAATTAAGAACCTTGGCATGAGTGGATGTGCTTCAACCAATCCAAATCTTCCATCTAAAATTTACCTTGAGTGCGTTGCTACCAGAAAAAGCACACACGTTATAGTGCTTATTACTTAATATCATGGTGTGCACAAGTGAACAGATTTCACTGAGGAATGAATGCCTCATGCTCCCACTCTTCCCTTTGTGTATATGAGCACACGACCATGTCCATGCACCCTGCCCTCCACTTGAAGTGTTTAAGGGGAAAAAAGGTTTAACCACTCTGGGTATTATTGAACTGAAATGAGGAGACAGGAAGCCTCGATGGAATTCTCCTTTTGTAAGAGCCATAGACATCTCAATATAAGCTAAAATAAATTCACACAAATTTCATATGCTTATCCAGGTTTTTTACTCCTGGTAGAGTTTCCAATACTGTATTTAAAATAGGTTGGATCCCGAGATGCTTTAAGACATTTCCCTCTTGATCATTATATTTGACTCATCACTATAGATAGCTTACAAATAGCCAGGAGATTTCCAAATGTGATAAATGCACAGCAAACACAGTCTTAATGACCTATCCAGGGCATCTTAGTACTTTGGTAATTTCAGGGCCATCAGGGTGGACTTCAACTTTTTGCCAGATTCTTTTTACATTTTATTCATGGCCTTGTGGTAGACTCTAAATTTGCCTGACCAGTTATGTACAACCCAAGTTGGGTGGACTATACAATGTCGATGAAGGGACATGTCCTTGTTCCTAAGAAGCAACCCCTTAGGAGAGTATCAGTATATTTTCTTAAGTAACTAGTGTAGACTAGAATAAATTGAAAATCCTACACTTGTATCTGGAGGGTAAAATATTTTCTGTCTTTTGCTAATGCCTGTCCCAGTTATAGAGGCACTTGATGGGGAATAGTGGCAGACTGGAGTAGGAAAAGCAATATAGTAACATATATAATATAATATAAAACAGTACAATAGCATACGTTCAAAAATATTTTTGGAATTCATAGATTTCTGAGAGCATTAAAATTTTATAAATTAAAAAAAAAAAGACAAAGACAAGAAGATGGTTATCCTCTGTATTAGCATATATGTTCTTTTTAGAATAGACCAGACCTTACCTAGAGCCTTCTTTTCTTCTTTAGGTACCACACTTAAATACCCTTTTTCTCTTTTTTGCCCCTTCTCTTGGGTTTCCCTTGTACTTTGTAAAATACCTCTAGTACTTTAGCTAGACTTCATTGTTTACATAATCTTTTCATTTACTAGACTGTATGTCATTGATTTATTAACAGAGCACTTGGTTGGGCGTCATTTCTATCTGCTGGTGCTTGAAAGAGTGCTTGGTGCCTCCATGTATAAATAAGTAGAGATCCAGATAAAGGAAAGTGGATTTAATAGACAGAATGTGGATATGGCACAGAGACTCGAGAGCATGTTTAGGAACTAAAGGTAGTAAGACCGGAAAAGAGAAGGTTCACGTAGATCAGGAGCAATCTTCAAGAACTTGAACTGTGCTGTGTAAGAAAATTAGACTGGCTTTTACTGTAGTGGAAGCTTCAATTAATACCAACCAGTGAAGCCATTGGAAGATGCTGCACTTCAGTGATTACAAGACACCCATATTCTCATACATTAACATCTCTGAAATTATGATGCTTCTTAAAATTGACATGATAAGAAAGCAACATGTCATGGTATAATTGGCAATGTCTTTTCTTTCTTAATGACACATAAAATAATGGTGCAACTTACTACCATTGGCGTCTTAGATCTGATGATATGCAGATGGTAGATTTCAGCTTAACATATGGAAGAATTTTCAAACTATTAGTGCTGTTCACGATGAAAGGTATTGGCAGCTTCAGGGTAGAGATGAAGGGATTCAATCACAGACTAGACAAACACTTGTTATAAATGAGCTCAAGCATCAAATTTGGGATCAAATGATCTTTTACATCTTTGTTGAACTTGAGTTGCTTGGATTTTGATCCAACCCTTTTATTTTTGTAGATGAGAAAACAAGGATCACACGGGTTACATGCTTTGTCCAAAGTCACACATCTCTTTAAAGGCCAAGACTGGGGCACCTGGGTGGCTCAGTGGGTTAAGGCCTAGCACATTGTCTTTGGTAGGCATTGCTTTCGGCTCAGGTCATGACTCAGGGGCCTGGGATTGAGGCCCTGTTGGGCTCTCTGCTCAGCGGGGAGCCTCTTTCCTCCTATCTGTTTGCCTGCCTCTCTGCCTACTTGTGATCTCGCTCTCCGTCAAATAAATAAATAAATAATTAAAAAAAAAAAAGGCCAAGACTGGACCATCCTTTGCCTCCTATTTCCTAATATGAATATACTTTCATTTAATGCTTATCCTTGTTTTCTCTTCAGGCTTATTGTATAGAAAATGGGATATAATGTTTTGATAAAAGCAATAATTAACATGTACTGCATGTATATGATATAGCATTTACTTGTTCTTTACATGTATTATTTCATTGAACTCATCTGGTAACCTGTGTGCTAGGCATTATTATTGTTCTTGTTTTCAGATGAGGAAATTGAGCATGGAACTACCCTAAAGTTGGAAAAAATCACTATTTAACTTATTTCCTGACCTCTATTTCGTATTCATTGTGGGCCCTTGGTCATCTGTAAAGATGCGTTTGACTCTTACTGGTCTTCTCTGAGGAGAGCTCTCCTCGTGTGCCTCAGGTCAGTCTTTATTTATCAAAAAGGAATTCTTCATAGAGATGCAGGCAGAAGTGGTCACAGCTGAGGTCTTCTCATCGCCCCCTGGGAAACTATACTTATTAGCTCTCTTACAAGGAAAAATATATAACTGGAGAAAAAGCTGCCCAGTGATAAGGAAAAAAATTAAAGGACCTTAGTAAGTTCATTTTGAGGGTATCTTTTCAGACATCATGATATTAAAAATCTTAAAAATATTCTCATATACTGGTGATTTACTGAAAAATTAGGTAGTCTGTCTCTTGGCCTTAGTTTATTTATTTGTAAAATAAAGGTGTTGAAATAGTTTTCTATTCCAGTGGTTTCTGCAAGTCTTTTCTTTACAGGTTGCTCTTTTGTTTGTGGCCACTAGGGGGACAAAAAACAGACCTTTCTATTGAAACTTGCTGTGCTGATTTGAAACAATTGCCTTGTGGAACAACCGTAGGGAAAACTGATTTTTCTTAGTGAGACGTTGAATATTTAAAAATGCCTTTTATTAATTGTTATTAAACTATGTTATGAACTAGTTCTTTTTTGTAAAATTTGAGAATTTATGGAAAACCATTATAGTAGTCCCTCATCTGTGGGAGATATGTTCCACGAGCCTCAGCGGATGCCTCAAACCA
Source organism: Spilogale gracilis (assembly GCA_004023965.1). NCBI lineage: Eukaryota > Metazoa > Chordata > Mammalia > Carnivora > Mephitidae > Spilogale > Spilogale gracilis. The sequence continues at coordinate 228,716 of PITA01000593.1, forward strand.
CAGATGGTACTAAACCCTAAATAGACTAGGTTTTTCATATACATAAATACCTATGATAAAGTTTAATTTATAAGTTAGGCCCAGTAAGAGAATAGTAACTAATAATAGGTACTAATAATAACAATAGTAACTAATAATAAAATAGAACAATTATAACAGTATGCTATAATAAAACTTATGTGAATATGTTCTTTCTCTCAAAATGTCTTCTTGTGCTGTATCCATCTTTCTTCTTGTGATGATATGAAATGATGGAATGCCTATGTGATGAGATGAAGTGAGGTGAATGACACAGGCATTGTGACATAGACTTTCTGACACTGAGTCAGAAGGAAGATCATCTGCTTCTGGACTACACTTGACTGTGGGTAACTGAAACCGTGGAAAGCAAAACTCAGATAAGGGAAACACAGCTGTATTACTGTTTCTGTAACCAGTGAAGTCTTTTAAGAGTAATCACGTATTTCCATAAACATTACCATGTAGGAGATTTCACTAAGTACATTAAGAATTTGAGCCTTTTGAAAGGTATCACAAGCCACAATATTTTAGGAATGCACATATAGACATTTAAAGGATATTTTGAGAAATTTTAGTAGTTATCAAAGTTGGTAGTATATAATATTTTCAGAAACTAAAGCAAGTCAAGAAATTTCTAATTGCAAAGTTGAAACAATGTCTTATACCTAGAAGAGGTCCATAGTATATAATAATCATTAAAAGCAATTTAGTAGCTAATATTTGTTGAGTACTTACTACATATCAGGCAATGTATTAAAAGCTTTTATTTGTTCATTTTTTTTTTTTTTTAGATTGTAAGTGAAATCGTACGGTATTTGTCTTTCTCTGCTTGACTTCACTTAGTGTAATACCCTCTAGATACATCCATGCTGTCACAGATGGCAAGATTTCATCCTCTTTTGTGGCTTATATTTCATTGTATATATACTGCCTCTTCTTTATCCAGTCACCTATTGATGAACACGTGGGTTGTTTCCATATCTTGGCTATTCAGAGAACAAACTGGTGGTTGCCAGAAGGGAGATGAGTTGGAGGGATAGATGAACTAGAGGATCAAGGAGTATAGACTTCCATTTATAAAATAAAGAAGTCAGAGAGGTGAAAAGTACAGCATAAGGAATATAGTCAATAATATTTTAAATGTTGTGTGGTGACGGAGACTACACTTACTGTGGTGCATACTGAGTAGTGTGTAGAATCGAATCACTATGTGGTACACATGAAACTAAGATAACATTGCATGTCAACTATACTTCAATAATAAAAAAAAAACCCTTTTGCTCATATTCTTTTGATTCTTTCAACAACTCTATGAAGCAGTGACTTGATCATGCCCATGAGTGAATGGAGATTTAGGGTTTCATTACCATGCTTGTTCTACTGTGGGCCTGTCCTCTTACACTCCTGTATGTGCTCTTACCAGCCAACTGTATCACTGCCCATCAGGAAATTGTCCTTTCTTAATGATAAAATGCTTCATTTTAATTACTGCTTTGCATGTTTACTACTGTTCTTCAACAGAATGCATTTAGAAACAAGAATATTTTACCTTCAACTAGTAGAACCAGAATCTGGAATGGAATGAAATTTCTACTTTCTGAGCTCTTGATTTTTGAAAAGCTTATGCTTATAGTCTGGTTGTCTCTAACTTGAAGACAAGACCCTAAAATTCTCAGAAAGCTTGAAATCCCCATTTTTGAATATCAGTAATCACCCCGTTTTTCAAATGCCTATTATACCAGTGCTTTTTAAGTCGCCGTGTTTGATTCCTCATGATAACTTTTTAAGGTCAGTATTCATCCCATTTTATAGATGAGAGAGATTAAATAACTTATCTGAGTTACACAAGCCAGCCAACAGTTGAATTTGACCCCAAATCTTAAGTATGACTTGAACGTAACATATGTAATGACGTTCAAGGTATCATATTTGTTTGAAATGTTTGTGGTGACACTTTCTATTCTTAGCTATAAATGTGACCCCCTTTGCACCTGGAGAGCCAGGAAGCCTGTGGCTTTATGTGGATGTGAAGAAGTATATGGGTAGGAGAGGAGAATTAAGTTTCTGTCAGTTTATTTTGTAAAATATGGTCATTTTTTATGAAGAATAAGACAGAGCTGTCCTATCCCTGGAGTGATTGGCTCTGACCAGTGACTCTTGGTCATTGGAAGGCAGGCACTGTCCATCGGTGGGTTCCCACCACCCCGAGTACTAGGTGGCCGAATCTTCCTGTCTCCTGCCTGATCCCCACAGCTCAGCCCTTTATTTTTAAAAATTCATTTCACTTTTTGTTCATTTAAATATAATAATTTAAAGTGGAAGGAAAGCAGCACAAAGCCTGCTTTCCTCAGTCCCCTCAGCCTCTTTGTGATATCTCTGGAAGATGGGTGTGTGTGTGTGTGGGGGGGTTCTGATAACAATATGTAGCATCTCAAAATTAAATTGATGATCCTTCTTCAGGGGGTTTCATTTTAAATAACTAATGATTCACATAAAGTTAGACCAACAAATAGTTCCATGTTATAATGCCCCTGTACTATTTTTAGTTTTTTCTTGTTGGTATTTTTCATCTGTGACAATTTGTCCATGAGGGTTTTAGGTAAGTGCATGCAAAATATATTGTGAGCTTAATTTTTGTAGTAATATTGGTTATTTTTATTTGTGCGTTTATTTGCACATGTATGTAGCTTTCATCTAATTTTTATCGAAACTTGAAACAACATTTTGCCATGAAAACCTGTAGGTTTTTTTTTTCTTTTTTAAATTAGAGAAAGAGGTGAGGGGCAGAAGGAGAGGGAGAGAATCTCTAGGAGTCTCCATCCCTGATGCAGGGCTTGATCTCATGACCCCGAGCTTATGACCTGAGCCAAAATCAAGAGTTGGACACATAACTGGCTGAGCCACCCAGGTGCCTCAAAAAATTATAGATTTTTGAAATGTGACTTGTTTCGTGGGTATATGTAGTCAGTCTCATCCCCATCGCATGCCGGCCCCCTGCTTCTACACTTGCGACTTTCCTGTAAAATTCTAAATAGGGCAAAATGATTGGGGGAACTTGAATTAGCTGCAAAGGTGTTGCGAGACTACATTTAACTGTGATGTTCTGTTTGATTCCTTACTACCTCTTCCTCTCCCTTCCTCTGCTAGGAGAATCTAGGCTACCCAAAAAGAAAATGATTATGTGATTATGTTACCAGAGAAAAGTAGTTACGGCGTGTCTTACTAGAACATTTTTGGGTACATATCTTATTCCCCTAGCATTCATATGGCCTGTGATTACAAACATACAGAGTTCTTGAAGATTGATTAGACATTAAAAATACAACATCCCTTTGCATTTCTAAATGAAAATCATTAGAACAGGCTATTAAAAATGGCAGGAAAGTACATAGCCTATCGGATGAAACATTTAAATTCAGATTTTTCTGGTGCAAGTTTTTATGGTTGAAACCGTGTGAGAAATATGCCTTCGTTCACACCTCCTTTGAATCCCTCTGCATGTTGCTGCCTCTGCAGCGTTTTACTAAAAAGTTACAGTGACTTCAGTGAGATTCTGTGATGAGCTGAACTCCTCACAGCTTGATCCTTTTCTGACTTTGTAGTGAACACCACTGTTGTTGAGTGGAACACAGGTTGCTGGGCGCTCTGCTGGACCTGGCATTCGACCCGAATGCCTCATGTTTATTCCTTGCTGCCTTGGGTCTCCATTCGACTGCCCCTCTGTTACATGCCTCCGAATATATACATGGGTGGGATAATATTTTGGGGTTCAATATCTAAAAACAGAGCTCAGTGGTCTGGATCTTTCCATAGAACAGATTTCCTGGTTTGTGGTTCCCCCTCTCCGAGATGAGAGTGATGCAAAGATGCTGATGGGTTTTAGAGGCTGGCCTCTTGGGATGTGGCAGCTTGCCACGGTGCCATCAGTTGAGACTAATGATTGTACAGAATTCTCATGAAGCAGATGGCTACTAACCACAATATTAATATTATTTTGCTTTGTACATTTAGAAAAAAAAATCATTTCCACAGTTGCAAAGAAAAACCTCGTTTGGATTTTATAAAGAATGATCTGCAACAGAAATAACATGCTGTCAGGACCCGTTTTATATGCTTTCATTATCAGTGACAAATTGCGATATTAATTCTATAGCAAATTTGTGCTTGGGATTTTAGCATTTCTCTCAGCCATTTCCTTCCTCTGCATAGCTAGCTGTAGAATAAAATGCTGTGAATTTTACCTTGGAGGGATTGACAGCTGGATTTAAATGTTACCTTTGTAATTTGCTTAGAGATACTATTGTTTATAAATTTGAAGAGTGGATATTCTTTGACAGGATTCAGAATGAAGTCTGGGTTTGAGGTAATTGCTTAGATAATCCAGGTAGCAGAGACACTTCTGCCTGGATTCCCCCAATAATGTAGCCAAAACAAAAGAAATTTATTTCTGTTTGAATTAGTCAGGTAATTACTTCTGTGCTCTGCTCTGCTTTGCTGATGACATTTTGGTTTGTACGTGTTGGGAGAGATGATGGCACAGTCAAGTTTGTGTCGATGCAGTGGCTGTCTTGCGTATTTCAGCCCTGGGGTGCCAGTCATGATTTTATTTTGATCAGTGGTCTGGACCTTCCATAGTGCTATTTTCAGGATAACTCACAAACAAAGGTAACTCAGGAATGCCTAATATTAGGGCATTGGGGGAATTTAGCATGACTTTGCCTCAAGCACAAGAATTTTAAAATTTGGAACACAAGCGTGAAATGGGACGCTTGGCAGTGGTGTGCATCACTTCCCTGCTCATCTCGCAGCATAGGCAGGCACAACTCGCTGTGTGGTTTTTTTGAATACACCAGGTGTTTGGAAATGGTTTTTTACCTGTTCAGTTTTTCTACTTTCTTATTCTTGTTCTTAAAACATAATGTAAAAAAGGATGGGGGAAAAACCCTATTTTTTGGATCTAGGAGCATAAAAAGAGAGATATAAAATGGTAAACAGATAGGAAATGGCTAATGAATAAGAGAAGAAGAAAATCACTTTTTTTTTTTTTTTCCGTTGGGAAGAGTTGGAAAGCAGACATAGTAAGGGATGAGAGTCATACTCTACTTAGAACGTCTATTTTGAACTCTTGGTAATTTGTTCCAAATCCAAAACAAGAAAAGTAAAGGCTTATACTAAGTATCCAAGTGACTGTTTCTTAACAAACCATCCTTAATTATACTCGACATGTAGTTTTTGATCACTTAGCAGTTTTGCTGCAATAAATTAAAAGGACAGAGGATGACCTGATGTTAGATGGAAGTTTAATGGCAGTGGAAATGACAGCTGACCTTGAGTGGAAAGATAACAACCGGTACCACAAAAAAGCAGACATTGAGGGTATTATAGCAGAAATACAATGATATATCCTCAGGAAGATGGCTCTGCAGTTCAAGAAAAGTTAAATTATAGCCACTTTCCCTTAGAAAGGCAGGAGTGGTTTCTTTAGAAGCTGATGAATGAGTTGATGATGACATTTGGCATATGAATAGGTGTGCTTCAGGAATTCAGGAAAATTCACTTATGTGGAATAGTGGATTCCCAGTGACTCAGTTCATTAGGTGTCTTTGCATTTGAGTTGGGTCATATCAAATCAAATACTCTATCCTTCCCTGGGTAGTAATGATTCAAGGAATATAGGTATGGGTCAGATATCTGAAAGTATTCACTTGGTGATTCATTCTGTTGGGCCTTGAAGGCATTGTCATTTCCATTAACCTCCTTATTTAAATTGAAATGCCTATAGGTCAAATACCTGTACTCTGGTAATCCATAGGAATTACATTTATTAGATTACTGTGCAAGCTTAGATACTGTGAGAATTTTATGCAGGATGGCCACCTAGTCATTTCTTGAGCTAAAACTGCCTCCATATTTTGGATATTGAGGAAAACATTTTGAGCGCAAGCTCAGCTTCTTTCAGCTCTATAACACACCTGCTCAACTTTTCTTTTTACCTTCGTAGGGGATAGACATCTAGGCTCGAGACCCTGCAAACTCCATGCACTGTGTTCGCCATAGCTTAGGAATTATTTGGTCATTCTTTGACTACATGACAAGCTAGCTTAGTTAATGGTATCTACAACTGCAAAAATAAGCTTCACAATTAAATGGCACTTAGTTGTATGCAAGGAGAGCTCAAGGAGGATTGGCAATGTTGCATGAGTTAGGTGGGGCGATAATAAACACATGCAGTTCCAGCTAATATCTACCTATATGAGCCACGGTGCTTCTGGCGAGTAATAATGAGGGAGAAGACGTGGAGGCTGCAGAAAGGATGGAGGAGAAGCTCTAGCTCTAGCAGGTGTGGAAATCAAGCAAACTACTGGCCAGCCAGCCCACCTTGGTTGGAGGGAACACCGGTGGTCAGCGTACCATCCTCCCTTTCAAGTGAAAAAACATTTTGTAGGAGGATTGCTTAGCTTTAGGGTGTCATCCATCCTAGTTTGCCTTGGATAGTTCCAGCATATGCCTGTTTTACTGGTTTAATTATTGGGAGGGCCTTATTTTACTGTCAGAATGTTCTGGATGGGACGTTAAACAATTACATGGTTACTCTACTTAATTTTGAGTGAAACAGAAGAGAAAAAGACAAAGCCTATCTTGGAACTGATCATTTACAGATAACCTTACTCACAACCTCTTACTTCCTTACAAGTGAAATAAAAAATGCACCTGACAGTCGTAAGTCTAGTTTCCTACCTAGTAAAGAAATGACATCAAACTCTGCAGTGCCTTCAGCCTTCTCCCCCTACTGCCTTTATGTTTTATGGAGCCACCTATGTTCACTGTGAAATTGAGAATAACTAGGCAAAGACGAACATTTCAGGTGAGAAGTATAGAAATAAACAATGCTGTACTTCTGTGTTTTTTTCCAAAGTGTATTCCAAGTTTATTCCAAAAGGAATAGAGGTTGAAAAGTGAAGTCCTTAGAATCGGTCCAGAAGAATGTTATGATTCCCAAACCATCAGTCTGCTGCTTCTGCCTGAGTAGTGCTCCTCCTCCCCTGGAAGCCCACCCCACCCCAGCCCACCCCACCCCCTGGGGAGGTTATTGGAATGAATTTATCACCCTTTGCTAGCCATTAACACCAATCACAGTGGCCAGTAAATTTTTTACACTCTTTATGAGTGGGTCTGGAAAACAGTTTCAGAATTTTTCACAGTGACTTTTGGGGGCAATATTCATTCTACCAGGGATATACTTGCAAATGAGAAGAACATGAAGGCCTGTCTCTCAGCAGTCACAGAGTTGCTTTTAGGGTGTTCCTGGTGTTAAAAATCCCTGGGTACTAATTTTATTTTCACTCTCTTGTGTAACAGTAGTATTCTTTTACCATTCGCTTTTGGAATATGCTGATTGTATACCTTACCCTTGGTGAAGGCTGTTAAGAAATTTCTGAATATTATGCTTGCCTAATTGGACCAAATCTTGCACTTTTGGTGTTTGTTCATTACCTTCTTTCTCTGTGCTTTCTTTTTTGTCCCTGCCATGAAAATACTCTTGGGGTGTCCGGGTGGCTCAGTCCATTAAGTGTCTGCCTTCTACTCAGGTTGTGATCGCAGGGTCCTGGAATTGAGCCCCATATCTGGCTCCCTGCTCAGTGGGGAGTTTGCTTCTCCCTCTCCCTCTGCCTCTCCTGTGGCTTGTGTGTGCATTCTCTCTCTCTCTCTCTCTCTTGCTTGCGCACTCTCTTAAATAAATAAAATCTTAAAAACACTTAAACTTTAAAAAAAAAAACAAAACCTTTATTTGACAGACAGAGAGAGAGAGAACACAAGCAGGGGGAGCTGCAGAGGGAGAGGGAGAAGCAGGCTCCTGGCTGATGAGGGAGCCCTATGCAGGGCTCGATCCAGAACCCTGGGATCATGACCTGAGCTGAAGGCAGCCACTTAACCGACTGAGCCGCCTAGGCATTCAGAAAGAAAACACTCTTGAAGAAAAGCTTGGGGGGTCAAACAGAAGGATTTCACAGAAGGTCATAGTACAGATAGCTAGGGAAGTATGGCAAGTATTAGGAGGGCATGGGGTGAAATGAAAAGGAAGAACTTAAAGACAGTGTAATGACGAAATGCTCTTTTTAGGACCCCAATCCTGGGAAGGAGGCATAAAGAGAGCTGTGGGTTCTTGGAATATTCCAGTAAGTAAGAAGTGAGCATGAGCCCTTACCAGAAGCAGTGTGTGGCCAAGATCTGAAGACTGATACAGTATAGAACCCTGGATCTAAATTCCAGTATCTCTCCCTAATAGCTGTGTTGTGACTTTAAGCAAATTTCTTAATGTCTCTCTGCTTTAATTCCATCTTAAACTGTGGATGGGTATACCATTTAACAGGGCTGACTTAAGGATTGTGTGAATCAATCTATGTAGAGAGCTTGGAAAAGAAAAGGCATATTATGAGCACTCATAGCGTTAGTAAACGTTAATTCCCTACAGAGACCCCTGGCTGCTGGTTTTTGTCATCATTCTCTTCCTACAGCTCTATTTAGTGTAAACAAATATGGCTGAACCAGGAAGGGCTCGGCTAACAGGACTGGGAGCAACACAGCCATGTGCACCAGCACATTTCTCTGTAGCAATGTGGATCCTCAGCCAACTGGCTTGAACTCATAATTCCCTTCTGGGCCAGAGAAGAAAAGAATGCTGAATGATCACCACATAAAATGGGGCATTTATGACCAAAGGTCTAGCTGTCCATTGGGGAGTCTGAGTTGGTCCTAAAACAATAATCTCTCTTTGATGATAAGTGCTAGAAAAACAGAAAGTACCTCATCTCTTCTTGTTTTCTTATAACTGTCCTTAAGAAAGTGTTTAGCACTGGGAAGAATGTATTACCTCTTTGCAGTCAGGGATAAATCATTCCCTGTAACTGAGGGGTCTAAAATTCCCATTTGACTATCTTCTTAATTTTAAAACATCTTAAGTACTGGGTTCTTCAGGTATACCAGACTCTCCTATTTCTAATATCAATACTCAATAAACTGGCCTTTATTGACTGCATCTATGACTGTGCTGGGGATAATGGACTTTTAAGACATGGTCTTGCCTTCAAAGAACTTACGATCCAGTTGACGAAACTACATTTTATAAAAAACCAAACCAAACCAAACCACTCAACCCATTCTTCCTACATGTTCTGACAGACAGTGAAGCCCTTCTTTTCTTACTTATCTGAACACAGCACCCAACACTGCTGTTTGGCTCTGTTCACGATGCAGTCGGTTACCGGTAAATGTGAACTGGTCACTCCGCAGCTCAGTCTTACACGAAAAAAGACCTTGTTTCTAGTGCGTGTGGATTTGTCCTGCCCATACATACCACTTTTATATCTGAAATCTTTGCTTAAGCACTTTGCTCATCCTCTTGATTTAACTGTAATTTTTAAAGTCTTTTTAAAAGAACGTTGAGATCATCTATGTCAGGTATGTATTGTAGTATGTGGGGCACACAGAGTAGTCAGTGAATGTTAATTCATCATTTTTGTTCCGCATTTCCAAATAATTCTTCTCAACCTGTAACGCAGTCAAGTCCATTTCCATTTTATAGATTCATTCTTACATTATGGAAGATGAAAACAAAAATGTAAAGCACAAGAAGAGGGGTCGTCTCTCTCTATTGGGCCAGGAGCATGGACTTGAGTAATATATTCTGTAGAGCAAGAGTAAAAACAATAAATGTCCCGAATAGACTTCCCATTAAGCAGGTAAAATTACTTTCCTATTTTCATAGCTTTGTATTTGAAGCTTTGTATTTTGTTTATAGCATAAATCCTGCGCTCTTTTCAGTAGGTGCTGCTTCTGGTACTGAGCAATGGTTACCAAAGACTATTTTTCACCCACCCCCATGTAATGGGCTCCTGATACACAACCAAAGCTTTCTTTCAGTTAACCTGCTTGCTCCTTTCATAGCAGCATGGAGCAGTATTTTAAAACCTTGAAAACCTCAGGTTTATACATGGTATCATTTATTTGTACAGTCTTTAAAAATATTCTTCCTGCACAAAGTAACTCTTGGTTATTTCTTTGAACTTAATTTTACAAAAATACAGCGTACCTGAGTTTGGATTTTCATGATTCTTTCTCCAATTTGGGCTTTCTTATCACTGGCAGATATTTTTTTTCCTCTTGGAAGATTAATTGCATTGTATCAATAACCTCGGAGGGCTCCTTTGAGATGTGCTAAGGAAATAATAAACATAGTTCTACAGTTTTTTGTCTTTTGTATTTTTTGGAGAGAGAGGGAGAGAGAATATGAGCAGGGGTTGGGGGGAGGAGCACAGGAAAAGCGGGGAGAGAGAGAATCTTAAGCAGACGTGGTGCTGAGTGAGGAGTCCAGCGCAGGGCTCGATCTCAGGACCTTGAGATCATGACCTGAGCTGAAATCAAAAGTTGGATGCTTAACCAACTGAGCCACCTAGGTGTCCTCACGGTTCTACATTTTTAAGCGGGTGATTTGTTATAAGACTATGACCATACTGGAGAAAATGCTAAGCATTCCTGGCACTAATTCAGTTCTATACACTGCATTTCATCAAGGTGCTCCTGGCTGGTGGAAGCTGAGGGCCACTTTGCTCTCTACCATGGTAGAGTTTTGAGTTTTTGGCGCGTCTGCTTGACTGCTTTGGATGGTACATTGACACCTGATATACAGGTGCTTTTGCCTTTTCTATCTCAGCATCCACCAGGGAGACCAGAAAACCACTACTTATGATTTCACTTAGGACTTTGTACTAAACATTATAGTATCTTTTAATCTCATCAGAAAATGAAATTAATTAATGTTTTAAAAATATAATTAATCTGAAGAAGAGATGATGAAGATAGATGATAAATATTTTTTCCCCACTTCAAAACTTGCTCTCCATTCAAGACTACAAATTAGCTCTGGCTACCAACCCACAAACACACCAAAACCCAGATTTTGTTCTTTTCTTTTACCTAGAGGACTGGTTTATCTTCATTTGTGTTGGTTGGCAGTAAAATCCAGTGCCCAGCAAGATGAAACACTGGTAGATATTTCTCAGGAGTGCTTCAGGAAATTTATCCTATTCAGACGTCGTATCTTGTTTAGAAGTACAGCCAGTATCCCAAATACATACTCTTCAGCACTGCACAGTGTCTGAAAATCTTCACCTACTATTATTTTATACAACCACCATTTTTTACTGTCCATTCTGGATGAACAATTAACCATTTGACTGAACTTTTATTTAGGTCTGAAGAAGAGAAAAAAGGCCAGTTATAAAAACTTTTGTAACTTGGACCTTTGGTTATTATAACCCTCTGTCTTCTGTAAGACAGTTATGGTAAGCTTTTTAACTCTGAATTCTTTTTTCCCCCATGCCTTATTTATATGAAGTAAGCAATGTAAGATTTAAGAGAAACTGAGATAGAACAGACTTAAGGATTCTCTGTGATTTGACCTTTATACCTGCATACATTAAATTATGATACATTCAATAAGAGAGAGCAGAATAAGAAGGCAGGAGACATAAAAATATCTGTATATCTGTTCTGTGCAATTTTTGTCCATATCCAAGACAGAGACTTATATTTAGAGGAGAACTTATAAATCATCTTGGAGGATATTGCATTTAATGTAATGTCTGTATGGGTGACCAGTTGGCTTGGCAATGATAGATGGACTCACACAAGTGGGTCCAGTGGTTCAGATGTAGTTCACTTTGGCAGTGACTAAAAGTCTTTATGATCCAGTGATTGTTCAGCGACCTGAATGAAATGAATTGGTCTCTTTCCTAGTGAATAGCTGTCTATGTCACAAGACTAGAATGTCACCAGTACTAATTGTCTCCCTGGTTGATACTTTCAGAAAAAGGGTTAAAGAGGTTATAAGGAAGGGTGACACAATGCTCTGTCTTTTCACACCATTGCTCATTTATTGAGTTCATTGTACCAGGTCATCCCATCGGCTAGGCAGAGAGGAGGACACCATTCATTGATGCAACCTGTGTAAAACTGAGCCATATATTAAATGACATGTCTTCAGTTCTTTTGATTATCTCTGTGACAAAATCTTTATATATGCTAAATTTAGTCTAACACCTTCACCCCTGGTGGGGGGACAAAAGTAAAAGCTGCGTTAGAAAAGAAAAATAGTCAAATGACAGATGCTTTTGATCATTTAGAGCAAAGTCCAGATTTGAAAGAGTCATGGAATTAGCTTCATAGTTTCTTTATAATTATATCCTACTGTGTTGGAGAGTTGATTTAAAATTTACTCTCATCAGTGCTTGTCCTTCAGGACCCATTAGAGTATTTTTTAACATTTTTGTTCTACATAAAATGAAGTCCAGAAGAATTTTCCCTGGATGGGAAGAATTAATAATGTGAATATGTCAGTCTTTACTAAAGGAATATAAAAATATAATTCAATCTCAAGCAGCATCCAAAAAGTTGATATTAAAATCCAAAGGGAAAAACTCCAAGGGAATTAATAATAATGAGGTACACACAATAATATTGAAATAGACAAAAGAGTCACTGCAGCAAAATAATACGAGCCTGGAAGTTAAATAGACAAGTAGATCAGTGGAACCCAGTGGGACTGTGGACACATACGCACATCCCCACATATGGAAACTTGGTATTTGTTAGGCATGGTATTTCAAATCCACGAGATGTTTGGACAATTAAGTATTCAAAAGCAAAACACGAAATTGGATTTCCTCCTTACGCTATACACAAAAGATAAACTACAGATGGATCAGAAATCTAAATGTAAAAATCATAAAAGTATTTGAAGAAAATGTAAGTTTGGAGTAGTATTCTTAAGTAAGATTTGGAAACGAGAGCCCATAAAGAAAGCACCATGGGCAGATTTGAGTACATTAAAATTCTAATTTCTGTAAAGGATAGCAAACCCTAAGTTAAAATACAAACAGGTAATGTAAAAATATTTGTACCATATGTAACAGGTGTATGTAACAAATATTCTTAATATTTGTAGAGTTATTCCAGTAAGTGGAGGAGAAATATTAACTTCTTAATAGAAAATGAACTAAGACTATGAATAGACAATTCAGAGATGAAGAGCTGGGGAGGACTGATAAACATATAAAAAGTCATTGAACTTAAGTACTAATTAAAGGAATGAAAATTAAAACAGGATACCCTTTTTTGGCTATTAGGTTTGGACAATATAAAGAAAATTGAAAACATTTGTGCTGTGCTATGCTAAGTAATGCTGTGGCATGAAAATGACCTTTTCTTCCGTTGTGTTAAAGGGAATTTGTTAAACTTTTGGAGATTAGTTTGGTAATAGCTGTTAAAAATTCAAATGCACATTTCCTAACCTAGAAATGCCATTCTCTGGAATCTCACCTATAGCTATGGGTTCAAAAGCATACATTTCTGCCTATCACAAACATAAATATCCATTTAATAAGAAAATGATAAGCTATATATCTTTATAATGGATTCTATGTAACCAATGAAAAGAATGGGGTGGAGTGAAAATATTTGTACCACATGGAACAGGTGCTTGCTTTTTTTTTCATGCTAACATGAAAAAAATGTTTGTGCTATAATGTCAAGTGAAAAATGTGCAGTATGACAGTTCTTGTGTGTGCGTCTGGGTACATATTTGTATTTCTGCGTAACCTTAGGAAAATATTGAGAAATATGTGTCCCCAGTTGTGAAAGTAGCTACAGTTTCACAGCAGTTTGAAGGGTGAGTGGGATTGAAGAAGCCAAGGTGGGACTTGTACTTTCTTAAATAATTTTAAAAGGATGGGAATATGGTAATTGTCTGGACATGAAATTTGGGGCTCTTCGTTGAGATAGGTTTGTGCCTGCCTAGCCACATCACGTGCACCTGCCTGGCCATGCTTCTGTTGCTCCAGTAAGACCAGAGCAAGAAGGATCACCAACCTGCTCACCCGAGAAGCAGTTCAGACCCAGCAAAGAAGGCTGTCGTGAGTGTGCAAAGTACCGACGCGGTTTTGAGGGGTGCTCCTTACTGGGATAGGCCAAAGGAACATGACTGTTCAGTGTCTGTGGGGAGAGTGTTTGACTTCCTGTCACTGATGCTTAATTTCGGAGTTATTTGCCTTTGGTTCCTTTTTTGTTGTTGGTGGTGACATGTGGTACTATAAAATAACTTCTAGTAAGCATCAACTTTATGAAGTGATTGTCAGCTGGAAAAAATGTTTTTAAAATGTTTGGGTTTTTAGTTCAGTGTTTTAATAACGTGTGAACATTTTTTTAAAAATGAGAACATCATTTCTGTGTCTGTCTTTTTTGTATTTTCTTCTGTAAATGTTTTAGTGGTTCATGTTGTCAAATTGGTATTTGAATCAAGAAGAGAATCAGTAGCCCCCTCAAAGAAGTATGGCAGAGATTTCAATTATGAAAACGCAGAACTTGTTCTCCTTTGTTTTTCTAACACGGCAAGGAAATATGACTTCTGATGTTTTAGAGTACGGAATTAGTTTCTAAAGTTCCACATTGTTTTTAAAGCTACTTCTTTCTCATTCACACTCTTTTCTCTTTTGTATAACATTTCTCAGCTATTGGCTCTGAAACAGGTTTGTTCTTTACTTTTAGAAGTGAAGTAAACTCTTAATTGAAGCAATCAGTGTTGGGGAGTGATAATGGCACTTGCCCAACACTAGGCTAGAAATAAAACCTAGAGAGAAGACATTACAGAGATCAGTTCTCTTGAAAGGCTGCCTTTGACTTGCCAATCTATTATTCAGGATTCTGTAGTATTTTAATTCTGTGGCATCTTTTGGCTTTCATGAAGTAAAATAAAACATTTGCCCTGGACCTTCTGTTTTATCTGTTACCTCCCCCTGAAAGGGGCAGAGAATGATGAGGAGTAGGTTCCATCTGGTGCAGGCCAGGCTTTGAAAGAGCTCACCTATTGTTCAAGGAGAAATTGCAAGGAAAAATGATTCTTACATCAGTCATATTCTTGCTGTTTCCTCTAGAAAAAGGAGAAAAGACAAAAGCAGACATTAAAAAGCTAACAAAATTGAAATAAAAACCGAGGCAAATTTCAGAAAACATTGACCCATAAATGGATATTTGTATACAAATCTTTATACGTGAGAGTAAAAATTAGTCATTTTAAAAGCCCTTTGGGGATCAGATTTAGTAGTGGTAATTCAGATTCAGGCAGGAAGTCTTAATGTCAGCTTTGGAAGTAGGGCAGTTTCTTTGGCTAGAAATCCAGAGATGGGGAAAAGGCACAAAACTGTTGGAATAACATTGAAGTGATACCGCTGAATGAACTTGAGATAAAAATAATTTATATGTGGTCCAGTAATGAAATGCTGCTGACATTATTTTAAGTGAAAAGCAATACGATATAATAAAGTTTATGGAAACATTTAGGTCCAGGCTAAAGGGATGTATGTGCAGAACAGCTTAGTGACAAATGGAGGCAGAGCTAAATCACTCATTATGTAGGGACTGAGGGTGACAGCCACTAATGCAAAGGGACAGCTCTGTGCCTGCTTACCAGGGTTTGCACCGCACTAAGCAAGCTTAAATGACTCAAGTATTCAGAGGAGTAACACAGCCATGAGCAAAGAAGCTGCTGTGTACCTGGTTTAGTTAGATGAGAAAGGGCACGCACCATCCACATTCCTGTGCGTGCTCAGGAATCTGGCTTCTCTTGTCTGGTTTGCATGTTTATTGGGCAGGAAATGATCTGTCAGCTTAATTTAGAGCTTGTATTTTCAGTGGAGCTGACATTGGGTTAAAAAAATCAATACAAGACTTACAAGATAAAATAATGTTATCTTATTGACAGCTATCAATAATGGGTAATGAGGCCTTAGCTTGAACCTCCTTGAACAAACAAGGACTTGAGGCCATTAATAGGTTATAAATGAAATTCTAATTATGTAGAATAGTTAGCTTGAATTCCAGTCCAAGACATTAATGTAATTAATTTATAGAAAAGTGGCAGTTTGAATGTGAGAATTCAAGTGCATGTTTTATTTAGGTTTTTTTTTTTTTTAAATAAGGGCAGACTTGTTGAGGAAAACACCTTTCTTCTCTGCAAACGGAACCATTGCAGATGTATATATGACATGTAAACACATGTGAATATGAGACAGATTTTTTTCAGTTTGTGGGATATCATTATAAATTTCCTAAGTAGAAAGGAAATATGAATTGCTTGGCAGTCTAATAAAATTGAGATAGAAATAATTGAGCTCAAGATGCTCAAGTTCCTTAGTTATCAGTCCAAAATTAAAATAAATTTTTATATTCTGTGAAAGTAAGGTCACTGTTAAAAGTTCCTATTTTTTTCTTTGCCATGGTTTAAAATACCAGAACAAAAGCACAACTCCAGAGGGCTTTCCTTTTCTGGAAAGGTAGGATCCTTAGAAAGGAAGAGATAGGGATGGATTTTTAAAAGTCTCTCTTCTGCAGTTTTATCCATAATGGCCAAAGCTTGTAAGCAGCCAAGTTATCCTTCAGTAGGTGAATGGATAAACAAACTGGTACAGCCATGTAACGAAATATTATTCAGTAATAAAAAGAAATGAGTTACCAAGCTATGAAAAGACAAGGAGAACACTTAAATGCGTGTTGCTAAGTGAAGGAAGTCAGTCTGAAAAGGTTACACACTGTGTGATTCCAAATATTTGACATTCCGAGAAAGGCATGACTATAGAGACAGGAAAAGATCAGTGGTTTCGAGGGACTAGGGCAGTGATGGGTGTGAGCGAGAAGTGGGGATTTAATAGATGGAGCAGAGGCGATTTTTAGGGCAGTGACACTATTCTGTATGATACTGAAATGGTGGATACATGATATTATCTATTTGACAAAACCTGTAGAATGTACAACACCAAGAGTGAACCCTGCTGTAAGGTATGGACTTTTAGAGATAATGTCTTATCAGTGTAGGTTCACGGATTATAGCAAATGTACCACACTAATACAAGATGTTAATAATAAGGGAAACTGTGTGTGTGGGGAGGGTGGTGGGCAGAGAGAGGTAGATAGGTGTATGGAACACCTCTTCATCTGTTCATTTTTTTCTGTAAACCTAAAAAATTCTCTAACAAATAAGGTCTATTAATTTTATCTTCAGAATTAGAGTTTGAAATAGAAACTTTCAACTTTGAAAAGTAAGGCTGCTGTGGGTGAACACAACCCATAAATCACCAAGAACTACCTTAGAAAGCCAGGTGTTTTTCTCCTTATATTGACTTTGCATTGGACTCAAAGCATTAATCCAGATACAGCAGGATGAAGTAGTGATAATGTACAGACTTGCCGTGGCCAACCAGGACAATGTCTAGGCTAAGTCTATCATTTGTAACAACCCCGGCCAGTGAGTTGAGGCTGACCCAAGTGCAATCGAGGGTCGAGGTAGTGACATTGACCACTTAAGTCAAGGACAGATTTGGTGCAAAATTTTCTGATTAAATGGCTCTGATCGTAGGAATAACTGCCCATAGGGTGCAGTAGTGATCAGTTGGTTATTCTTCCAGGAAAACGCCCTAGAGTAACCAAGACCCCGCATATTTTAAGGTCTTCACAGTCATTTTTGGCCATATACATAAACACTGGTGGTGTTTTCCTGACATTTTTAAGTCTTTTATACTCACTTCCAAGGTGCAAGTCAGGGTATTCTGGGGATGGAGGTAAATGAATGTTTGACTTCCTCACAAGCAATTATATTCCTGAGGGCAGAAGTAGTGTCTTTGGAAAGAAAGTACCATTTCTACTTGTTGTGCCCTCCCAAGTGAGACTTAACATTGGTTACAGAATGACATGATGTCAATGTGGTCTTATGACTGGCTGCTAGGCCCTAGGGTTCCTAGTTTAGTTTGAATGATTGAGTCTAGACCTTGGTTTCAGAAGGAGTAACTGAGCACAGTCAGTTTAATCTTTTCTGTTTGTCTACACCACTATCCAGGTGGCATTTTTCTGTTGTATGGAATGACCTTAGCCTTAGCCTGGGAAGTGGGGAGGTGAAAACATCAAGGCATTTAATTGATATTTTGTGTGGGAAGTTCGAGAGCTGAGGCCATCCTGCTGTTTCTCTTGGACTTATCAGGGGAATGGTGAGCAAATTGTGGTCAGTGCCATCTAGTAGGGGGTGGAAGACCCTGCCAGTCAGCTAAATTTAAGGTGCTTACAATAGTTCGAAGAGTTATATTGCATTTCCCTTTCATAGGGGGAGGTCCCCAGTGTGAACCTTCTCCTTCCTCTGAACTTCCCAGGATCTAAGATGCTCCCTATCCAGGTGTCTGAGTTGTTGTGTTCTCTCTCTCTCTCCACTGTCACTAAATCGTTGTCTTCTTTAAGTAACTTTACCTTTTCCCAAGTCATCCCCTACTTACTCTCAAACTTTTCTTCTAGGAATATGACATGTAAGAGGGACAGAACATCATTATAAACTTTTAGAGACCCCAAATATGCCAACCTCAGCCCACTGAGCCCTTGTAGGGGTTCTTATGGGGGTCATTATCATAATGGTTTAAGGTCATTACACCACAGTGGTCATTATTCTTATGGCCTAATAAGCCCATGTCATTCTAGCAAAAGAATCTCCATGTAGCTAAACCAAATCAAGTTTGAATCCCCTAGCATCCCTTTTGGTTGGGCTGTCACCCAAAGAGTGTGAAGCAGGTTGATCTGGGGTCATTGTCAGGGGAAAGGTGAGGCATCATGCCCAGGGCTAGTCAAGGTAGGATTCTGAATTTTCAAAATTAAGTCTATATAAATCCCATTACCTCTTTGTCTTGATCATTTAATTATTCCTTGTTTTGTATTATTCCAGTATTACTTATATTTTTTCATAAGTCATATTAGATAGTTACTATCTCTCTACATGTCTGTTTTTTCTACGAATAGTAAAGTCTTTAAGGCAAGGAATTTTGACTTTTACCTTTGTATTCCTAGGGCTTAGGAGGGTACCTAGTAGAAGGCTTTTAAAAAGTGTTTCTTGGGGTGCCTGTGTGGTTCAGTCTTGATCTCAAGGTCATGAGTTCAAGCCCTGCATTGGGCTCCATGCTGGGCTTGGAGCCTACTTCAAAAAAGACACACACACACACACACACACACAGACACACACACACACAGACACACATATGTATAAAGTGTTTCTGAACTAGACTCAATGGTGAAAGATGGACTAGGATAATATTATTCAAATTAACTGTGAACTGGTAAAATATACAGAATCTGATTAAAAGGAAATGATTATTGATTAGCTATGTGTAGGGGAAACAGTACGTTTTGGGATAAGTATTACATATTTCTTTAAAAATTCTATAATTGCATATCACTTCAGGAAAAAGTCAATAAAAGTTTAGGAGATTAGTGTATGCTTCTTGTGTTTTTTTTTTTTCCTCCCACTGCATTAAACTATTTAGTAATGTTTTGACATTTAATAGCTATCTATAGAATTATTTGATTGGATTATATTAATTTTTTGGTCTTAATGATGCTTATCAGATTAGTTCATTAAAATAAAAAGAAGCAGACTACATTTCATTGTGCCTGCCTGAGATAAATGCCAGCTTCACGACATTGAAGAAAAGTCAAGCATTTAAAAAAAATTAGATTTCCTTAAGTTTTGGTCAGATACCTTGTGCTGAGTTTGGGCAGCAGTGGGGAAAGGGCTCTGGTTGTCTGGTTTATGTGCGGATGTGCTTATAGTTGGAGCAGTTCAGCTACCTGTTTTATAGAGGCAACATGAGAAGAGAAATTACTGCAGGTAAGTTAAGGGGCTATGAGTGGCATGGGTACTAACAGGCTTGTCTCTGAGTCCTTGATGACCCTGAGGCATGCTTTATTTGCTGGCTTTCAAGTCTGAGTTACTGCTTTACTGCTGGCCTACAAGGCTCACCTTCCCTTGTTTTTCTTCTCTTTTCTTCTGAATGCACTCCCCAGGAAGTGAAAGTTACAACTTGCCTTGATAGACATTCCAGAGCCTTCAGACTTTATGGACATAGAGAATGTATTCAGAAGCTTCCTGTTTGGTGATCGCACCCTTTGTTCTTCTGTGCCTTCCTAAGTGAACTTTGCTCCAGACAAATCAGCCTAGGGCGAGGCATTGAAAAGAGGCTATTCCAAGGAAGACACAAAACACAGGAAAAGGGAGTCCTCATTCATTTCCATTTAGGTTCCTATTTTTAGCCAATCATCATTTTCATCTCTAATTCTTCCTAAGAATGTTAGTAATTCATGGTTTCATTTTTTTTGTCAGCATAAAATTGCTTCTGTCCCTTAAAGTTTTTAAACATTGGTCAATTTAAGGGGCAAGAAATTCTCACATTTAAAAAAGGAATAACTTAATCAACATGTATGCTTGAGGTTTTTACTATCTGGAATTTGAGGTAACACTATACATGTACAGAGCTATTGAATAATGTGCAATCACAATATCCCACCTTGTGAAAATCTTAATTTCATTAAGCAAAATGTTACCTTTCTAGTGTTTGATTCAACGCAATAATGATGTCATTTTTTTTTTTTTTCTTTTTTCTGGGAAGTATTCCCTGACTGCTGGTACCCTATTAGAATAACATATCACATGTATTATGATTGATTTTGTATATGTTTTGTATATGTCTGACTTATTAGTGACTTAAGGGGGAAAGATGAATGTTCCGTTTGTATCTCAGTTTACCCATTATCTAGCCCTGTACCATGTAGAGAGGAAAACATGTTGTCTATTGCTTGTTGAATTGAAGTACGTTTTAGTCTCATCTAAATACTTAGTATGGTTGCTTAATTTTAATAGGGACACGAAGATGAATTTTATAATCTCAGTCACGAACAAGAATTTCTCTTCCAAAATAAAGATTGCAGTACAGCTTTTCCTTTTCTTGTTTTGTAATATTATAATAGTATTATTCTAAGATACCAGGTCTGTTACTTCAGTTCTTCCTGGATTCTACAGTCAGCCTTGTCTTTCAGAACTGCTTCTTCAGTTACAGCTTTACTCACCATCCTAGGCAACATCCCTATCAGGAAGGGGTAAAGTGCACTGCTTTGCATCTCGGCTGGCACATGGCTGGCCCAGCCAGTTGTGCAGTTACTCAGTGGATGCTGATTAACTGGGGATGTCAGCCTGAAGGTAACTCTGACACTGGGCTGCTGAGCTCTGCTTTTAGCCACATCTTGTTAAATTCAAATATCAATGATGTGTATGAATACATAGAATGTATGCTTATCAGATTTGCAAATGACCCGAGGCTGAGATGGATAGCAAATATATTAGATGACAGAATCAGAATCTGAAAACATTTTGACAAGCTTCCTTTAAGAGGATGAAATTTAATAGGGAGAAAGGTAAAAGCTTACCTTAAAAGAAAAACAAAAAAACTTTTCCTGCTGAGCAACTGCAGGTAGAAATGGGGAAGAGTCTCAGAAAGGACCATTAGTGGTACAGCAGCCACACAGGCCAATGGAGTCATAGACTTATTTGGAGAATAGAAGGAAGGAGGTGAAAGTGGCCCCATTAGCATTGGTTAGACCCCCTCTGAAGTCTTGGGTACAATTCTGGGTTCCATATTTTCACAGAGAGATAGAAAAATTGGACCCGAGGTAGAGGATGTCACAGAGTCTTAAATCTATGCTGCGAAATGAATAATTTTCTATGATAAGAGAAAATTCATAGGAAATATACTGGTATATTTTTAACAGCAGAAGTACCATCACAAGGAAAGGGGTTTGTCTGGTGTTGTGTGCTCTCGAGAGCTGGAGTAGCTAGCATTAGCTATCTGGAAGTTACAGGGAAAACAGTTTGGCTAACTCCCGGGAAAAACTTTGGAGTAGCCAGGTTTTAATTAAATTACAAATTGCCCAGGAAAACATCGAGTTGTTCAATTTCTTTCCAAGAGAGGGAAAAATCCAATAGGAAAAGCTGTGTGAAAACAACAGATATTACTACATACTTATTAGAATGGCTAAAATCCCAAACTCTGACAACACCAAATGCTGGCAAGGATGTAGAACAACAAAAACTCCTACTCAGTTCTGGTGGGAATGCAAAGTGGTATAACCACTCCGGAAGACAGCCAGACAGTTTCTGGAAAAACTAAATATACTCTTTTCATACCACTCAGCAACCATGTTCTTTGATGTTTACCCACCTGAGTTGAAAGCTTATGCCCACACAAAACCATGCACTCATATGTTTATAGCAGCTCTATTCAGAATTGCCCAAAACTCAGGTGCAATCAAGATGTACTTCTGAAGGTGAATGGATAACTAAACTGGTACATGAAGTTTTTATTTATTATTCAGTCATAAAAAGAAATGAGTTAATTAGGTCATGAAAAGACATGGAAGAACTTTAAATGCATTTTGCTAAGTGAAAAAAAACAATCAGAAAAGGTTGCATATTGTGTGATTCCAACTCTGCCACATTTTGGAAAAGACAAAATCGTGACACTGAAAAAGATCCTTGGTTGGCAGAGGTTGAATGGGAGGTGGGGAGAGATGACTAGGTGGGATACAGGGGACTTTCAGAACAGTGGTTTCTGCATATTGTTATTTTGCTTATTCTGCATGATATCATAATGGTGGGTATAAGTCATTATATTTGTTAAAACCCACAGAACACCAAGAGTGAACCCTGTTATAGACTGTGGACTTTGGGTGACAGTGATGTGTCAGCGTAGGTTCATGGATTTTAACAAACGTACCACACTACTGCAAGATATTATTAAGAGGAGAACCTGTGTTTGGGGTTAATGGAGGGTGTATATGAGAACTTTCTGTACTTTCTAGAAACCTAAAACTGCCCTTTAAAAAAAGGACACATGAGCTAGTGATGGGGTAGAACATAGTGGCTGGGATCTACTGGGTTGAGGCTTTTCCTGTGACATCTAATAAGGGTCCTTAGAGACTGCAGTGGATGAAAAGAGCTGACCCCAGCAGCGGAGGAGCAGTTCCCAGTGTCAAGTGCAAAGGACACTTGGAGATCCTAGATGGGAACTGCAAGTAAAGAGGAGTGTATAAGGAGCAGTGTCAGGCCACAGGAGAGGAAGCCTTCAAGATAGAAAGCAAAAGCATAGCAAGTTGTCAAGTTGTCATGGCTTCAGAACTCTGGTGTGGGACAGCTGGTTCTAAGGTGTAAGGAGAGACTGACCTTGAACGTCCTTTCTCTGGACAATTCCCTATACACTGGGAGACTACATTCTGGAAGTGCTACACACGCATAGACACAGACACACATATACATACAGATAAATACATGTATAAACACACATATACACACATAAGTACTCACATGTATACCCGTGTACAGGTAGGTATATGAGTAAATGCACATGAATAAATAGGGTAACTTTAGAAGCTGATAAGACCTATTCAGAAAATAAAATAGATCCCTGTGATGGAAATGACACTGGCAGGGTGAAGGGAGATTAACTTTATCAAGGATGGTTGGGCAAGGTCTCTATGGAGTAGACAGACATTGGAGCTGATATTGGAAAGATGTACAGAAAGCAGACATGAGAAGAGCTGAAGAAATAACATGGCAACCAAGCTACATATTTTTATATTTAATTGTTAATATTCTATTAAGTTCCTTGAGAGAGAGAGAGTGTGTGTGTTATGCAGGTAGTAAGGGAGAAGGAAAATTATTGGGAAAAGGAAGAAAAGACAAAAATGGAAGCCAAGCCATTTCAAGAATTGAACTCAAGAATTTGGCAAAAAGTGTTTAGAAAAACATGGGACTCTAGTATTTACCAAGAATGACATAATGTCATTTTTCTTGCTAACTGAAGGATAGTTTCCTATCTAGCCTGGGAAAATTTGATTGCTTTCTCAAGTTAAAAAAGATAAGCAAGAGTTGTGCTAATAGTTTTGGATAAACATTCTAGAATCAAAAAAAATTTTTTTGGATGCATTATCTAGTACAAACTGTATAGCTCTCAGAGTAGAACATTTATGTGTTAGCATGACATTCTTTTTTTCTTTTAAAAGAGGTGACAGGAGAAGGGCATTATAGGAAGGATTGCAAAATGACCAAGCTGTGTGTACAGTGGAGCACATGCCTTCTGCTTTGTGTGGTCCTGGGGGGGAATGTGAAGCGACGAAACACGTTCAGTCGTGCATACATGCTTTGCAGATGTACACGCAGAGCTAGAACAGTGGGAAGAACACAGTGAGAAGAGGGAGTGGCAGGAGAGAAGTAAGAGGAATGGGGAGTATGAGAGTAGACTAGCAAAGGGCAGAAGAGAAAGAAGGGAGAGAAAAGAGGGGCACACGATTCCTGTAATATGACTTGGGAAAGAATATTTAAGCCATGAACTTATTAAAGAGATTTATAAGTGGGTCACATGTGATCTGGTAATGACCAGTGCAAAGCTGCAGTTGTCTTAAGTGATATTACCTGTAAGACATCGAAAATGTAAGAAATCAAAATTCCTCCTTCAGTAGACGTGTTTTCTCCACAGGATCTTTTTCTGTGGAAAGACAGCTACCCATCAGGCTTGTGATGTGTGATTACACCTGTTTAAAGGTCTAGGCATGTTTTTGGTTAGTGGCCCTTGAAATGCTTGCCCCTTTCTGTTGGGCCCTCTGAGGCTGCAGGTGAGAATTGTTGACAAGCTGTCCTATGTGGTGCACGGGGGTAGGGGGAATCTTTCCTCTTGCTCTCAGAGGTCCACCACCACAACTTTTGTCAAATGGTTTCTCTCTGTCACACATCTGCAAATTCAAATTCAAGGAAACCCATTCAACACAGTGAAATTAAGTAGTAATTTAAGTGGATATACTTCAGCACAAAAGGATTTATTTTGGTGTATTTTTAGGGCTTGGTACAACACACTGATATAAAAATACTAAATCACCAGAAAAAAAAAAAAGTAGTATTGTAAACGATGTAAGAAGGGAAAAAAAGAACAAAGGACTTTTCTCCAATCAAATGCAAATGAAAATGACCCGCAAGATTCTGAAAACACTCTTTCTCCCGACAATGAACATTTTCATGCAGTGAAATCCATTTTTGAGACTCATTAGCAAACGCTGTGATCTTGCTTATTTTGTATAGCAGCGTCTGGTTATTTCAAATTGATTAGGAGACCTCTGATGTGGGAGAGCGAATCTCTGAACTACCCCAGGTATTTCTCTAATTGGTTATCATGCTTAATTACAAATGTTTCAGCACAGCCAATTTATTCTGGAGCAGATTTTCCTTGCCTTTCCGCTGCCGCTCCTGCCTGTGCTGTTTTCTGTTTTCACGGAGAGAAAGGAGAGAGAGAGCAAGCACGTGCACACAAATTAACCTTCTCCTGGGCATGTTTTGGTTCTAAAAAAAGCAGATTAATGGATTGATAGATTCATTCAAGGTATTCTATCAATAGTCATAGTTGAAAAGGAAAGAAATGGAAACATGTATGTACTGGTTTGTAGTGGGAGGTCACTCATTGCAAACTGTTACCAATGTTCCCTGGTTCTGTTATTTCCATTAACTAGTGCTGAGAGCTGGAAGTTCAGTGCTCTCATCTCTCTCACCCTGCCATGGTGCTGGCTGACCTTCATGTATTCAATCCACTTGCTCCTGAGCTCATCAGAAATAAATGGACTAGAATAGAACAGAATATGGCTCCACGTTGCGCTATTCATCGTGTGGCAATCCTGAAGACCTGAGTAACTGGCTAGTTATGCTGGTGTCCTGGGCTGCAGAGGGGGCACACATTACCTTCTCCACAGTCTCTCATTCACAGCCTGGGGCATTCCGGAGGCCAATAATGGGAGGTGGGATTCTGGCCAGGGTCCTGGCATTGTGCTTCCTACCTCAGCCCTTCTGTGAGGATCTGCAGGAACTTTGCAGCACCAGAGAGTTGTCAAGACCCCGAGTTTGCCATCTTATGATTAGAATGAGACTTAAGGAAATGTAGACATTTTTCCCCAGGTCATCCCTGCTGGAGACTTAAACATCACTTATTAAGAAGTGTCTTCTTACCTGTGATATGACAGATAATTTAACTTTTGGTACAAAAGCAGATCATGCATTATTTCATGTCCACTCTGATTTCTGTCTAGGACTTTCTTTTTTTTTTTTTTTTTTAAAAAAAACCCTTTTTTTTAAAAAAGAGATTTTATTTATTTGAGAGAGAGAGATCACAAGTAGGCAGAGAGGCAGGCAGAGATAGAGGAGGAAGCAGGCTCCCTGCTGAGCAGAGAGCCTGATGCGGGCCTTGATCCTAGGACCCTGAGATCATGACCTGAGCCAAAGGCAGAGGCTTAACCCACTGAGCCACCCAGGTGCCCTATCTAGGACTTTCAAATTTAAAGAGTGTTGCCATTATTATCTTAAGAACTGAAGTAAACTTTCAAATAAAATTAGGTTCTAAAAAAGATTCGTTTGCTAAAGAATAGGAGGGGTTAGATTTGATCCAGTCCAATACCCCATTGGTGAAAGTTACTGGATATTTGTGGGAAATTATTTAAAGAAAATGGTGCTGGAAGGGCTCCTTGAAATAAATCAGGCTCCTTTACTTTCCAGATGACAGAGATCAAGAGAAGTCAAGTGACTTTTCAAGGTCATTAGTGGTGGAGCTGAAACCAGAATCTAGCTTTAGTTCAGGTCACAGGAAACAAAAAAAAGTTTTCTATTTTCTCTGATTAATGCCCCAAACTAGCATCCTCTTTATGTCAGGAATTTTTCTGTCCTTATGGAGTGATTTCGTTTTGCTTTTGAATTATTGATGATAATAGTACAGTGTATAATTAATTATAAGGAATGACATTTCAAATTGAAAATTTCATTTTTCAGTATTTATTTCAGGATCTAGTGAAATTGTGTTTGATTTTTTAGCATTTGAATACATAGAGAAAGCACTTTTCTTGTGGCAAAGATATCTATTTTATAGTTTCTGGTATTTACTATCAGCATTTTAGTAAACTTATGTAAATCATTATTGAGGGTGAGAATTAATTTTAAGAAAAGTAGCCATTGGCAACATTCACATAAATGTGTGAGAAAAACATTCCAAATGGGGATTTTATAGTCACTGAAGGAAAAGCTCTTCTGTTATATTAGAGCTGCCAAAAGAATTCAGAACTCGAAAGATCCAAATGACAGCAAAGCAGATTGAAGCCACTCGTCCCTCTACATTCTCCTTTCTTTATGCATTCAGGGCTCTGCATCAAGAAAACTTATATGCAAGGGGTGAAGAAGAGATCCAATTATACAGAGCTCTAGCTAATGTCTGATGCTTTAAGTACTTTTCAAAATTTCTGTAGATCACCATAGTGCCACCTCTCAATTTCTCAAAGTAATGAGGAAATCCTTGGAATACATTACCCCCAAACCCATAGAATGAAGCAATTAGCATTCATTACCAATTTTATTTCAATGGCTAATTGCACTCCATACCCACATATTGATATAAAAAACTGGACAGTCAAGTAGCATTTACTTTTATTATATGAATATGGAGAGAACAGTTGAAAGGAAGTTTTCGTTGCTCCAGAATTCTGCAAAAATTTGCTCACAGTTTGATACAGTTCTGTAATTCATTGAAAACCAAATCTGACACCAGTGAGTGGAATGGGCTGGGGGAGGTTCTTGATCAGTAGAAAGGATACCATTGCATTTGAGGAGTAGGAAAGGAGTATCCCTGAGTGAAGGTAGTGATGTGTGGTATTTGTATTTATGTATGTGGATTCTGATACCCATGATGGGCCTCAATGAGCATGGACAAAAAGTTTGAGAGACTTTGACATGAATATCCACTGAGAATGACGAACTAGGCCAATTTCTGTTCGAGGCACATCCTTCTGGATTTTGTGCTTTCACTTGTGAAGAAGAAGACCCTACTAATCTGTTCAAAAATACCAGAGGGCCGCAGGTGTCCATAAAATTAGCTCATCTCATCTGGCCTCCTTTGCATTACCACATTAACAGAATAGAAGAAGTATACATTTGCTATCTTCACTCATGGGAAATTTCTGAGGCCCTTTTATAAACCAAGCTCTGTACCTCACAAATTGGGGCCCAAACAACAGAAAACACACTAAAAATAGGAACTTTAGGAAGGATATAATGATAGGACAATTAAAAAATGTGTGGGTTTTGTGGGTTTCTAAAAATAAGAGGTTGTGAGTTACCTCGGGGCTGCTGAGTATAGAATTAGAATGTCTTCATGACCCTCAGCCCTGAGTGGCAGTTGGAACTCAGAGGAAGGACTGAGCGTCAGGAGTTCTAACTCACAGGAGGGATACTGAACAGTAAGCCTTTATAGAAAAAGCCAGAGGAATAAGTACTCCCCGCCCAACTCTCCTTCTTCCATTACATCTCATGCAGGGGCTTTCTGTTGGCTGAACTCAATCAGAAATGGGAGGAAGAGAGAGCTCACTGATGCAGTCTGTTGTGGGTCAGCATTTTGGTGGACAGATCAGGGTGTAGAGGGAGGCCAGTAGAAAGATAATGTCCTGAGAATGCTAAGGATACATGTTTTCTTTCACTTTATTGCTCACATAGCCCAGCATGGATAGTGTAGGGCACAGTTTTTAGTTGCAAACAACAGAAATCAACTTTGGCTGGCTTAAAGCAGGAACGGATTAGAGAGCCTTTTGTAATCCCTGGGACGCCTGGAAAACCAGGTTCTGGGAGGACACCACTGCTTCTAACCCTCGATTTTCATCAGAGACGCTATTGCTGCTGCTGCTACAGTAACTGATAATTTTGCCTTCACAGCCAAAGATTTTTTCTCATGGACACTTTTCCTTGTTTCACCAGCTGCTGACTTAAAACTAGGGTTTGTGTTTAAGACTGGCCCACTGTAGGTCTCTTGATTGAGCTTTGCTTCAAAAGAAGGTGGGAGAATGAGTACTTGGCATCATTAGTTTTTCATAGAGGGGCAGTACCTCTTACAAGAATTTTCAGGTAAAGAATTCTCCAAATTTAGGAATGAGGACCCAGTAATGGGTGTCCAAACAGTGTGTCCGATGTCACTACCTGTGGGTTTTATTAACTCCATTTTGCAGATGAAGATCAGGTCCAGAGAGGCTAAAAACTTGCCAAATTAATAGCTTTAGTTGTGACTCAAACCTTAGGAGCAGATTTTGGCTCTTTCTACTAATTTTAGAATTTCTTTTAACTCTTATAGATAATTCAGTCTGATTTCCAGTTTAGTGAATTCGTTTTCTTTTTAAGACATCACTGCTTATTTATTTATTTATTTATTTATTTATTTATTTTTATTGTTACTAAAATTTTTTTTCCAGTGTTTCAAGATTCATTCCCCATTCCCCACATCCCCCAGTGCTCCACGCTTTAGGTGTCCCCAGTACCCACCACCAGGCTCTCCCATCCCTCCACCCCCCTCCCTCCGAGTCCCTCAGTTTGTTTCTGTGTTCAAAGTCTCTGTTGTTTCGTTTCCCTCCCTAGATTACCCTAGTTCCCATTTGCTTTCCTTCTGCCACTGTCCTCCAGTTTGCCTCTCATGCACCGCAAGTAAGTGAGACCATGCGATACTTGACTTTCTCTTCTTGGCTTATTTCACTCAGCATAATCTCTTCCAGTCCAGTCCA